>CM070040.1:49576112-49597781 GCA_036250615.1 Ptychadena robeensis
TAATAAAATTATTCCTCAAAAATACCACTTGCCTTATAATTCTGCACTCCCTGTAGAGAGGAGTGTGGTGAGGCCCCCACTCTGCGCTGGGGCGTTCAGCGATTGACTGGGAATCTATGAGCACCAATGTGCAAAAGATTCCAGTTCAATGCTTTACCCATCCAAAGCAATAGATATCGAACAGGGTTTACCAATATGTTGGTAGTCAGGGTGGTCACAATCAATTACTCGTGCAAACTTGTCCAGCAAATCCATCAGATAATGCACATAAAATTTACCAGAAAACTTTTACCAATCCATTAACTATTTTACATGAATAATAAGTCATTATTAAATTGCGTGTGGGTTAGAACCTTTTAAAAAGTAATTATCACTGGTGATAATTTTGCAAGTAAGTAAACACACTCAAACCCTTCATAAACCCTGCCTTCTTCCAGGCAAGATACAACAGGGAATGTTAATGATAATTGTTGTCTGTAATTGTATTCAAAAGGCTTAAGAGGCTGAGGTATCCAAAAATCTTTCATATGTATGTGTGGAAATTTGAATCTGGCGCTATATGCCGGTTCACAAACATGAAGCACATTTGTCATTGTCAGGGCCAGTGCAGAACGCCTACAGATTTCAGTGATTAAAGGTGTACCTACTGGTCTAAAGGCCCCATACATCTTACAATCTTACCATACAATTTCTGTACAATCCACTATTCTTCCACCAAAACCATGTAATATGAGGACCTTTCTAAACCTTCCAATCACTATGTATTCTATCAGGGAGGACCTGGCACTACATAGCAGTGACATATACCTTCCAATCACTATGTATTCTATCAGGGAGGACCCGGCACTACATATCAGTGATATATACCTTCCAATCACTATGTATTCTATCAGGGAGGACCCGGCACTACATAGCTGGTAGATTTTATGGAGTGATCTAAAGGTGTATGGGGGGGCTTAACAGTCCTCTATTACATCACCTTTTCTGTTCTGTTGCCACTGTGTGAATAAGGATCTTTTGATTTGGTCTATTCTATTGGGTGTCCAGAGTTTTTCACATGGCTCTAAAAGTCTATACCTATAATTGAATGTGAAAACTATTTCAGGAAGTTAGACTTTCTTCCAATGTACATTAATAATACTAGCTATGGCCCAAACTAAAATGTAAATGTGACCTTTGGAAGTGAGTCACAAAGTGGCTCCGGTCTATTTTATCTTTCCGAAACTTTTTTAAATGGAACGGCCTTTCCTAACCTCTCCCTGCCACTGATGAAAACCGAGGGAACTCTGTAAGCCAAATATCGGAATGTTCTGCAGCTGAGAAATTCTCCTTGGAAAGTATATCAATCATCAGTGTGATGTCCGTAATGGTTCTCTGAAACCATAATGAAAGTGGCTCCATACATGAAAGCTGCCTCAGCATTGAGTTCTGGTGTACTAAGAAAGGGCTAATAATACATTTATATATGCTAATCCGTAGTGCTTGATGCTCGTCCCAGCATGATCTGGGCATCATTGTAATGTATTCCAGATGGCATCTAAGGGATTAACAGCAATTGTCATCCAGTCTGTTTTATTAAAATAAATATTCTCCTGTTTCTGATCATTCTAATGGCTTAATGTGATTTATTTCGTACTTCCCTTTTGGTAGAAATAAAGCAATTAGGATTTTGTGAAAATACTTTTCCAAATCTATGCACAGTGACGATGAGGAAGTGATTCATACTTCCATTCAGGAACTTGAAGAGATTTTTGAATCCTGTGCTAGTATAGGGCTGATATGACCGATCTGGAGGCATGTTTCCCCATCAGACATACCCTGTTTCCCCTATAGAGGAGATATGGACAAGTACACCCTCACCGCAGTACTAAGCTACCAACATCCAAATAATTAAATATTGAAGACAAAGCATGTGGCACCCTACCGGAGACAAGGCAAGATATAGTATTCAAAGACAGTAATTCATACAAATCAAGTCAAATTTATACAGCGTATAAAGAACGGTAGTGTACATTGGTCAAATGACTCCGGGGATTTTCGACAATTATAAATGCCAGTTAAACTTGTCAATAATTAGTATACGTAAAGGTGGATGTTACGTATACTAATTATTGACAGGTTTAACTGGCGTTTATAATTGTCGGAAATCCCCGGACTCGAATAGACCCCCCGTTCCCCAGCATGCTTGGCGTACTTGGACCTCCCCCCATTTGGTGGTGACCAATTCGGACCCTCTTATGGGATACTCATAGGGTAAATATTCGCCCTCCACTAATCGATGTACTGTACATACAAATTACCTTTGGGATATAGATTGATTGTGATTCTCTTTATCTTATAGCTGGGATAAACATACTCTTCTTTTGCCGTTTGTAATATCATCTCCTGAAGAAGCGACAGGTGTCGCGAAACGCGTCGAGATTATGCTATTTTGATTTTGTTGTTACATGTATATGAATGGACTATATGGAGTCATTTGACCAATGTACACTACCGTTCTTTATACACTGTATAAATTTGACTTGATTTGTACAAATTACTGTCTTTGAATACTATATTCTATATAGCTACCGTTAAAATCCACTGTGACCGGGATCAGAGCCTTCTTGCCTTGTCTCCGGTAGGGTGCCACATTCTTTGTCTTCAATACCCTGTTTCCCCTATGGTAAGCCACCCCCCAATTTTTGCCCAAAACTTTAAAATAAGCCATTTCCCCAAATAAGACACCCACTGATGCCTGCCCAAATCTCCCATTCGGATGGTACAATGGGCAACTGTGACTCCGTCAGGGCTGGCTGCGGTGCAGGGAGGACAAGCATGCTGCTGATCCCTGCCGTAACGGAGTCTGTTACCCGGCTGTACCGGTAGGACCCAAAAAAAGTGAGTCGGGGAAGGGGACAATGATTGGCACAGAGTGATCAGAAGGGGACAATAATTGGCACAGAGTGATCAGAAGTGGACAATGATTGGCACAGCGTGATCAGAAGGGGACAATGATTGGCAAAAGAGTGAAAATAAGACCTAGGGCATATTTTGGCGTTTCAAAAAAATATAAGACAGTGCCTTATCATCTGGGAAACAGGGTATGATATTTCCATTTCAACTCACTCAGCCTACCTTATTGTTATTCTGGCACTTATCTTCTGAACCTGTGTGCTATGCCCAGTAGATTTCTAAATCTAGCTCATCTTACCATACAAGGGTTGATACCCGTTCATTCCATGAACCCCCTAGCACAGCACGATGAACCGTGAATGCTCATGGTGTTTGATTGTGCTTGAATCGATTAAAAAATGGACCCGTGCATGGCCACCTGAACTGTATGTCTGTAAAAATATGTTCAGAGGATGCATTGGAATGCATGAAATTGATTTAATTTGCATTGAGACAAAACGGATGGCCTATTACAGGCATGTCAAAAGTCAGGCCCAAGGGCCAGATTCGGCCCACATTCTAGTTTCCACTGGTCTGCAGCCTCATTCAGTTCAATGATATGCAGAGGCTATCCACACTGGGGTGACATCATTTGACTACTGGGGAGGGAGGGATGACACTAAACTTTCCAATCAGTGGCGCTTTTATCTTTGTGCAAATATCAGTGTAAAAGTTCTAGCAGGAGCCTGACCCCCATGCCCCACCATGAATAGTACAGTCAGAGGTTTACACTGTGTCTGTCTATGGCTGCTTGACCCTGCAGATCATCCCTACTATTAGGATGCAGCATTAAAGTAGGCCACCAGGGTTCAATTGACTGTACAATCAATGTAATCGATAAAGTTTTTTATCGTGTTGATTGAAAATTGAAGCATTCATGTCCACATGTTACTATCGCTGAAATTCGATTTTAATTGTCATTCTGTTCGATCGAAATTTGATCGACCATTTGGAAAAATTTTGATTGATTGTCCCCCACATACCCCACATTGTGTCTCATTTTTGTACTGTTGTTTGACCCGTCCAATTGAGATTCGATTTTTCAATCAATTTATCATACTGAATTTCTGAGGAGGTCCATAGGAGGAGGGAAATGCCAATTAAGTCATTTAAACCATGCAAGCATGCATTGTAATGCTTGTTGTGTCTGTTCACTGCACACAATGCAAATGCGATCATCTGTGAATTACATTCTCCTAATGTAATGTGTGTCCCCCAGTGTCCTTTTTGCCACGATTATAATGTACTGGATTAAAATGCAAAGATATGACCTATGGGTTTTTGATCACTCTGTTTGAACATCCAATGGTCCCTTTTTTGATCACTCTGTGACCATCGCTTTTGATTACTCTACGTTTAAAACGATTAATTCAATCGATGTCGGGCCTTTGATTGCATACTCAATGTGGTGTGTACTTTCGATTCAATTACAATCGACATACGTTTAACTGATCGAAAATTCGATCGAATTGATGATCGATTTGATGTCAATTGAACCATGTATGGCTAGCTTAAGGTGAGCAGTGCCTGGAATCTCCTCACTTATTCATCATATGTCATCGATTGCGGAAGGGTTAAGTGAAATGTGTATGTCCATACACACTTAAGCTGGGAGAACTGAAAGTCCCAGCATACCTAGGGGTGACATTTGTCAGTGTCAGGGCAGTGAATGGTCAATGGTTTACAATATTAATGGAAAGCATGTGTGAAGGAAGAAATCTGCCCCATTGTATTTTCATTAACTAATGGTCCATTGTTAATGGTTCAAAAAAATTTCAGGCCTGACACATTTTTACTTCACATTACTTAGCCTTCTTCGCAAAAAGTTTGGATACCCCTGGCCTATTACATAAACAGTGTTACTTCTGAATTCCCATTTGACAAATGAGATCACCCAAATGTGCTATTTGATGGCATTGGTTGAGGATAGCTAGAAATCAGACGTAGTAAAAACCTTTATCTGATCTCTCTTTGTTTCATTGATAAGTCACCTCTTGACATTTCAACAGAGTCTCCCACTATAGACATATATGAGGGCATTTGGATCTTGCTTGATTCTCTTTTGTAGTCAGTGAACAGACAAGGTTATAGCTATGGAAATGTGTAATTATTTTCAGAAAAGTCTTGGGATCCACCACCATTTTCATATAGCTTAAGCCCCCCATACACCTTTAGATCACTCCATACAATTTCCTTTAGATCTACCAACAACTATGTAGTGCCGGGTCCTCCCTGATAGAATAAATAGTGATTGGAAGGTTTAGAAACTATTACAACATTTTGGTAGAAGAAAATTTGATTGTACAGAAATTGTATGGTAAGATTGTAAGGTGTATGAGGGCCTTAAAGCCAGGTCCTTGATCCAGCACCATTGTTGATCACATGACCTCATGTGGAGTAAAGCTTGATTATAGATGGGCAGCAGGTCATCTGTTCACTTCCACATTTCAAGCATGTCTACAGATGTAGACTTATTTTACGGTTTAATACAAAGCTTTAGAACAGGGGTGTCAAATGTAAATACACAGTGATCCAAAATAATAAAATCTTGTACAGTCATGGGTAAACCAAGTCCAACCTGAATATTTATTGAAAAAATGTCTAGAATTAAGTAAGTTTTTCCCAGTTTGATCGATGCTGCTCAAAGGAAGGTTGTTCGATTTTCTGTTTGATCAACAAACAAACGGCGATGCATCATTCAAGCAAAGAATTTACCGTGTATGGCCACCTTAAGAGTTCTGACACTTGTAATACAGGGAACCAGTTGAAGTGCGTGATGCAGGTAGTTAATGTGTTTTAATTTAGTCATAGGTCATAGTTTTTTTTTTTATTTGCTTTAAACTTACGTCACATATCTGTGCTCATGCTGTCGCCTCCAGTCTCTGAATATATACTGTATGGGCAGACTGTCCTCTGTAGTCTACACACATGGATACTTGTAGCCTCTTGCTGATGGTGAGACGTTACTTTCTTTTATACAAGGAGGACATGAGAAGGTCAAGCAGATATCAGGCTGCCAGTGTGCAAGGAATCCGTTCCATTGATTTTCCGATCGCATAGAACCTGCACCCTGGGAATAGCTACATGAAAAGCCTTTTCCTAGTGCTGGGAGAAGCAGAATCTTTCAGTGTCGTCTTAACCTTCATGTACAGAATGTGAGGCTCCACGTGACGGACATGTTCACATTCTATTACAGAGTAGTGGTCAGCATAGAAGCATTGGATACACCTTAGTATGATGATTTAAATAGTAAAGACCTCGATGTAATTTTTTTAATAAAATGAAGCTGTGAAGATATGAAGAGTATGTCCAGACATTTACTCCCAAATCTCCCAGTCCTCTACAGTATGTCTCAGTTCCTATTGAAGTCATCTACGACCATCCCCCCAACACCCATTCTCTGTGACATGTGGACAAGTAGGAAAAAATCTCTTTTAGCTGGTACATTGAGGGGCATGTTGGATTTTTGGCACATCAACAGGTACACTATCTTTCTCTCTATAAAATGCATTGTTCCCTTCTAAATCAGAACATGTATGTGTTGCTTAAAGAGTGAATATATAGTTTTATATACATATTCCTCGGGCCAAAATGCCTGTGTCCCATGAGGCAGGGCTTTGTTGTTCTCCCTCTAGTCAAGTCAAAGGCCTGTTATCCAGGGAGGGCTTGGATTGTGCAGGGCTGGAACAATATTGTATGTCGTTATACACTAGATATAGAGGCACTCACAAGCTGGCACTGGCATCCGATCCATCTTTATATGTTTCCCTCTCCAAAGGAGGGGGGAGTCTCTTTCATATAATATATTCATTGCACTTGCAATTCAATATGTGCATCCCAGTACTTCATGAGCAGCTCATTCAGTATTGCAAGTGCAGTGAGTATATTATGTGTCAGAGACTACCGAGTGGGAGTAAATATGGATCAGATGCCAGTGCCAGCTTGTAAAATAAACTGTGTTTATGAGTTCTGCCTCTTCTAGTGTATATCGCCATACAGTATATTTCCAGCACTGAGGACCAGAGGAATATATGGTAAATGCCCGACCAGAGGAATATACAGTAAATTTTGATGGTCCAGCCCTGTACTTTTTGTTGGAACCGTATATATATGATTTTTTTTTTCACAAATGAGGGTGCGTCTTATGGTCTGGTGCGAAGTTCTTTATAGTGAACCCTTTTTATCCGGCTGTACTGGCGGCATTCTGCTGATCCAACTTCTGGCCCATGGATCGGCAGAATGAAGCCAGAACAGCCGGATCAGCTACTACTGATCCACATTACCTGTTTGCAGCAGTGGCTGTTCTCGCTGGAAGGTGGATCGGCAGAACAAGAACAGCCACTGCTGCAGGCCGATAACTCAGTGGAGACATGCTGTCACACAAAGGTTCCCCGGTAAATTTTTACCCAATTTTTTTTTTGGGCTGATTGACTGCGTCTGATGATGCCATCATGTACGGTCGATCAGACAAAAAATCAGGTAAAAATCTAAACGTGTATGGGGGGCTTAAGAATTACCAAAGCATGTTGTTTGGAATCAAAGAAAGTATATGTGAAGAGTTTCTTCTTCCTGATTCATTGGTCAGTATTGTTTGGTCATGCCTCATTGGTGTGTAGGTGAAAACAGCATTAACCAATCAAAAGGTAGTAAGTAATTAGCTGATCTGCAGAGATGAGTTCTCTTGCAGTACAATTTACCATCCTTACTCGTTATATATTGTCATTTCTAGTCAAAAATCACATTATCTCCATCTGTCTGAATCATTGTTGGTCTTTCAGTCGGAGATCAGAGAATCTGCAAAGCACAACCAGACAGAAGCAGAGCCTGCCTATGCAATGTCATATTTTTAATGTTTACACACAGCAGTAAGTTTAGTTACATCATCTCTCTTATACTTTATACAACACTTTAGATGAAGTTTTCACAATCTGGTTGGAGCTTATTCACAATCTCTGTATTATAGAGTGAAAGTCCTGACACGTTTGCATCGTGTGAAATCACCGCAGGGATCCCCCTTAATGTTTTGACCTAAATTTCTAAATCTCTTCTCTAAGGAAAATGTGAATGAGAGCATTTGCTCGGGATGTCTGATGGCGTCCATTTCTATAACATTTACATGGAAGAAATCCCCACATTAGGCTCCAGTACAGTCATTATTGGTATTACTTAACAGTGTTTCACAGAAAATAATGGGCAGGGAACGATGATAATGACGGTGATGGCTTCCTGCAAATGTAACATCCCTCTCTGAATCTCTTCACATTTTACAGCTGATGATGTAATGTAGCTGTGTTCACGCTATAATTTGCACAGCCTTAAAGCTGATCTCTTGGATAATTTACCCCCTATCTGGCTGCTGATTGGATATTGAATATATAAATATGTGTGTGGTGCATGCATATATAAAAATAAATTACTGTCACATCACATGCTAGTCCTGAGTTTACAGAGCAATGTTCCTTATTTTAGCCAATTATGGACTCCCCCGCCTTATTCAAACTACTAGGTTCAGATTGAGGGCCCTTTCACACTAGTCACATTTGCGATGCAGCACATAGTACATAGTACATTTCATCCTGGCCCTGTGTTTGCGGTGATTTAGGCCATGTCCCCACTTGGGCGACTTACCGCTATTCTAATCGTGGTGCGGAGGCCGTTGGTGATCGCTGGCATCCAGTGATCTCCCGCAATTAGAATCACGGTACAGAGATCACTGGCACTTGCAGGCAGAAAGTGGGGGGGCGTCATCTTGCCCCACCCCACCTGATCGCGCCCCAGAGAGTGAATATGCGTGGTTAAAAATCGTGTGTCATTTTAACCATTCACCTCTATGGGCACGAGAAGCCGCGACCCACGATCAAAAATGTGGGGGGCCGCGATTCTGATCACATGTTGCACAACGTCCACGCCCGATTGCGGCCTTTAGTTGAAGTGGGGACAAGCCCAGTCAACTAAATGGAAGCGATCACTGGGGATCGCCGCACACAATTAAAATAGCCTCTGCGCCGTGGCTTATGGCTAAGGTGGGGATAAGCCCTTAGGAGAGATAGGGCCATTTCGGTCCCTGCTAACTTCCAACACTACACTTCATTTGCACAAGGGGGGAGGACATTACACTTACCTGATCGTGCCGTTAGTGATGTCATGGAGTGTGACTTCTGGTATTTGGGACGCAGAAGTGACACTCCGCACTGTCACTTCCCCAACACAATACAGAAAGTGACACTTTTTGACATCACTTCTGGGGTCACAGATCTAAAAAGTTTGAGAACCACTGGGCTACTTGTTTAGGGTGCTCCTTGTGACCTCTTTATAAGAATATTCTGATTATATAAAGTGATTTAAAATACTTTGTCTGTATGTGCCCCAGGTGACCAATCTTTTAAGATGCTTTCTGTAACTCCTTTGAAGACGTTTCTTGGGTTTCTCTTCGTGTCTTCATCACAAAGTGTCCATTGTGCAGTGGAACAGATTAGGAAAGCAAGTTCATGATTTGCTTACACAACGGAATGTTACCTTTTCACTTGTGAGTAGCAGGGAAACCTATTTCACAGCGCTGTGGACTATTGATTGGCAGAGAGGCCATTTTTGTGTGTTTTTGCTGTTGGTATACATTTGGTCATCATACAGCGTTTTGTTATGAGCGCTGCACTTAATAATCTGAAAAAACATACTGGCAGGTTATCTGGCCTTCATCCAGAAATGCTGCAACGTATGTCAGAATACCGCTGTTTGGATCATTAGTCAGTTAGCTCCCCGGGAGGCTGAACCAAATAAATCAATGTTCTTTGTAACAACGATACGGAATATGTTGGCTGTCTGCAGATCAATAAAATGCATATTTTTAGTAGACAGCTGGGGTCATTTCAGGGGGTAGGTTACTATAAATAGAAAGTAAAAGTATCAAGGGGCGGACTTTCTTTCATTTGAATGATAACAAGGTAATTTGTGTCTCCCATACAGGATCTGGAAGCCCTTTCCCAAGAGATTGTCCGCCTGAGCAAGGAATGTGTCCCGGCCGCACTTGAGAGCCCCAGTGCCGGATCAGCGAGCTGAAATGTGAACGCCAGCGCTGTGCACACCATCTCCAATACTGAACCCCAGCGCCGGATCAGCGAGCTCAATTGTGACCGCCAGCGCTGTGCACACCTTCTCCGATACTGAACTCTTAGAACGCAGCCCCGTTCAGGGTTCCTGGAAGGGGAAGCTATTTTGCAGTTTTAGTTTGAGCTCGCCCTCTGCGCTCATGCATTCCTCATGTTTGTGTGTGTCCATTTTAGGTTAGTTGTATTAAGAAGAGGGTTTTCCCTTTGTATGTTGAGGGTGGTCATGCACACGATTCAGGCTAAAATGTACAGAACTATTTGCACAGAACTTATCTGAATACTGAAGATATATATAGTGAGAGAAGTTGTTTCTAATATTTCTTTAATAATCTCTCAGTTGTGATGTTTTTGTGAAATTTTTCTGCTTTTGGCTGCCCTTTAGAATTGTTTTTATTGGTCCTTTTACATGATCTTTTGCTGTATGTCCAACATATCCAGATCTCTACAGACAAGAAGACAAGCCTTCATCAAATCCCTTATTTGTATGTCCATCTCCCTTACAGATCTCGGATCGCTTATTCAAAGCAAAAAGTCACAAAGCCACTATATC
This sequence comes from Ptychadena robeensis, assembly GCA_036250615.1. Lineage (NCBI taxonomy): Eukaryota > Metazoa > Chordata > Amphibia > Anura > Ptychadenidae > Ptychadena > Ptychadena robeensis. The sequence continues at coordinate 49,586,703 of CM070040.1, forward strand.
TGTGTAAAAAGCCCGAGCTATCCTCTGATTTGGAAGCCTCCATAATTCCGTCCTCATCAGGAAAATTATTAGGTTCAAGGGTACCTGTCATGGGGCACTTCTCTTGTGAACACTAGGTACCTGGCTGTTACATCTCATTCACATATCTAGATCCAGAAATTTTGAGATAGGGGATTCTGACACTTAAGCAGGGTACAGACGGTTCGATATTGTAGCAGTCCAATGTTCCCTGCAGCAGAGTGATGATGTCATAACCTCCCTTTGAAGTACTTAAATCGATCTAAGAATTACAGGCATGTCCGTAATGGCTTAGACCCAATTGGCGTCCGATTTTTGGACGAATTAAAAGTTTAAGCATTAGATTTGCAACCGATTTGGGGGGCTTAAGGCAGTTAATTAGAATTTTTTGAAAGGAGGCCCATAGTTCTCCCATAACACTTTCTGGTTGCCTGAAACTGGTATCTTTGTAGTAAGTTGATAAGAACTGCAAGCAGCAGGGATTGGCCAAAATAGTTTTATATATTAATGAAGGGGTTGTTTTGAGAGTTTTGCAAAATTCCCACTTTATATGCGCTTAGCTTTTCTGTGCGAGTGGAATCTGATCGGATGCTTCTGCTAGATTTAAAATGTCTTGTGCACTGTGGTAAGTAGCTCAGTCAGTAAGTTGCCTGGCTGCCCTAATATACTCATCTGTGGTCTGGAATTTGGAAAATATTCCATAAAAGTGAGACTTTTTACTTTGTACCCAATCCTGTTAAGCTAGCCATACATGTGCCGATTCCATGGACGATCGATCACCCATCCGATCGATTCCGGCGATGCCGCAGGCAATCGGATGTCCGATCGATCGCCCAATTAAGCCTGTCCCTACCACCTTGGGCCACCGATTCCTGGACGATTCCGTGCCCGATCGATTACTTCACAAATGGCAACTCCCCCTGATGTGTGCTGAATCGGATCAGAAAGACCAGCATGTTGGTTCTCCGGCAGATCCGATTCTGGGCCCCATATCGATCGTCCGTGATCGATGGGTCAAGGTGAGCTTCACGCGATTCCCAGACGATCGATTGGCGTGCACGCGCCCGGAATCGATCGGCCTGGAATCGTGTGGGAATCGGACCCGTGTATGGCTACCTTAACATTTTTACTTCTATTTATTAAGCAAGATTATTTCAAACACACCAAAGTAGTTCCACCAAACCTAGAGTTTCCTGTGCTCGTGGATTGTCCTGAAAACTTTAGACATGGGACAGTATATTTATACAGGAGACTCTGTACAGATAATAATCAAGGAATTGTGTTAAGCCCCCCATACACCTTTAGATCAATCCATGCAATTTTCTTTAGATCTACCAACAACTATGTAGTGCCGGGTCCTCCCTGATAGAATACATAGTGATTGGCAGAAGAAAAGTTAATTTTTTGTAATTAATTGTAAAATTTCAATTGTATGTGAAGACTCTAAGGTGTATGGGTCATTTAGGTGTGATTGAACCTTGCAGTCTTTGAGCAAAAGGGCCACGCACATGCTCAGGATAATGATGTAGAGCACAGATTTAGTACATTTAGAAGCATGCAGTACTGGTTTGAGGAATAAATGCTGCCATACAAGTATTTTGCTCTGTGACATGTTTTTTTTTAACAATTCTGATATGACCCATAATAGCATGCAATGCTAAAGAAGTGGTACAGGTGGTCTTTCTGCCTACTGAATTGCATGCTTATATGGGTTGAGTTTGCATACATTGGCCCTGGGTTACAAGATCAGAATTGTTAAAGAGAACATGTCCCAGAGATACAATTGAGATACAATTGTCTTAGAATCTAAATGAATCTCCTTCTGATTACTTTGCATATGGTATTCATTGGTAAATATGAGCATAAAGTTGAAGTCTTCATTATGCTTTATGTCTTTTTTCAGTAGATTTCACAAGCATGGTGGTGAAGAATGATCTGCTAATTTTGAAGTATATTATCCAGCAGATTTACCTATTTCTATGCCTCGGCTTCTGAAGTACATAGTCACCCTGACTTACCTTGGCTCCAGGTAGTGCAAAATAGTGTTAGGTAGGGGAGCAGGGACCAAAATGATGAAAACCCCTAAAAAGAGCTGCAGATTTTCCAGTATGCATTGCATTATGCATCATGCAAAAATTCAGAAATACAGCTAATATAATCAATTCCTTCATTCCCATGCACACCCACACTCCGATAAAGAGAAGGATGATTAGCAATACCAGACAAGCAGTTTAAGTTGGGTTTCACACTACTGCTGAAAAATTCTAAGAGGAGGAAAGGCCACAGGGTTGAGTCCAGCCAGCGGGCTGCAGACATGAAGGTGACAACGCAGTGAAATCCATAATTGTAACAGATGTCGTCCTTCTGGGTATTTACTGTGGGAGAAGTAACATCTGTCTCTCTCTGTATATATAGATATATCACTTAAACGAAATGTTTGCTCTATGCTTAGGATAAAAAAAATTACTTGGTTTTCCTTACTGTAGGCATGTGCTTGCCAGTGCAAGACAAAGCCTCTGCGTCACTTTTAGCCGCAGCATTTATTTACCTTATCTGCACACCCGCCTATTGTCCATTTACCATCAAGGTGAAATATAAATACCTGGGGCTTGGGGAAGCATGGGATTCGCAACCCTTTAAGACATGTGACAGGATTAGTGTTTGCTGATTGGCTACTTAGAGTGCCGTCACTTGGGTATGGGGACATAGCCACCAGCCCTCTGTAATCTCCAACCACTATTGATTTGGATGCTGCTTAGAGGGCCGTCTCCTCCATCTCAGCAATGAGTAGCAAACAAGTGAATGGCAGTAGGGACGTTCTCTTTTAAGGATCGATACTAGAGAGATTGGGGCTGATGATGAAGTGTACAACAGAGGCTGAGGTGGATAGAAGGAAAATGTCTTACAATGGACCCCCTAGAACTGTATATTAGAAATTAATTCTGATCACCATCAGACTGATGAATAACATATTTCAAAAACCGCAGATCAATCCTGTAACATAACAATGTGATTCCTTTAGCCAGAACGCTGTTGAGCTTCAAATACTGTATATTATGTAATGGGGCAATCTGTTATCTCTATTTAATGCAAGGCACCATGACATGTAAAATGAGTTGTATATATCTTTGTATGTGAGTTTGTGTGTGTGTATCTTATCGCGGACCATTACTGTACACTGGAGATGACGCCATGACCTGATGATTGCTCCTCAGCACACATGTACTATCGTGTGGACATTGATTTCAGCAAGATATGTGTGTATGAAGGGCATGAATGCGGGCGTTTAGAAGCGGGCAGCGGAATGTGCGCCAAAATAGCCATATAACTTTATCACGCATGCTCCTTGCCAGCGCCGGACTACAACATGTATGTGACTGGAAATAAAGTATTAAAAACGAAACCTGCTGGTGATTGATCTGTATGTTAGAGTTGTTTACATTTAAATACATAAAATAAAGCTCTGAGACATTTCAAGTGATTTTGATTTCATGAATAATGCAGTTATGCATGTAAATCCTGCGTATCATTGGTAAATATAAAGCACCTGAATGTTGAGCATAGCCTTCCATAAATCCTTAGCACATAGGTTAAGTGAGATGGAGTGATCTGCATTTTACATTATGCAGTATGTGTTTTTGGCTACTTTTGCATTCCTATTAAAGTAACTAAAAGCGCAAAGGCAGCATGCGAAATTGCTTAAAAGGCAATACAGAATGCATGCAATGCTAATTTATAGCCCTGTTGGGCTATGTTTCCACGGTGTCCGTGAGTCCACCAAGGTCCCACATCCTTGGACATCCTGAAAGGCATGCGTTACAGAAGGAGGGACCTTTCTGTTCATTCTTCTTTTCCTTCGCGGTCCCGGAAGTAATGATTGCAAAAGACCAGAAGTGATGTTGGGTAAATCTTTTAAAACAGTCTGGTTCCACCCATCCGCTGGTAACAGATTCAATACATCCTCAATGGGTGAGGGCACGCACACTTCGTTGATTCAAGATATATGTATTGCTCTAGGTTTAACACATCACACCAACATAAGTGAGTACAAGGTCATTAAATATAATATGATGCGTCAAACAGAGGGATTTTGACGCCATGGAAACATAGCCTTAGGAAGATGCTGGATCACAGAGGGTGCTGAGCAGCCCGGTCTCCTTTATATCTCCTCTTCAGTAGAAGCAGGCTTCTTAGTTTGTGTTTGCCTTTTTTTTATGTTTTTACTTTTAGTACTTCAGTTTTGTCTTCCGATATTTTCACTTCCTGTCTGCATGCATGCATTCTCCATTGTCAGCTGCCAGCAATGTTGTGAAGCAGATCCCTGGTATTGGTGGACCTTATTCGTGTGTCAACATAGCCCAGAGGTGTGCAACGATCAGCTCGGGAGTTGCATGTGACTTTCGAACATGCATTCAACATTTCTTCAAGCGGGATCAATTCAAAGAAAGGGTGGCAGCGTTTGATATCACGTTCGATTGATCCCGATCCCAATAGCAGAGAACAATATGATGATTGATCATTTGGGAATTGAACGAAAAATGTACCCGTGTATGGTCACCATTAGTCTGCATGTCAATTTTGTGGTAATATTGAAATGGTTAATGTCATTAAACATCTCTAAGGCTGCCCATACAGGCTCGATGCCTGTGCAATTGATGAACCCTCAAACTCAGGGTGATGACGCCACCATGCTGCGCTTGAGCTTCCTCAATTCAACGGAGACTTGTGTGCAGCACTTTTGCACAATCAATTCCATCCGATTCTTTGGATGGGGATCTAGGGCTTACCAATCACCGCGAACCCTTAGGGTAGCCATACATGGTTCGTTTTTTTGTGTTCGATCAACTTAATGCGATCGTACTGAAAACCATTTTCACACACCTGGTACGACAAAAAGTTATCAAAATCGAACATAAAACTGATCAAAAAAGGATTGGACATAATTGTAATCATTTGTACAAGTATCTGATGGTTATTCTAGGTATCTTGATTTGTACGCGATCGCACTTTGGAGCAATGCACCGGTCACGCTGTGTGGTGGTACAGTCCATCGATGTTAGAATTGTAATCGATACTTATGGTGTATGGCCAGCTTTAACTGGGGTTCATGGGATGATGTGCAGAGACCTGACAACACAGGAATCTTGTTGACAATTGCATTGTTTCCTCATATTAATTATGTGTGTGACCCCAAAATGTACTCTAACTATATATATATTTATACTATATACTGGATTGAGAAACATCCTTCCAGGTTTGTATAAATATAAAGAATGTTTGAGTACATTGTAAAACCTTCCAGGGACCCTTCGTGGTTTTCTCCTACGGAATAAAGTGATTCCTTCCTTCCTCAATGTTTGTCATATTAGATCGCCAGATATAACTTGCCATACCAGCCTTTAGTAATCATAACTGTGGATGTATTTGTTGTAATAAAACCATCCAGTCTGCTTTTATATTCCATTATTGATTTTACTATTAAATGGTCATACTGTGGGGCATTCCACAGCTTAACTACTCTACACATAAAGAGCACCTTCCCTTATCGGACCAGCATGGCGGTGACATCCCCTCCATTGACCACCTCCAGAAATGTCAAGTTGTACTGACACAGGAATCAACTAGAAGCGGTTGTTGATGCTCAAAACCTTTTATTTAACAATGAGACCCTAATGGTGTCTCCAAACACAGGCAAAAGCGGTGCTCAACAGTCCTCAACATCTGGCCAACAATAATGCAGCAACAAGCTGAAGTCCAGAATGAATGTTTAAAGTAGCAGTCACTGGTAAATGAGGGACCACCACCCGCCAGGGGGAGGTCCTAGGACAATACCTCAGCCTGAGGAGGGCCACAGCTGATCGGCAAATCCCCACTGTGGGCAGACACTGGATGGGTGGCAGAATGGTGGGGACGCTCAACAGCTACAGATGGGAATGCAGACGCAACCCAGCAAGGTGCGAGGGGATGCCACCCCACTCTGAGAAGCCGTCCCCGGGTACTGGAGGACAGGCGAGTAGCTGTTAGGAGAGCTGCGTACTATTGAGCTCGCCGTAGTCCTGGCTGGGGAGAGATGCACATCATATTCCATGTCATACGTCCTTGATCCCCGGACTGAGAACCTCCTTTTCCTGGTAGCTTCCTCTTAAGCCTTCAGGTGGCCCTGGTACATGCTGGGGAGCGCTCTTAGGGCTTGTCCCCACAGTCGAAGTTGGCCGCCAGCCGCTGTCAAAGATCACTAGTGGCCGTGGCTGCCACTAGCGGCTAACTACATGTTAATGGAGCCACTAGCGGCCAAAATGCGGGTGCCTGCATTTCAAATTGCGGCCACCACCACCACACAGCCCCATTGAAAACAATGGAGGCAGCTGCCGCTAGCGGCAAAGAAGCGTGCCGCCGTGTGGCAAAGTTCGCCTGTGTAGACAAGCCCTTAAAGGGACCTTTGCCCTCCGCACACCACAGCGTGCCACTATAAAGTTGCCTGGCCTTAACCCTTATCTTCTGCCCTCAGTATGCTTTAAAGCTTTCCATTTGTTCATTTAATCATTCCAAGTTGATCACAATGAAATGTATGCTGAAAGTCATTGGCACAGCCTTTCAGGCAAGTGGTATTTCCAGCAGGGAAGGTCAGAGATGGACATGTATTGACCATTGTTCAAGTAGCTGGAACACTGTTATGACTCAATTTATACTTTGCTTACAGTCAGACATTTGCTTTATGAATAACTCTACTCTACTCTTCTCTTTGTTGCTTTCCCGTGGGCGACCACAGCTAAATGTTAAATGTATACAATTTATGTCACTTGTATAACTGCAGGGAAATATGAATAACTGTGAAAGGTTGCAGTAAGGGGTGTGAAATTGGGACTGTAAATTAATAATCCAAAAGATAGGACTTCTAAGAGTGTTGAAGATATGGAGGATGAAAGTCAGAGTAGGCATATGTAAGAGTAAAATATGACAAGAACAAAGCACTGTGTGGCAGGTGTAATACGACTATAAAAGGTTGACATTAGGACTGCAAGTAGTCTCAGGGGTTAGTTACTAACCCAGAAAATTTTAGGGTTGCACTACTGAGGTATGAGATCTGGGGGTTCAAACAGTGTTGTAATCTGAGAGTTATATTTGACCCAAAGCCAGCTGGTGACCTGTGGTTGGAGACAGTAAATCGAAGGATCAATCAGGAACAGGGAAGGTCCATCTGCAGAAGAATCTACCATGCAGGAGGCTGACACAGAGGACACTGAGAGAGACAGTAAGGAAGACCACCCTCATATGGGGTGAGTACCAAACACCATCTCCTGGTACTCATCTGAGGAGCTCACTGAAAAAGTTATATTCACCCCTTGTAATTACCCAGCGGTGGATGATGTAGAATTACCCTATTACTTTCCCCCTTCACAGGCAAATTCACATGGTCCGGGTCTGGTTTTCTTCCTGCCAGACTTCTGCAATTTCATCTGACTTGTATTTTTACTATTTCATAAGTCAAACAACTGGGAAGAACGACTATAGTCACTAAGAAACTCAATAACAAAAACAAGAGAATTATGTACTTACTGCTGTAGGTTATTACAATGATAACAAATCCAATACTGTAAATAAGTAGAATATGATATAATAAGTCACCGAGGAGTTCTGTAATTATACGCAGATAAAATTGCAGCCTAGGTGGGAAAATGCTTTATTTCTTGTAATACAGACGAGTTCCTGCGGAGATAAAGGCATTACGCATCGTGTTATCTGTACAGAAAATATATGTATAGTTGGTGAGCACATTCCGAATTCTTCTCAGCCAGTTAGTATTGGTTCAATGTGCTCAGCTATAACGTGTATAGGTACTTAGCATCTTCTAGTAATTGTGGTAAGGGTAACACATGCGTCCACTGCGTACATCCGGCCCAGGAAAAAAAAAGTCATGAGCCGGAACATTTGCTGGCCGATTCCCTGCATCTCGTGGGCAGTTTGGCTTAGGGCACCCTATTAATTTAGCTTACCAAAGAGAAGACCAAATAGAACATCAAGTGTCCTCTCTGCGCAGGGACAAAATAGCACTGGACACAAGCCCTTAGTGCTCAGGTACCCAACCTGCAGCCCTTTGGGTGTTCTTCGGCGGCCCCCGAAACCTAGTTTTTATTGCATAGGGCATATGAACTCACTTGTCTGATGATCCCCCGCTGACAGGTCCTCGCTCGGGAACTTTTTATAGTGTGAGGAGGAGTATGTAAAAACATATTTGAGATGTAGGTCTTAAATGTAGGCAATCCACTTCCATGAAACCCTGTGGATACATACCCTAAAGCAGGGAACACACGGCTTGATATAGGAGCCGTTCGAGATTCCCTGCAGCAGCGCAATGATGTCATCACACTGCTGCCCGATATCGGAGGAGCTGAAGGCACAGCACTGTGTTTGCGGTCTCTATGCAAAGCAATGGGCATCGACTGTGGTCTTGGATTGATTGGTCCCGCTCAAAAACAGGGATGGCCGCATATGATATGGGCCAGATAGATGGCCATGAACGTGCACAGGGCTCGAAACAGCCATCAATCTGGCCGATATCTATAAGTGTGTGTGAAGTTACACCAACCCCAGAATTGGGGGACATGTGATCTGATTCTGGTTCAAGCTGACAGAAAGGCTTTAACAACCACTACCGTATTTATAATGGCAATGAGAAGAACAGCATCTAATAATATACAAACCTCGAGGCTGAGGGGCTACAAGGACAGGAGATCACGTTAGGGTTTCCTCCCATCAGCCAGGAATAGAAAGCTGCGGTAGACATTGCCTCACCAAAAACTCAAGTTGAAGAATAAAAATATGTAGCCTGATGTCATCTGCATTTCTGCAAACAGATGGTAGGCCAGTCGCGGATCTGAATCCAAAGTAAAACCTTTGGGATATGATAGAACGGGAGATTCACAGACAGAGGGAGCAGCTGACAAATCTGCAGATACTGCGAGATACATTCATATCCACATCGGCCGGACTCTCTGAATGTTTGTGAAATGTTTAATCCTTTATTAAAGGTGGAAAGGAGCTCTCCACCTTACGTCAGATTCGATCAGGATGTTTGATATTGTGATCGAATATGGATTGTGCCTATTTCAATGTATACACACTATTTTCATTTGACCAAATGACATTTCGTAACAACATTGTTCGATTTTTTTAGCAGGAAAAACCTGCATTCAAATTTATTAGATGGAACAAAAACGATTAAATGAAATTGTTTGACATGTTTGATTTACATTTGATTACCAATTCGATTCAAATTTACCAATTTGAATCGATAAGTTTAGATCCATTTTTTGTTCGATATCGATAACTTTTTATCGAACAAACAAGTTGTTTGGCACTCGATGGGTCGACTTGTCATCAATCGATTCCCGATTCGATCATTCCCAGTGATCGTGGAATCGGCGATTGATTGTTTTGGAAAAGATTGACCACCACCTTGGTAATCAGATTTTTGGCCAATTTGGACATGAGCTGATCGCCAAAATGTCCAATTCTACCAAATGCATCGTTCGGAAAGGCTGCTGCATAGGGGGCTATTGGTACACACATGTACTTCGATTGCCAAACAATTTACCCCAAAAAAACAACATAACCGATCAATGTCCAATGCGATTTCAATTGTACAGCGCTGCCTAATATGTTGGCGCTATATAGATAAATGATGATAATAATAATATATAACAAAGGTGTTATGAGTCATTTTCAATAGCTTGTCTATTTTATATTCTAGAGAATTTGGATCAGGATTAAGGCCCCCATACACATAGCGAGTCGCGGCTATCCCATGTGCGTGCACGCGCGGCCGTCAGTCAGCCGCATAATCCGCCACAGATCGCAGGTACCCACATGGGGCAACAGATCCCTATTGCCCCAAAGCTCGGTCGTCTAAAGTAGTGTCCAAAGTAACGGCCAACACACAAAGGGTGCCCGGCTATACTCTGAGCGACGGGGTGAAGAGTGATGACTCATCATGTTGCACTTCATCTGTCGGCCCCCATTCGCTACGTGTGTGGGGTCCTTTACTGTCTTACTGGCTTATTTAAACTCTTTGACATTAATATTCATTTATAGTAGGTTCCCTTGTGCAGCCAAGACAGCTGTGACCTGTAGCAACATGACCTCCTCCTCTGACGATGTCCTGTGCTATGTGGAAACAAGAAGTTATATCATGTGAGTTGTCTGAAATACATTTACTATTTTCTAAATTATTTTGCATTGTGGCATTGACCTGTTATTGGAAAATACTGTTGGTATGGGGGGCACATGGAATCATAGGTTGGTGTTATGTGTTTTTTCCAATGAAATGTTGCTCAGAGCACCTCACTTCTTAGGTAATGCTTCCTGATGATGATGGCGGTGATGATACCGAGCCTGACTGCGTCTCATAGGGCATTCTGCTGTCATCTCCTTCCAGATAAAAGATGCACTCACCCTGCTATCCACATCTGTAGTGACCACGGTTTGCACCACATTTATATATATTTAACTTATTGTATATACTGCCCTTAGTCAATATGTTCTGTATATTATTCTGTGTATAAACCTTTAAATATTCTTGCATTCCTCTGTAGCAGGTGCAAGGCTGATTGATGGCTCTCAGTTTCCCGCTCTTTTTGCTGACCTTAAAATGTAGCTTTTACAATCTGCCTGGAGACAAGCTACTGTCCTCCTCCAGGCAGAGGGGTTAAATAAACCTCCCTAGGCCTTCCTAGTCAGAGTTGGGTTAGCTCCTCAACAAGCTGTGTGCAGTGATCTCCTACCTTTTCCTGGGTTCTTCTGCCGGCCGGCACATTGCATCACATCAAGCATCAAAAGAACCTGGTCGTTGTAGTTCACCACATCGCACTACGTGACACTAAAAGCAAAAATGCATTTTTTGTAGAAACGCTTTAGGGAAGAATAAGGGAAGAATTAGGGAATTAGGGAAGCTGATCGCTTCCATTTAGTTCAATGAGTGTGTCCCCACTCCAACTAAAGGCTGTGATCGGACGCGGTGCGATCCGCGATTAGAATCACGGCTCCTTAGTAAATAAAAAAAAA
>CM070040.1:49624330-49638712 GCA_036250615.1 Ptychadena robeensis
GGGGGTGTTAAAAGAAAAGTTGTTTCTTTTGTTACTTCAAATAGTGGGAGACACAGCACAGATGCAGAAGAAAAGTGGGTAGACCTATGTAGATGACTAGGTAAGAAGAGCCTCAGTGTGAGGGTCTCCCGAGGAAAAAAAAACGGAAACAAAACACATATGGTTTGCTAGGGAGAGAACCCAAAAAGGAGCTGATGTACAGAGAAAAAGAGTGTAGAGGTTCCTTTTGGGGAAACCCGATAAGTAGATAAGGTAAGGCGATAAGCACTTACTTTTTAGGTTGCTGGTTTTTAACTCAACCAAGTCTAAATACACCTTCAGATTCCTCCATACAATTTCCATCAGATCTACCAACAACTATGTAGAATAGTGACCTCCCTGATAGAATACATAGTGATTGGAAGGTGTAGAAAGGTTCTCATATTACATGGTTTTAGTAGAAGAAAAGTTGATTGTACAGAAATTGCATGGTAATTGTATGTGGTGTATGGGGGGCTTAACTCAACCTATTTTGAAGAGTAGGCAGGTGGAGATGATTATAGCTCACTGTCCCCACGCAGTGAATGGTAGTCGCACTCAGCAATGCCCGTGGATATACAACCTTTTTGGAAGTCAGGTCCAAATATTTCGGAGTCTTGAGTTAGTTTCAGTGGTCATCCACTTAAAAACAGGCTAGATGGAGGCACCCGAGTATTAAAATATGTTGTCCTTTATTCAAAATCCAATGGTACAATACAGCATACATCAGACCTAGACCATTACTGCTGCCATCCTATGTCAAGATATTCCAAAAATTACATGGCGGGGTTAACAAGTATCATTTTACCAAAGGCAGATTTAAAGTGAACCCTTTCCTAAAGAAACAATGAGGTCACAATTGCTAAATGTTAAAATGCTCTTTGCTTGGGTACTATGCTGGCACTTATTACTGAGTAGGTCATGCTGGTTGTAGATCTTTGACTCAAAGTACTGATGCCAGAGGGTTAACATGACAGAAAGCCCATTAGAATTTTCAGAATGGGAAGGCAGCAGCGTCTGTCTCCGTGTTTCTCTAGGAAAAGGTTACTTTAAAGAAAAAAAAAGATGGAAATTACTTTTTAAAATGCCTTTAACATGTCTAAGCTTTTCAGTGGGTTTACATATACTTATGTACTTTGGATTCTGACTGGTTGCCATGACTACTTCAGTAATAACTTATTATTTGCTTTTTCATAATAAATGAACCCATAAGTCCTCCAAAGGTGACCATTGTATGTGCTCAGTTCATTAGAGAAGTTTCTTACCACCCTGAGAGTACAGGAAAAGGGCCAGGTACCAACCTTCGGCTCAGTTTACTATTTTTCCCCCCAATACCCAGGGAGGGGTTTGAGCATTACAGAGCTTCTCATATTGGCATGTGTAAGGAGCACAACAAACAAAACAAAAAAAATTTTTTCAACTAGATACATGACCAAAAAATGTAATGATTAAAAAAAAGATACATGACCAAAGTGACATAATTCTCAAATAGTTTAGGGACCTCAATGATCAGATAAATCTTCCTACACATCTTCTGTGGTTACACCCTTCTTCTTTTTTAATATGTTTATTTCCAGAAACTGGAGTAGGAAGTAATAGAATGGAAACCAAAGAGGCGGATAGAAATGAAGCAATAGCATGGAGGTCTCTCTGCTACCAAAACCCATCCCTTTACTCAACCCAACTTTAGACTCCTTCTGCCTTTTTAATCTGTCTGATAACACCCCGCAGTTCTTCTTTGTGCTGTATTGTTCATCCCAGCTTATCATTTATCAGATTCAGCAGTATTCTTGTAATGTAAATAGAGCGATAGATACCACTGTTGTACCTTCAGGGAGAATTACAACTCTGCTATAATAAAATAAAAAGTCGCTTCAGCAGACAGATGAAAAGATGAATTACATGCCTTGAAAATTTTCCTCTATGAGCCTTAATACAGGTTGTTTTATGGGAGTTATTTCAAAGAACCAATCTAGACACGAGCCAAATCTTCCGGCGGAATGCTAATGCACTCCACTATATGTTGCAGCTGTGCTAAAGTCACAGAGGCCACCCAGGGACCTAAATCCTTTGCCAGGCCATTTGCCCTGTGAACTCCTTCAACCCCAATCTCTATCATTCTGCATGAACAGAAGTAGAATAAACCGCAGTATATACACTGCCCGGCCCAAAAAAAGTTGCCACCAAAAAAAGGTCACACACTCTAATATTTAGATGGACCACTTTAGCTTTGATTACAGCATGCCTTCACTGTGGCATTGTTTCACTAAGCTTCTGCAATGTCACAAGATTTATGTACATCCAGTGTCCATTTTTTCCGAAGATGTTACATTGATGATGGTAGAGTCTGACGGCTGCGCAAAGTCTTCTCCAGCACATGCCAAAGATTCTCAATGGGGTTAAGGTCTGGACTCTGTGGTGGCCAATCCATTTGTGAAAATGAAGTCTCATGCTCCCTTAACAATTTGAGCCCAATGAATCCTGGCATTGTCATCTTGGAATATGCCCGTGCCATCAGGAAAGACAAAATCCATTGATTGAATAACCTGGTCATTCAGTATATAGTCAGCTGACCTAATTTTTGGAGCACATACTGTTGCTGAACCTAGCCCTGAGCAATTGCAGCAACCCCAAACCTATTTGCTTTGTTAAATCCAGGATCCAGGTGGCTTTTTTTGTGGGGCCGGGCAGTGTATAAAAGCCTACAAAGTCCTATATACCATATCATCATTATAAGTAATATCTGCATATCCTAGTATATTTTCTTAAGAGTTTGCTTTTGGGGCTCAACATATTTTCAGCAGCTTTATCACAATATTAAAAAAGCTGGTGATTAATCACTAAATAATAAAAGATTCAAGGCAGATAGAACAAATGGTTCCCTATGGTGTACAATACACTGGTCGCATGTAGTAGCAATTAATCTTGCTTGTTTGAGCAATGCTCATGTCATGTGTAGCTGACCCCACAGGGAGCCATTTGTGCTATCTGTTTAGTGTTCTGCTATTCCTAGTGAGCGGTTTTAGTGGGACAATCAATTTTACAAAATCTCCCATAAAGTCCAAGCATGAACAGCATGTTATGCTTTGTAGGTATGTACACCACAACAATGAAGGTTTCTTACATGGTGTCTACCTTTCTAAATGTGTATCCAAACTTGTGCCAAAATGTTTGTCTTACTTACCTGCAAAATGTATACTAGAGGGTGTTTCCCAGGGGTAGGTATGTCATCGCCAACCCCAATCACTCATAAATGTATAAAATACCCTAGCGGGTTTTAGAAGGGGACTATAGAGGTCACACTGAACCTACCTACCGCTATCATTCTTGCACTTCAACATGTTTCTACACCTATTTATTTAATATCAAAGAGGACCTATAGCACATTCAGCAATATAAAAAAATTCATAAAATATTTTACATATATTTACAAGCCATTGGATACTATGTACAAATTCTTGTTCTGGTTTCATTCACTTTATAAATTTCATCAGAGGCAAACCAATAACAAGTTTGAGTTTGATGTATTACATGATCGTGGCTTAGGAAGTATAGCAATGGCAGCTGGAGAACACAGGAACCTTGCCCTGTCGTAGGGTGCTTTCCAGCCCTGTCCAGGAAACCCCCAGGATGGTAGATGCTGAGCCCCAATTGATAAGGGGGATCAGTATTGGAAGCACCGCTTGGATAGATTGGGGTAATATATGTCCGTATCTTATACAGTGTTATAGCATCCCTTGTCGTTCTTAAGATCCTTAAGGGTTAGCACCATTGGATAGTATCAAAAAAACATCAAGTAGAAAATAAAGTGGCGGTTGGAAACTTGCACCTGTCATCGCTGGAGGAGGGTAAACACAAAGGTAAGAGTGTCATAAAGAACCATATTTTTCACTCTAAAAAACACACGTTTCCCATTAAAATCTGTGGGAAAATGTCTGTGAGTCCTATGCAAAAAATAAAAAATCTGCATCCCAGGTGGCTGGAATTTGTTTCATTCCCCCAAGCCAAAAGCCCAGTGCCAAGAGGGAGATCATAGCTTTATTAGCAATAACAGTACCCAATCTCTGAACACACTGACAAGCTTATGGAGAGACATATTTTACAATCTGGCACTTACAACTTACCCATGAGCACCTGTTTACATATAGGAGGAGAGATTAGTCTGCAGTAAAAAAAGAACTCATGTTATCAAAATAACATCAACTGACTCACACAGCTATTACTGTTGTAAGCTTAGTCTGTTGTTGCTGTGAATACATAATGTTGCTCCTCCTGTTTTAAATAGCTATGTAACAGCTGGGTAAATTGAGGATATTAATATAGCACGAGTTGTGTATTTACATTAACATTCTGCATTGAAGTAAAATACTTATGTGAAACAGAGTCATCTCTCCTCCCATATAAAAATTCGAGCCGTCCGATGTTCCTTGCAGCAGAGTGATGATGTCATCAGGAAGACAGATGCTTTGCCTGGAGACCAGCGTTCTCTAGGAAAAGCAATGGACATCGGCCGTATTTACAGTCATGTCCAATATGGCTGTTTTCGAGCGGGATTGATTGGTCCTGCTCGAAAACAGCCATGGCCGCATATGATATGGGCCAGATAGATGGCCGTGAGCTTGCATGGTGCTCGAAGCGGCCATCAATCTGGCCCATATCTGTATGTCTGTACCCTGCTTAAGGCTCTTTAGCATATTAGAATGTAAGGGTCTGGTTTGGTGTTGAGGGCCAAAGTGACTTCAGTAGTGGCCTATAGATGTTGGGCTTTAGTAGTAGTAGTAGTCACAAGAAGAATTTACATGGATAGGAAGTGGTCAGCTAATAATATTGTCCAATTTTCTGAGAGTAGCTGCTGTAAGAAGAGCACTTACGTTAATGTAATTCATTAACACCACATTATGATAATCTCCTGCAGTGCTTTCTGAAGGTTCTTCATAGGGGTGTCTTTATCAAAGATTCAATAATTAAATTGAGCCGTTAGAAAAATAAATTAGGAAGAATTACCCTGGTAATATGGGAAAGGATACAGTCTGCATTTCTTCTCAGGGTTTCCCTATTTTTTTGAATCCACTTGGCAATTTTTTGGTTGGTAGCCAGGGTAACATTTTGATTGGTAGCCAGGGTAAAACGAAATTGTAGTTATTTGTTTACTTTAGGTGAAGTTTTTGGTAAATCTTGTCATTAATTTCCTAACGCTTGCTTTCCATGGTGCTGAAACTGTGTTCTGTACAATTTAACAACAGAAGCAGGGTTAATATCACCTTTTCAAACAAAATCTAAGAAATATGAAAACAATCTGCTTGCTTTTTTGATGAAATATAGAACACCAGTATGCCCTCCCTCCCAAAGTAAACCAGGCAAGCAGGCACATGGAAAAGAATCAGAATGGGGGGGGGGGGTACAAACTTTCCACTTTCTTGGAATGAGAATACCAGTTGGTAACCAGCTGTTTACACTGCCAGATTGATTCTTTTAAATTGGTTCTCTCCATATGCTCAAAACCCACAGCTTCAAGAAAAGAACTTTCTAATACATACTCCGTACTTTGAACTTATGCACTTATTAATCAAAGTGAAGAATAGGCAAATGATGGAGGAATTATAAATAGCATGATCAGTACAGGAAAGCACTTTTCCATTAAAGAACAGATGTTGGGTGAAACAGGCTGGTAGTAATGTTCACACAGGGAATCATTTTTGATGCTATTGTTGGTCAGTCTTTTTGGAAAGTAGGAAAATAACACTTTAATAAGTAGAGAAGAATGTAGGAAATCAAAGCTTGCGCTTAAAAGAATTGGCAAATGTCTGCGGAATGTTAGATAAAAGTCTTCTTGAATCATTGACAAATATACTGTAAGAGTCATTCCTGCAGAAAAAAAAAAAATAAGAAAGCACTTAATTTCTATAAATGACAATGACATGTTATACAGTAGAATTATACTGGGGCAAATTTTTTGAAAAGTGCAGCAATGTTAATGTAAGGTTGTAAGCTGTAGCAAGCAGCAATTCTCTATCCTTAATTCTCTTACCTGCACTTAGACAATGAAGCATGAAATTTGGTTGTCACCGAGCAATAACTCCATCTTTCTTTTCTTTGGATCATAAATTAGCTCTGCTATCTTTGGCTTTGTACATGGTGCTCCCTTGGAAGTCCATCTATAATCGGCAGATAAAGTGCTCTCAGCTGGCACTCCATATCCCAAGTGACAGCCTCCCCTCCTGTGTCTGTGTCCTGATCACTCTCTGGCTCTGGCGGTTGACAGCTCCTAGATAGCAGTGTGTTCTGATGGAATGGGATTATTCAGACAGTGCATTGCCTGGCTGGAAATAAATAATCTCATGCTGGGATTTCTTCTTGTTCTGTAAAATATTTAATCTAATAACAGGCATGAGATTCACAGTTATATAGCAGGAAATGGCAATTCAATAATGCCAAAGCGGTCTACAACCCCTTTGCAGAGAGGTTGCAAAACTTGCCCATGCTGTAAGTCCCCACAGCTTACCATTTAGCAGAGATAAATGGCACAATGGGCAACCAGGGTCCCGACGTACCCCATAGACTCAGCCTGCCGGCGGATGGTCTGTTTAGACATCCGCCGGTGTACAGGCTGAACGTACTCGACTACGTTCAGCCTGACACCGGCGGATCGGGTCGGCGCAATGAAGACAGACCCGTCTGCCGAGCAGGTAAGTCTATCTGCTACGTAGGGGACCCCCGCTAAGCGTGTACGCTTAGCGGAGGGCTCCCGACGTAATGGAAACAAGCCCTAAGGCAGTGGTTGGGGTTGATGACAAAGTCAGTATCAGGTACAGATACATTATGTTACTGAAGGACATGCCCATGGAAAAGACAAGGTGAGACAAACAGAAAGATTTAATGAGTAGACGGTCAGTTTTTCCACCAGCTGACTTTGTGAGTAGTGATGAGCTACTAGGCATTATTCGAATTCACGTAATTTCGTGAATACCTGCAATGATATTTGATCTGATATTCGTAATCTCGAATATCCTCGTTTGTGGACCTGGATCGCGATCTAAAAAGCAAATATGCCAAGTCAATGGAGCTCGGATATTCGACTGGGAGAAAATTAGTCATTTCCGTAAAAAAAAATCACATCACGATTAAATAATCACCATCGATTACAATGAATAGAATCGCAAAAACTCGCCATATGTCGCGAAAAATCGCAATCGCGGCGAACATTCGATGCTATATTCATGAAATGTCGAAATGGCGGTATTCGAGCGAAATATTCAAAAAATCGAATATTCAAGCTCAACACTATTTGTGAGTTTGTAAAGCCCCTGAACATGCTATCATCATCATCATCAAATTGTTGGAGATGTAGTTGTGGGAACATTTGAAAAAAAGTATTGTGCAAAGCTTATGTAGTTTTTGCATAAATTAAGTCCAAACTCAACTTGACTTTGAATGTAAATTATGCAAAAAAATTTGTGTTAGAGCAATACATTTTTTTTGACCATCTCTTCTGAGCAGTAAAGTGTGTACCATCCCTTAAGAGATTGTTCATCTGTAGATGCACAAGAGCTCTCATTCTATGGCGTTAACCCTTTGTGTGCCGGCCATTATCTTCAATGAAGACACCGGTCTTCAATGAAGTTAATTGCATCGGCCGGCATCGGCCAGAGAACATCGGATGTGTCCGTTCTTTGGCCGACCGAGCTGTGGGGCGACAGGGATCTGACAGCCGATTTTGCCGCCAACCGACGGCGCGAGAGCGCACGCCCGTCGGTCAGCGGCAAAATCGGTCACTAATCGGCGTGTGTATGCCAGACTTAAAACCCTATTAGCTGTAAAATGCAGTGAAGTAAAATAGACAACAATAAAATAATGCAATGTGTCATGACCATAGTGCCGAAACTACGATTTCTGAAGACCTAATGCAATGTTAAGTCACCCCTGGACATGACTCCAGGGTCACAGACACAACAGGGTCCTCTTATCACAGCTCAAAGGAAACACAAATGCAGCCACATTCCCACTAGGACCTTTTCTGGTCATCCTGGAATTGGCAACCCAATTTCTATGGTGGAGAACTCTGCTGTGGTTTGGATTCTCAAGTTTCGAGCGAAAACATTTTTCCACTAAGGATACGTTTTGTTAAGAAGTGTTCACAGAATTAGGATTCCCTTTTGGAAAATACACGGGTTGACTTTTGCTTGAACAATCGCTGATTTGATCACCGTTTCGATTGCCAATTCGATTACTTTGTGCGATTCCAACGTCGATTGATTGCCGTTCAATCGTACTACCACACGGTGTAATGGTTTTGTATATGATCGATCCTACTATGGAGCGCATGCATATTGCTATTGTTTGTATTATGAGCGTATGCATTACTATCGTAATACGAATGTGCTCCATATTTCAATCGTAAATGGATCATAAATCGCATGAAATACCTGGAGAAATACCTAAAAAAATACCTAGAGTATCTGATATGTAGAAAACCAATCAGATATTTGTACCATCAACTAAAATTTACCAACATGTTTGATTGACTTGAAAATCAATTGTTTTAAGTCAATCGAACGGAAAATTTTAATTGTGTATGACCACCTTAACTCTTCCCTGCTTTATACAATAAATGGATTTAAACATTTAATCTTTTACTATACCGACATTTAGGTATGTATGGTATAACAGTTTACCTACTTTCCTACATCAGTCTGCAAGCTAGTCTATGTTTCAGAAATGTTTAGAGTTTCAGCACAACAAAGATCTCAAAGCACCATTAGTTGTTATCATTTTACAAACAAAAGCATGAAAATGGGTGTCCTAATGTCTGAGTGGTATGGAAAGTATGGAGATCATTGTAGAGGTGGGTGTTCTATTGTCTGTGTATTAGGAGAAGCATAGAGGTGAAAGTCCTAATGCCTTTGTATGTGAGAAGCATCAAGATCAGAGTTTGGTGTTTTAATTTCTGTGTATTGGAGAAGCATAGAGGTAGGTGCCCTAATGTCTGTGCATTACAAAAAGCGTGGAGATCAGTGTCCTGATGTCTGTATAGAACAGCTACATTTAAAAAATAAGTGGAAATTATATTTTTCTGTCTTTGCATATCTCATATTTTCCAAATTTGTCAACAGATCATGAATGTCTTGAAGAAGAAAACTAATTAGAGATTGTGTGGGAGAAAAACACGGGAAGAGTTTGTGGGATGCAAAAAGAGGACCCAAGAAGACATCTAAGAATCTGATATAAAAATGAAGACCAATAAAAAATAAGAATGGACTTCTACTTTCCGTTGAAGCCTTCACATCTGAGGAGATACTGAGGAGATCATCGATAAGTGCTTTTCCCTAGTGATAGCCCACGCAGTGTTAAGGTTTTTTTTTATATTCACTGCACACATCAGTATAATCTTTACCATCGTATTCAGTGGGCTTCTAAAAGCTGGAGCTGTAAACTCAGTTCTCACAACCTACCTGTGTTCAGGTGGCAGGTTCACCTTTTCATGGTCACAATCTGGACCAAAACTCTGGACTTGTGGCTACTGAAGACTTAGCCATTTAACCATGGCGGCTGGAGTGGCTACTTGGCTTCCCTTTGCTCGAGCAGCAGCGGTAGGATGGCTACCTCTTGCAAAGAAGCCTATGCCCAGGCCACCAAGTGACAAAGGGAAAAAAAATGATGAAATCCTTGTGGTGAACGTAAGTGGACGGAAGTTCCAGACATGGAAAAATACACTGGACAGGTATCCAGACACCTTACTGGGCAGCACTGAGAAAGAATTCTTCTTCAACCAAGAGACACAGGAATATTTTTTTGACCGTGATCCTGAAATGTTTAGGCACATTCTGAACTTCTACAGGACAGGCAAGTTGCATTATCCTCGGCATGAATGCATCCAAGCCTTTGACGAAGAGCTATCATTCTATGGCGTTATCCCTGAGATTATAGGAGACTGTTGTCTAGAAGAATATCGTGACCGCAAAAAAGAAAACTTGGAGAGGTTAGCGGAAGACACGGAAGCTGAAACAGCTAGCGATGCCCCACTCCCTCCCAACAGCACTTTTCGTCAGAAATTGTGGAGGGCTTTTGAAAATCCTCATACCAGCACTATGGCCCTTGTTTTCTACTATGTTACAGGATTTTTCATCGCTGTGTCAGTGATTGCCAATGTGGTGGAGACAGTGCCTTGTCGTCCACCAGTTGGACGCCTAAAGGAGCTGCCCTGTGGGGAAAAATACCAGTTAGCCTTTGTCTGCATGGATACAGCCTGTGTCCTTATATTCACTTTTGAGTACCTCATGCGACTTTTTGCAGCCCCAAGCCGTTGTAAGTTTATGCGCAGTGTTATGAGCATCATAGACGTGGTGGCCATAATGCCATACTACATTGGCCTGGTCATGCCAAACGAGAATGTGAGTGGTGCCTTTGTGACATTACGTGTTTTCAGAGTCTTCCGGATCTTCAAATTCTCCCGACACTCTCAGGGGCTCCGGATCCTTGGGTATACTTTGAAGAGCTGTGCCTCTGAACTTGGCTTCCTCCTGTTCTCTCTCACCATGGCCATTATCATTTTTGCCACTGTGATGTTCTATGCCGAGAAGGGGACAAGTAAAACGAAGTTCACCAGCATTCCTGCTTCCTTCTGGTACACCATTGTTACTATGACAACACTGGGGTGAGCCATGTGACTTCTTATTTGCCTTGATATGATTATTGCTAAGGCAACCCAAGAGTGGGCCATGTGATCTTTCCCATGAAAGATACCAGAGTTACTATGACAATTGTAGGATGAGTCACTAGATACCATGAACATGTTGGGATGTTTCTCAGGGGGCCGTGTATGTATAAAGCAATCATTAGTCAACTGTGAAAAATAGTGTTGTTGTGCATTAAAAGCCTACACAAGCTAGGCTTCTGTACTGCCAAGTGGCCATTATTCTTTCTGTAACTATGTGTAGGAGGGTACTATTTCCAGAAGCAGTTTGTCACAGTAGCACCAAGTGCCCTGTAGTTATGCCAGGGTTGGGGAAGTCAGTTTTATCCAGATGATTTTCTGTTACCTTTTTTATATAGATGGTGGGTGTAAGAAAGTATCGAAAGTCACATAAATGTGAGAATGTTTACTGCCAGCAACATATTGAATTTCATAGGAAATATAAACTTAACCTATAATCAGGTGTGCACATAAGTGGTACTCTGGTACTCAAAAAGGGCCAAAAACTATCTACGTGTACCTGCATTATTGTTACAAAACTCATGCGTACTAACAACTTGGAGGCACTCCGTGTCTGGGCGGCCACAGCTATCAGGTGCATCCGAGGAGTCTGGCTGTCAGCCATAGAGGGGAGAGATGGGCAGCACAATCGGCATCCCTCCCACATTAAATAGCTGTACAAACAATTTCACTTTGTCATGTATACACTACTGGGTAAAATCTGACAAGAGAAAAGCAATGTTGGAATGTTGACAGTTGCAATATGACTATGAAAGGATGCCATTTGGACTGCAGGTAGTCTCAGGGGTTGGTTACTAACCCAGACAATTTCAGGGTTGTACTATATAGGTATGAGATCTGGGGGTTCAAACGGTTTTTTACTGTAAGAGTTACATTTGAACCAAAGCCAGTTAGGATGTCTATCTGCAGCAGAATCTACCATGAAGGAGGCTAACGCAGAGTAGTAATAGGCGACATAGGCAATATTCAAATTCATGATATTTTGCGAATAGTTCTACTTATATTTGATATTCACGAATTATAATCGCCTCACAATTAACTTTAAAATAATGGTCATATGTGCTATTTATTTTATATTGCGAATATTCGGAATTGCGAATATCCACTGCCATATTCGCAAAATTTGCAAATTCTCAAATAGCCAATATTCGCTGAATATAATGACAATTCAAATATTCACGCTCAACACTAACGCAGAGGACATTGAGGAAGACCACATACATATGGGGTGAGTATCAAACACCCAAATCTCTCTGTACTCATCTGAGGAGCTTACTAAAAAAGTTATGTGCACCCCTGCCTATAATATCTTTCTAATGGACATGTAAAAAAAAGCACATACTAATATCACTTGGCTGTGGTTGTATAAGTACTCTTTACTTTGTGAAAGATTCCCATTAAAAAAAGGAAATCTAAAATATAGGTTACTAAAAGTCAAAGTACCATTTAAAATTTTTCATTTTCAAGGTTCCTTTGACATGTTTGCCCTTTAACTGTGCTTTTATTATAAAGTCATGTTTTGTACATGGTTCTCTGATCTCATTTAAAAGGATATGTGCACTTAGAGATGAAAGAATAAGTACTGCCCCTACCTAGCATCTGTAAGAAAAATACCCAAATCACAGAAGGGATGTGTAATTCGGTGATGAAGATAAAAGTGTATTTGGTTCCAGAAGCAATGCGGTGTTTACCAGCTACAGAATGCCATCGCTTTATAAGAATGAGGCAGATGTGCCAAGAATGGAATTGGAAAAAACTAGCTTTGGCTCATGCTTCAAATTCTAATGGAGCTTCCGAGTTCCAAGGCTGGTAAACATTGAAGTGAAGAGGTTCTTTTCTATATCACAGAGGACCAATGTGCTACTGAGGTTGTTTTTCTACGGATGGGGGAGTTAATATTGATTTTTTGTTGTCTTAAAGTGCCTGTTGTTATAAAACATAGTGAGCTGCCTTAACTGTAAAGAAGAAAGATAGGGGTTATCACCATTTATCTCTTGGTATTGGAAGTCATTGACCCTGGACAGTACAATAGTCTCCAATACTCCAACCTAACCATATACACATCATATGGGTCAGTAAGTCCAAACCCAAGATGACAGCCATGGAACTTGCAACCTTTAAAAGCAAGTCAGTAATGGAAGCTCCTGTAAACGACGCATTGATGTGCGTTTTCATGGGCTCAGCTTCAGGGCTTTTCTTCGGATTAGGAAACTGGCAACTGTGGGGATTTAGCTAACTGCAGAGCCAGGTCCATAAGATGAATGGATGAAAGGCAATACTGCTCAGTGGGTACGCTCTGTCTCCTGAGTCATTTTCAATGCTAAATTTTCATGTCTGACTGCAGTGTACTTTAAAAAAAAAAGCCCAATAGGCTTAAATTTATTCTCTTCAAAACTCGTGAATGACACTGGAGCCTAAGAAAAGATTATGGAAATAATGAAAGATATTTAATGTCATATTTCAGTAACAGGCACAGGAAAAGCCTGTCTCCATGTCTTAATTCACTCCGAAATGTGACCCAGATGAAAATGCTGAAGGTATAATGTCATAATTGCTCTGGAGATGTACAAATCATGTCCAAGGCATTTTTTGAGGGAAACGTAACTTCTAGTCATTTTTCTTTTCTATAAATCTCTCTAAACAACTCAATGTCAAAGCGCCTCTCCCCTAGGTCATCCTTTCATTACAGCACAGCTAACTGGGCGACTGATAAGAGATGAGTTACAGCCAGTAAAATGACCTTGCAGTGATAACTGTGATAAACGTCCATGTTAGCAGTGTAGGGGTTAACATCCCCACTCACCGTCCATACTCCATTACACAGCTGAATAACAATATGCTGCGGTAATGCATTATGTTGTATCGCAAGAAAAAAAACAATGGTAAATACTAATGCAATAACAAAACATTACTGAAATCCTTTATTGCGGAACGGTAACACATCCGTTGCTATGCTTCTCTGTGTGTAGTGGTCATGTGATATATATATCATTTTCTGTATAGGAGTAATTAAATGGTAGATACAGTTTGAAAAAAACTTCCCTTTATCCCACTGTCTTACTCCCAGTGAGATTGCCAACTTGCTTCCATCTAAGATCTCTACGTCCTTGTAAAAGTTACAGAGATTTTTTTAAAGGTACCTGTACCTGTGTACTGTGCTGTGTAGTTGTGGTTCCATCATGTGATTTCTACAGCACTACAGGACTCTACAGTGAGATGGGGGTCATTGGATGGAACCGTGGGGTACACAGACATCCATCATCACTAAAAGCTTCAGACCTGGTTGAGACCTATCTGCTTTACACTTGTTGAAAGATATTTTTATGAGTTTTCATGCAAGCCGGTTAATTGAATGTTGGTAAACCTTTTGGGCATATGCAGTAATGCAGTAAAATGAATAGGTGTGAACCAGATCTTAGATCTTGAAGACTACAGTTTGGATAGATGGTCTATATCAGACGTGGGCAAATTAAGGCCAGGGGCCAGATTCGTCCTGTTATCACCTTGATCTGGGTCCCCTCTGCTTGTTCCCTGCAATGTGCATAATGCCAAGAGAACTCTGAATGTCTACCTTATCCAGTGCTGTTTCTAGCTTTTTAAAGGGCCCTAAGTGAGACCTTGTTGAGGGCCCCTGGCACCCCCCCCCCTTGCAT
>CM070040.1:49648434-49661397 GCA_036250615.1 Ptychadena robeensis
GGGGGGTGTTGTGCTATCGTTCCGGTAACCGAGTTGTTTGGCTGCCAGACAAGTTGTTGAGCACATAACGGGAGCAACAGCCCTGATATACCGTATTTTTCAGACCATAAGACGCACTTTTTACCCCCAAAATTGGAGGTTAGCCGGGGAGCTGGAGGAGCTGTCAGATGTGAGATGCCGGCCTGTGTCTGGCTCTCCCATCTGAACTGTGTAATTGCCTATGCCAGCAGAGCTCTGCCATAGGCAATGAAGAGAGAGCTATAGATGAACTTGCATCTATACCTGTCTCCTGTCAGTGGAAACTGCAATCACTCTGCAGCTCCCACCTACACAAAAACAGCTGGTCAGCAGAAAAGAGGGAGAAGCTTTTGGCCCCCCTTCCTCCTGCAGATCAGTGTGAAGTATGATGCTGGGCTGAGAGTGTACTGCTGCTAGTGACACCTACTGGCTGAATTGGATATTGCATTCATTGAATTCATTGCATTAACCCAATTGATGTGAAAACGTACTAAATCTGTTTTTCTGGTTTTCCTGCCCTAAAAACTGGGTGTGTCTTATGGTCCGGTGCGTCTTATAGTCCGAAAAAGGTATATTATAAGGGTAGAACCATAAATAGGTATCACATATTTATTAGTAGGCTAGTGCCATACGTATCATACATAGTAATGTTGTAATGTTGTATCATACATAGTAATGTTGTAGTAACATAGGTACCATAAAATGTAGTTGGAAAGTTCCATCCATATCATATATAATAGTAGGGTAGTACTATTACGTACTGTTTTTGGTACAGAAATCTGGATCTCAGTGGACTGTCAGGGTGGTTACATTTTTTATTCCGCTTTTGGTACAGAAAACTGGACTGACATCCAGAAGGGTTTATTCTTAGTTCAGGCTGTTCAGGAACAGAGCAGTGTTGGGGTCTGAAGTCCAGGTGGGGTTCAGGGGAGGGAGGTTCGGGAAAAAGAGGGGCTGGAGTGGCAGGTTACGGAGGGGCGGGTCCCATAAAACAAATTGATATGGGGCCCAATCCTTTCCAGCTATGCACCTTGTTTCCCCACCTTTCATGTTTCCTGTCAAGAAGCCAGATCAATAATATACAGCTAATGCTGGAGAGAGTAATTATAAATGGGGATTATGGGGGAGAAGGATACTCATTTTACATAACGGTGGCTTAATTTTTTACCTTCTCTTTACTTCCTAGGGGCTGAAGGGAGGTTGCTGGAGACTTAATTTAGTCCCAAGTGTAGCTGTGCAACCACTAATCACATTTTATATTGCTTAGTAATCTGCTCATTATAATTAGCAATGATAGTTTAATATCTTCCACCAAACTTTCACTTGAATACCTCTGCAGACCTGTGAATGTGACATTCCATGTTCCTCTGTTGCCTTTCTGATAGTTTTACAGGGAGTGGTGGTCAGTATTTGACAACCCAAGCACCCGCACACTGTGTGCAACCGTTATTCACAGTGACAGGGCTGTGATTTCACTGCAGCTGCCGACTGTCACCCTCCCTGGAACTGATTGTGTGATATGATGCTGCAAGGGGTAGGCAGGGTAGTGTGGGGGAGATATTTGTGGCTACGCCACCTTTTCCTGGGCATTTAGAACCACTATGACCCCAGTACAGTTTTGAAACCACAGTACTACAGACCTGGCTGCGACAAAGAGAGAACAGTTGGGCATCACTGGCATGCAAACGGTGATGGTCTACTTTAAGAACCAAAAGTGGTCTCCATAGAGCCTGCATGTCTGCAATTTTATCTCGTTTATTTGGGAGTTAATTGCAAAGCTCCTGAATAAGGTATCTTCAAGGTCAACGTTAAGTCAAAATTTGGACTCGATTTTGAACTTCCTTTATGCAAAAACTACATGTGCTAAAGCATTAGTGTTTTTTGAATGTAACAACAACCCTTGTCTACTTTTTCAGCAATGTTGGTGATAATACCATCCTCAAGCTTGACTAATTTTTTAATTTAATTTGACCATCTCTTAGATAGATTAAATTGCTTGATATTGGTTGTTTGATATTAAGTAATAGATTTAAAAAAGACAGCACAGCCATGATACAAGAATTGGTATGTCTATAAATATGATCTCCGAATTTCAGTGATCATTCATGACACATGTGAAAAAAAGATAATTTTCAATAGGATCAGGTTAGGAGCGTTCACAGAGTTTGATGCTTAAGAATGGTGAATAAATTTACAGTGGTTAACTTACTTTTTCAGCTGTTTGGACTACCAACAATCGTGTATTCATCTGGACATGTAGAGAATTTGTGATACTGTCTCTACTCAGTGTCGGTGGTTTTGTGTGGTCACTCTCACTCGCCTCTGGGTGACCGGGGGTTGTAGGTGATAACTTTGACCTTCCCTCGGTAGTGTGATAAGAGCTGCAAGAGGGTTCCCAGGAAAAAATAAGGATCTTTTTGAGGTGCCCATTTCATAGTTGTCAAGTTTTATTTGTAAGGGGTAACTTTAAAAATGCATCAACGCGTTTCGTGGTGCACAGGCCACTTCCTCATGATGAACAGTTACTGTCAGTCTCAAGTGCTGGCAGCATTTCAAATCCAAGAGACTGCAAAAGCACAGCCATGATGGGTGTGATAAAGCCATGGCAGCTTGTTTGAGAGGATAATAATCTTGTGCATGCATGTGTTCAGATATAAATCCAAAAGTAGATAGACAATTATTTGTGGCATAATAACTGAGCAGGTATTGCAGATTTCTGTCCTTGACCTCTGAATGGCTGGTTTATTGTATCTCAATCGCGATCTGTGCTAATACCTTAAAAGTAAATATATACTGAAAAGGCACCTGTCAGCGGCATATAGTGGAGACAGCTGTTTTCCTTTCAGAATGATTATCTCTGAGAACAGGGCATAAAGTCATTTGATATTGTAGATGTCAACATTCATTGCTGCCTAGTTCTTAGTGAAGAGAATACTGGGTAAGACTGCAGAGTGGCTGCTTACACAGCCCATGGCTAACAAGTATACTTTAATTCCTGAATAATGAATGATATTGCTACTGATGGGTTATTTTTGTGAGTTGGCAGTTTTAAAGCTTTGGCTGGATGTGCAGGTTTAGAGAGAAACAGTGCCCTCACATAGGAAGGTTATTGTGGAGAATTGCAGGCCGGTCAATGCTGGGAAGTATTGCTGGGGTACATATAGTGTAAAATCTCTCACAATTGATGTCCAGGTAATATTACTATGTTTCAGGCTACTTTCATTTTGAATGACATGTTATTCATTCCAACTAGAGACATGAAGAATCATGGCTCTTTAGGTGGACTTCATCCAGGCTTAGACAGAAAACAAATCTCACTTTATCCTGTTAGATGTCACTACATCCTTTTTTACTTGTCAAAAATGGTATTACAGTATAAGTGAACTGCATGATCTTGGCAGACAGTATAGGTCTAGAAAAAAAAGGCTGCCTGCAAACATAATAGGATGTAGATACCGCCCTCCATACAGGTATAGATATGCCATTAATTTCCCAAACATCGATCTGTGTGCGCGTTCCCACAGATCGATCATTAATCATCTATGGGGAATGGATGGCTATCCACCTTGAGTGATCGACCCGAAAAGGTTGAAATCGCACAAGGAACGGGTCGAACAGGGAAACACCAAATTCCTGTTCCATCTGAATACTTTGAATCGATGTGTCAGTGGCGCACATCGTGATTCCCATTTGTTTGGCCGGTGACCACAAGCAGCGTGGTGACATCAGCGTGTGACAGCTTGTCCCCAACCCTTTAAAAATGGTTGTCCCTAATGGTAGTCCCAAGGTTTCTGGTTGTTTCTGCAGCACCTCCCCTGGATCCCTGGCTACATATATCCATGCAACCTCTGCATCCCTTTAGTCATGGCAGGAGACTATTTGGTGTGTGCACAGCTGAGCAAAGTTAAATTAAACCTTTTATATTATGATTGCCATCTACCCCTGCTATGTGTGTGTATATACATATATATTTATATCTGTACAACCTTGCCACACATTTTAACACCTAATTACCGCAGCAAGCAATATATACCACTGTTGGGTGACACCAGAGGTTTCTAGCACTGGATGACCCCAAACCTACGTTACTCTTTTTCTATTAGTTGTTGCACAGGATGAGAGCACAGGTCTGAAAGAAATTAATAAAATTAAGCAAGATTCTACTTAGAAAACTATAAATGTCTCTTGTGTGCTTATTGTGAAGTTAAGCTTTTGGTGTAAAATGTTTACTGTAATGTGTGATAAAAGCATTGCCTCTCACAAGCCAGAGTCTCAGTAGAGGAAATTAACAAAAAGCTACATTTAATAAAAAACATGTATGTAAAATCAGTTTCTAATGAACACTGAAAGACTTGCAGGGTGCAGCAAAAGCACGTTAAGCCCCAGGTACCCAACCTGTGGCCCGGGGGCTGCATGCGGCCCTTTGGGCGTTCTTCAGCGGCCCTCCTCTGTCCTCCACTTGCGGCCCCTGAAACCTAACTATAAATGCATAGGGCATAGGAACTCGCCTGTCCGCTGGTCTCCCAGCTGACGCGTCCTTTGAATTAAAGGTTATGTGCCCCATAGATACGATCAAAGGTTTTGATTATATATATGACACAAAATGTGCATTACTTCTTGACGTATCATTTAAAACAAGTTTTGTTTTTTAAAAATAAGGTCTTCTAGCTCTGCCTGTTGTATTTTTTTCATTATAAAATGCTTATACAAGTCAGTATAGATTGAAAATGTTATGTACGGCCCTTTAGTGATGATGAGGGTCGCACTTGTGGTCCTCCATATCAACTCAGTTGCCCAACACTGCCTTAAGTTATATGAATATGAAAAGGAATGTCTTTACAACATTGCAGTCCTACAGTTTATAGAACAGTAAATCATATGCACATCATTTGAGAAAAAACTGCACACCTATGCATTGTAAGCATTTTCCTATATTCAGCAGCTCAATGTGAGTTAATGTCCACTATGTGCTGAGCACAAAATGAAAATAAATCCAAATTCTGAGCTAAGCTATTATTCATCATTGCAGAGAAGTTTTACTAACCTAATCCTGTGCTCCCAGTAGTGGGCAGGTAGCAGCTCTGTCCCTATACAATGTATAGCCATAAGTTCTGTATGATTGAATGACACCAGAATTTAAGGTCTGAGTGACAAGGGTTTCAGGGAAGGTCTAAAGCCACCATACACCTTTAGATCATTCCATACAATTTCCTTTAGATCTACCAACAACTATGTAGTGCCGAGTCCTCCCTGATAGAATACACAGTGATTGGAGAGTTTAGAAAGGTCATCCTATTACATGGTTTTGGTAGAAGAAAAGTTGATCATACAGAAATTGTATGGTAAGATTGTAAGCTGTATGGGGGTCTTTAGGCAGCGGTAGTCCACAAACTGCAAGGGTTATTAAAACATTAGCCTGCAGTTTAGCTTTAAGGCATGTCATTATCTGGCTAATGATATTTCCCTTCTGTCTGGGCACATTTCTCTGCAGGTATGGTGATATGGTTCCAGACACCATAGCGGGGAAGATATTTGGTTCCATCTGCTCGCTGAGTGGAGTCTTGGTCATTGCGTTACCAGTCCCTGTCATTGTATCCAATTTCAGTCGAATTTACCATCAAAATCAGAGAGCAGACAAGAGAAAGCAGCAGCAGGTGGGGCGATTCAATTTCCGACTTTCTCAGTTTCTCTCTTCTCCAAGGCAACATGCTGATGATTGTTAACTAGTTTTCATTGCATTCCATGCATGCATGATTTCATCACTTGGTCTCTGTGCCTATATTGGCAGATCGTGGCTGGTGGAAATGGCCAGTAGGATGCTGAACATAACTTACTTAAAACATCATAGCATATCACTTCTCTCAAACACCTTATTCCATGATAAAGGCAATCTAGGGAGAGGTATACAAATATCAGCGTGAGTCCATGGGCAGATGTCAGGTTGGAGCAGTAGTTGACATGGGGGCTGGACCAAAAGTCTCCAAGGGCCACCCGGCATAGGGGTCCTAAGTCCTCATAGCTAGGACAGGATATTTTAAAAAAAGAAAATATGTTAAAAAATTATTAAATAGCAGCTTTTGATAGAGAAGCTTAAATAACGTCATCGCGCTGCTGGCCGACAAAGGAGCTAAAGGCGCAGCACTGCTGTGTCTCCAGCTCCGACGATGCTTTGCATGGAGTCCCCGTGGTCCTGATGCAAAGCAATTGACATTAACCATGGTATATGGTCATGTCTAAAAACAGGGATGGTCGCATTAGATATGGGCCAGAAAGATGGCTGTGAGTGCGCATGGTGCTCGAAGCGGCCATTGATCTGGCCCATATCTATTTGTGTGTTCCCAGCTTTATTGCAGGGGATGGGGAAGCCAGAGTGGTGACAAAGGGCCAAATGAAAAGACTAAAGGGCCAGTTTGGGCCCCCAGGCCTTAGTTTGCCCATGTCTGTGCTAGATAGACTATACTTAGATAAGCACATTGTGAGTATCTGACGGTGTGCAGCAAAATCAGACTAAAGCTGGGCATAGACGGGTCATTTTCCCATCGACTGCCCAGCTGACCTAGCAGGCATGATGACGTCATCATGCACGGCCGCTAGTGCTGAGAGTCAGGATGGAATCGGCTCTTAATTTACCGTCATGTCGGATCACTCTTGGTCAATATGGCCAGGGAGTGCACCCGATTCTCTGCCGACCCGAGCGCAATCCATTGCGGGAACGCGCATGGCGACCGATCGGCTGTCTAATCGAGCAGGAATTGACCCATCTATGCCCAGCTTAACAAACTTAGATAAGGGGAAAAAAATATGTAGATATTTTGGGTTGCTTGGCCTAGAGAGAGACATTTTGTAACCATGGGCCAAAGAGACCAGTTCTCTTTGGATGAACATGATAACAGGGATTCCTTATAAGCTTCACCAAAAAACTAGTTCTGAGGAAGTGGCTATGATTTAAGGCCATGCAACGCACTGGAATATGTGTTTCATGTATCCATTTAAATATTTACCTATTAATCTGGTACCTCCTTGGCCATTTTCTGTGGTACCCTATAGTTTTTGATAATAATTGAAATAAGTAATGTTTTGTTCTGGTACTGGATGTTACTAACCACTCCAAATTAGGGGCGTATTAGTATCTACCTATATATATAGCAGCCAACCTTGGAGATGCATGGAGACTTACCCAATTAGAGTTCCATCATATTTGCATGTCTAGTCCACCTCTTATTTGATACCACACATTTCTTACTGCTCCTCTGCAAAATGTTTCCCTTGTTGTTAACCCCACACAAACCCACAACCACACTTCACATCTTACCCAGATCCGTAGACCAAAAATTGCCTCACCTTGCTTTTTTCTGTTTTTTATAGAAAATTCGTCTGGCCAGAATTAGACTGGCAAAGAGCAACACAACCAATGCATTTCTACGTTACAAAGAAAATGGCGGTCTGGAGGTAAAGTCTGGTCTTGTTTTACTGTTGTGTGTTAAGATTAAATCTGACCTGATAATCCAAGGACTTTGTTGGATCTCATAGATCTTAAGCTAGGCACACGGGTAGAATTGTAAAAAGATTTGAGTACAATTAATCAACGTGCGCGGTCACGGTGATTGATTGTACTCTAATTAGTTTACAATCCTGCCAGTGTGTGCTGTCCTTCGAGTTCAATAGAGCCTGCTCGAAGAACCTCGATTGAACCCCATTCAATCTCCAATACTTTACATGAAGAACAATCTTCATGTATAGTAAAGGAAAAGCCGACTCTGCCTTCTTGACACAGCCTGGGCTAGGCAGAGCTGACAGCTGAGCATGGCTGTGTGAAGGGGGCGGAGTCAGCATTCCTCCAGCACTGCTGTACGGGGAGAGAGGCTGGATAGATTTCTGCTCTGCTCTCTCGGGGAGAACTCTGCTACACGGAGGTCTTCATTGAACGGGAATCGATGTTCCCATGTGGTGCACATTGATTTCCGTTCAATTAATCCCCGATCAATCACAGCGTGGTGACGTCAAACATGCCACCCCTCAGGTGGAAGAGCCAATGTATAAGAACAATAAAAAGACAGTTCTTAAAATGTAAAACAAAAAAGTTCAGGTCAATTTAACATGTAAACCCTTTTGCACATGCAGAGGAAGTTGCATGTGCAAAGGGGAGCATAAAAACCAAACCCCCTTTAAGGCCTAGTGCCTGCACAGTCTTTTTTCTTCATCCCATATGTAACAATGCCTCAGGTTACAATCTCTTTCATATGGGGCACCAGGATTGAGCAAAGTGACTTCTGCAGTACTGTTCCCAGTCAGATAGCACCAGAAACTCTACTGTTGGTATGATTTAAAAAAATAGGTTAAACACTGTGTTTGCGCTTCATTTGTCCCTTTATTACATCCCTTAGGAAATAAAGTTCAATGATAGCTGAGTGTAGACATTCCATAGGGTGGGGGAATTGGAGGTCCCCTTATTAAATCACTCAGATCCGCAATAAACCCCCCCACTCACAGACCCCCACAACATAGGCTAGTTTATAAGGAAAAGGCATCATTTTAACAAGTGATCTCCCCATTATTGAGTTATGGCATTGTGCCTTGTCTGGCTTGCTGTGGGATTGCACGCCAATTGTCCCCCATTTACTGGCTGGCTGAGTTGGCCGGGGGGCCTGGTATGGCCAGGAAGTTGGGAGGGGGCAGCAAGCTCACTCATTGACCTCCCCTTCTGAGCCTGGGAAGCCCTATGACTTGGGGTCTGGTATGACCTGGAGGGAGGGGCCATGTTTGTTTATTGCCCCTCCCCTTTCAAGCCTGCCAGGTCCTAGGTCAAAAAGAGGGGCCGGATGTATTTAACCTCCCTAGCGATACACCCGAACTGACTTCGGGCACATCGTGGAAGCTCACCTGCTCCGTCGCCGCCATCTTCTGTCTTCTTCTTCGTCTTCTTCCGGGTCCCGGAGTGACGTGTGACGTCACGGAGGCGGGACCCGGTCCCTGGTTTTTTTTTTTAATCTTTTTTTTTTAACTTTTGAGCTGGATTATAGAAATGTCTTTCTATAATCCAGCTCAAAATGGATCCCGCTAGCAGAAACGCTCGCGCTGATCGTTTCTGCTAGATGGATCTTACTTCGGCTGCACCCGAGCAGATACGGAAATAGCCGAGGTCTCCGGCTATCTCCGTGATCGGCATTCGGGTCCTGATGACGTCATCGGCTGGCGGGAGATTTAAAGGTCCAAAAAAAAATTTTTGGACGCCGATAGGGGCGGAAAGGCAAAACACTGTATCACTTTTGGTACAGAAATCTGCACCTCAGTGAACCGCCAGGGAGGTTAAATAAGACTCCACTTATTTATTTTTAACCTGAAGGCTTTGAACACTTGTGTAGACCTTTCTTTTAATTGCATAAAATTCCTCATTCTGTTCTCTATATATTTTTGTACAGATTGTTGCCATTCACAACAATTAGACCTGATAATTACCGTAGTATAATGATGCACTGATGTTTGTTACATGTGTTTTTGTGATTTTACAGGAAGATAGAGATAGGTATGCTCTCTGCATCAAGAATCGCTCAGCATTCGAGTTGCAGCATCATCACCTCCTGCACTGTCTGGAGAAGACAACGGTAAGATCTTATCGACAGATGTACTGCATATAGAGGAAAAACTGCAAAAGCCAGACAAGCTGCAAGCCATCTGCTGTGAGATGATTAGGAACCAAAAATGCAAATAAGCAACTATTGAATAATTTAAACAAGAAGAAGGAATGGAATCGGGCGGATTTAAACTTAATTTGTGGCCAGGCTGTTGGCATAATTATATACATTTAACAAGCACGAAAATGAGCGTTAAAACAAACTTTTTCAGGACCTCTGTAGCTCCCTACAGTTTGGAGTCATGTATTTATATTTCATTCATATAAAACTTTAGATGCAAGTTCCTCTGCTGAATTCAGCTCTGATTTCCTTCCTTCCAGTAATGATACAAAAGCTTAAATTACTCTGCTGTCCTAGGTCATAATAATGTCCCTCCAGGATACACCACTTGTATATATATGTATACAGGGGTGCACATAAGTGGTACTCAAAAGAGGCCAAGAACGAGCTACATTATTGTTACAAAGCTCATATGCGTATTAACAACTTGGAGGAACTCCATGTCTGGGCGGCAGTTGGATAACTGCAGGGAAAAATGTATAACTATGAAAGGTTGCAGTTAGGGGTGTAAAATTGGGAATGTAAATTTATAATCCAAAAAAAAGATTGGACTTTTAAGGGTGTTGGAGACCTGATTTTTTACAGATTAGTCTGATCCTAATACAATCATGCTAGTCATGAATCCTGATTACCTGGAATTATAAAATGTGTGATTTTATGCAAACAGGACAGATTTGTCTGGAAATAATCAGGAGAATTAAACGTCTGTGTGTTTACAGAAAATGTTAGTTTAGGCAGATTCACTTACCGGTAAGTTTGAATAATAATTGAATGTATTAATTATAAAAATATATTGTAAGAACACAAACACCCAGTCACCCAGATGTAGAGTTTGTATAGGAAAATCGAATAACAACCCCCTCACTTAGGGGTCCCCAACCAGACATAAGCAAAAACTTCAAAGACTGAGGATGTCTTATGAAAAAATCAGGTCTTGCAATTGTTTTTTGTTTTCCAAATAACATAATGGTACTTTTAAAGCTGAGCATTTCAAGTAACTGTATATATGACTTAAATTTTCCTTGCATGCACTACCTGTTAAACCTCTTGTTCCAGTTTGTTTGATAAGTCTATACAGTTTGTGTGCAGTAATTGGCACGAGGGAAGCATTGGTTGACATTTGAAATATAACTGAGGGCTTGCAGCTAGGGGGTAACATTTGGAGGGTACATATTCTCTAGTATAAATTATTATCCAAAACTTCAGTGTTGTTCTACTAAGAGCTGGGGTGTAAAGTGAGAAAAGGGAATATGGGAGGGTAGCAAAATCTGACAAGAAAAAGCACAAAATCTCACAGCTAGAGGTGTGTAATTTAGAGGGTTGTAGGGGTTAAATGCTGACCCTAAAAGTTTCAGGGCTGTATTATTAAAGGTGTCAAAGGTTTGGGGATTCTCAAAGAGAGTATTAGAGGGCATATGCAAGGGTAGCAAAATCGGACAGCTGGAAAATTAAGAACTTAACCAGTCCAGAAATCAACATAAGGGAAGCATTATTTGACTGCTGAAAAATAACTATGAAGGTTTTCAGCTAGGGGTTGACATTTGGACTGTATGTAGACTCAGGAGTAAGCTACTAGTGACAAAATTCCAAGGTTGCACTTCTAATATTGAAGATCTGGGGGTTTAAGTCAGTACAGTGGCCCAGGGGCTTGCAGGGTGCATCCAATGTTAGTCCCACCCTCTGGGTCATGGCAAATGTTTATTCTATGTTACTGGCTTCTGCTATCAGAAAGGTTCTTGATCAGTGCCCCCACATTGCTGTTTTGACTTTCATGCAAACTCAGAATCTGGTAGACACCGTGGACGGTAGGACAGGAATTTTGACATCTCACAAACAGTAAAAATTAGACAAATGAAAACAATTGAAATAAAGGGATAATAATGACATCATAAATAAGCAAAAGAATACAATAGAAAATATTTGTATTTTTGCAGAAGCCCATTTCTGAATGATTCTCTCTAATATTTTATGTGTAGTGAAGTACTGTTTGTACACAAAACTGTGGTTGGGGATAAGAAACCTTTCAGAATTTTTCCTCACACCTGACATGCTTTTCTTTTCCCCTCTCCCTCTTAGTGCCATGAATTCACAGATGAGCACACGTACAGTGAGGCTCTGATGACTGAATCCATCGGGTACCGGACAAGCCGTAGCACATCGGTTTCTTCTCAGCAAGGTCTGACCACCTCCTGCTGTCCGAGGCGTTCTAAGCGCCGGGCCATCCGCCTCGCCAACTCTACTGTGTCAGTCAGTCGTGGCAGCATGCAAGAGCTGGATACCCTGCATGTCCAAAAAGGACTCAGTCAGAGGTAGTAATATATGATTCAAAACTTCTTATTAACCATTTTTTTTAGCATTTGGTCTAGTTATTCTACACCAGTAAACTTTTAAATGTCAGCTCTATGGCAGAATTTTCTCTTTCTTTCTACTGTCAATGAATGTGGTAAAATCTCTCCACTGTAGACCTGGGTAGCAATATAATGCCAACAAGTGTGCTAACTCTTGGTTGGAGTCTTATTTTAGATGAGAATATAATTAAGGACTGATGGTCTTATTTATCTCTATAGTCCCAGTCTACAATATGTTAACATTCAAATTAGATAATTATTTGATTGAAAATGTCTTCAAAATTTTTATACCCTCCAACCCAGTGCTCTTTTTGGCATAGATGAGTAAGTGTGAATGAAAAGCATGTGAATATGAAGAATATGTATACAATGTCAGTTTATAAATGTACACATTTCTGTGACTTCAAAGCACTTAACACCATGTGCAAAATCAATGATCATGCAGCACATTCCTTATACTGCACAAATCACAACTTACCATGTGAGCCCACATCCCTGGCATCCAGAGAACGACCGTTAACCAATCAGCATGGCTTGTAATATGTATACAGGGGCATTGTATTAGTATATATTTGCAATCAAATATTCCACATGGAACAAAGGGAAACGAATTAATAAATATATTTGCCTATGTCCCATTTAAAAAAAAAGTTTGATTATTTATAAACATAAACATAATGCCATATATGGTCAAACGGTAGTTTTTTGTTTACCTAAAGTTGAAAAGTAAAAGATTTTATAAAGTGATCAATATTAAAACTGCAATAGTTAGCCTGATCATTT
Source organism: Ptychadena robeensis (assembly GCA_036250615.1). Classification (NCBI taxonomy): domain Eukaryota; kingdom Metazoa; phylum Chordata; class Amphibia; order Anura; family Ptychadenidae; genus Ptychadena; species Ptychadena robeensis. The sequence continues at coordinate 49,661,276 of CM070040.1, forward strand.
TGGTATCATCTACCCTGTAGCATTAAGGGAGTTAAAGAAATCAAGTCAACTAGCAGGACACACTTTAAGCAGCCCATACACGGGTCAGATTTTCAATCAATCAACTTAAAACAATCAATTTT
>CM070040.1:49666574-49680764 GCA_036250615.1 Ptychadena robeensis
AAAGGAAGAGAAAGCGAGTGAGGGAGGAGGTTGTAGTACAGTGTAGGTGCAGCGAGGAGAAAGAAGGAGACCTACACCACCACCTGGCCTGTTGTCAGATCTGGGGGTGTGAGTGAAGTGCAGGCCTCCATAGGATAGGGCAGCAGCAGAGGCAGATTCAGAGGTAGAGAGCCAGGTTTCAGTGAGAGCCAGGAGGTTTAGAGACTTAGAAAGGAAGAGATTGTGAATGGAAGACAGTTTGTTACCAACAGATCTGGAGTTCCAGAGTCCACATGAGAGAGGGGGTGAGCTTCTATGGGAAGGGCGGATAGGTATCAGGTTAGGAGAGGGTTGTTTCCTGTAGAGCCAGAGAAGGGGGTAGAGAGGCTATGAGGAGGGCCAGGGTTGGGGGAGATGTCCCCAGAAAGAAGGAGCAGAGAAAGCAAGTGGAGAAGTACAGAAATGGCCAGCATGTGTCATATATAAGACGCATGTACAAGACAGCAGGCTAAACTTGCATGTAGAGATAATGATATTTATTTTGGGAATGACCATAAATGTTATATCTAGTTGAATGCAGCTGAAATCAGCTGTCACTTGTATGAAAATAATTATCATTATCACTGTGCATTAGCTTTGTGAAATGAGCCTCATGTCTCTTCTGCCATTAAAGCTTCTTATCTTCCTGCTCCCAGAACGTACATTGAGCTGCACATGGATGGCGTGCTGTACAGTTTTAGCATGGCTTTGATTTGGGAGGAATTGATTTTATGGGCAGATGCAGAAGTTATGTCATCCTAAGCCGGGCAATCAAGTTGGCAAAGGTTCTGAACCTGGACAAAGACCAGACAGGAATTGCGGCCCTGGTAAGGGAGCTCACTGGCCTTGTGTCGCTGGAAGGGAGGAAAAGACTTAAATGCGGTTATTTTTAAAGTATTTTAAACAAAGTCTAAAAATAAGTTTAAAGTACTACTGCCAGTAACATGCTGTAAATGAAATGGGTTCTACTGGGTCATATAGAAGTTTAGGAAAATTTCTATAGGTTATATATGAAGGAATATGTCTTCTTCAATCTGACAAGCTATGTAAGTGCCTGTCCAGGCATTAAGCAGTGTGCAGGACTTATGTGTTCATGCAGCTTTCTGCTCTACATTCTGGAGTCTTAATAGAATCCACAATCGCTGGACGTGATCTTCCACGGCTGATTACTTGGCAATTCACAACATGGATTTAATACATTAAAAGAATGTTTACGTATAAATAGGGTAAACAACACTCTAACTCATGACTTGCCTAAAGCAATTGCAAAGATTTTGTATACCGTTATATGTAATTAGAGGATGTATTGTGCATTTTTGGGGGGTTTTATTTCAAATCTTATATAAAAAAACGTTTTGTTATCATACATGGTGTTATCTGCAGACTGCTAGTTAGATTTTACCTTCAGTATATCTACCTGTTAGTATTGAAAGATGGCATTCAACATACTTTGCAAGTGGAGCACATAATAGACTACAGTGGGAATCTGTTGTTTGTTTTAAACATCTTAAATGTAATTTTTGCACCAACTGCTGCTTTTAGATTTAGTAGGCGGCCCTACCACTAACTTTTTGGCAACTGGTAGTTCCAAGTAGAGATGGTCAATTTTTTTGTGAGGTGATTGCAAAGCCTTTAAACATGCTATCATCACCAACATTGCTGGAGATGTAGAGAATAGTGATGAGCAGCATAGGCAATATTCGAATTCGTGATATTTCGCGAATAATTCTACTAATATTCGATTCTATATTCGGAAATTCGAATATTCGCGGTAATACCATGTTTTGCGAAAATCATATTCGCAATTGCGAAAATCATATTCGCATCGCGAAAATCTTTAAAATGAATGGTCACATGCTATGTTTATTTTCGCAATGCGAATATTATTTTCGCAATACATGGCCATATTGCGAATATTCGGAATTGCGAATATTCGCCGAGATATTCGAGATATTGGCGAATTCTCGAATTGCCGATATTCGCGAAAAATATTCGGCATTCGAATATTCGAGCTCAACACTAGTAGAGAAGGGTTGTGGGAACATCTAAAAAAAAAAGCATTGCTCTAGCACCGTGGTACTCAAAAGTCGGACCCCGGTCCGGATCCGGACCCAAATAGGGTCACATGTGGACCGGCTGCTCATTTCTCCCCTCTATACTCATGAAGCGAAGGAAAGGAGTGTGACAGGCAGCAGATTCTGTGTTGTCAGATACTGCTTCCTGTAGCTCCTCCCACAAATACATCCTCCCCAGCCAATCAAAACACAGGACAGGACGCACCCTCTCCACTGTGCTGTAGAAACTAAGCTAAATAAACCTGTGTGACTTTGAACATTTATAGCATGAAAACCATTAATAGTATAATCATGAAACTTTCAGGGTCAGTAATGCACCCCTGCTACTACTTACACCCCGAGTTTCACCCCTCTAGCTACAACACTTATAAGTTAATTTCAGCTAAAAGTCCAGCTATCAGATAATGCTTCCCCATGAGCATTAAGCACTACTCTGCTGCATACACGCTTTCACTTCTCCTAATTTGAACGCATAGATCTTTTAAAACTCTGCATGGTAGAACATTGACATTTTGGGGGTTACCAGTTAACACCTGAGATTACATCCATGGAAATTTTCAGGTCCCTGAGCACAGATCTTCCTACTAAAAAGCCCCCTATCAAATATTGCTTGGATGTAGTCTCATTTTTTAGATTGACAACGCATAAAATTTCTGTCACTGGGATAACCGCAGGGAAACATTAATAGCTATGAAAGGTTGCAGATAGCAATTGTAAATTACTAATGCAAAAAAAGGGCGTTGGAACATCTGGGGGGGAAAGTCAGGAAGTAGGCATATGTAAAGCCCTAGATCCATGTCCACTAAAATCCCTGTTTTGAACACAGAGATTTTGTTGCAATGCTCAACGGCGATGGGGCAATGAGGGGGGGTTTCCACTTCCATCGGGACCCCCTCCGCTAAGCGTTTTGCTGTTCTCACAGCACTGAGCCGTTCCGCTGATGCAGGGCTGAACATAGTGGAGTACGTTGAACCTCTGCATCGGCAGATATCTGAACACAGCATCTGCCGAGCAGGTAAAGTCTATGTACTCCACAGCCCATCAGAGACCTGGTTCAGGGGCTGGTGGAGGCTTGACGGAAGCCAGCGGATCCAAAAGCGGATGTGGAGTTAAACGGGCCTAAGAGTAAAATCTGACTACTGAGGTATGAGATCTGGGGGTTCAAACATTACTGTGGGTTACATTTGACCCAAAGCCAGCTGGTGACCTGTGGATGGAGACAGCTAATCAGAGGCTCAATTAGGAACAGGGAGGTTCATCTGCAGCAGAATCTATCATGCAGGTGGCTGACGCAGAGAACAGTGAGGGAGACAGTGAGGGATACCACCCTACATATGGTGTGCGTACCAAACACCATCTCCTGGTACTCATCTGAGGAGCTCACTAAAAAGTTATGTGCACCCCTAGATAGGCATTCTCTGGAGGCCTCAGACCCGGAGGAATGGGAGGGCTAGTGGTAGGGGGCCCCAAAAAATGACCTAGTATGGGGCCCTGAAAGAAAGCTTTGTGAACAGAGAAAATGGCCATCCCAGGGCTCTTCAGGTCCTCTTACCCCTTGTCTAGTAATTAATTACATATGTTTGAGACTGTGTCCTGTATAGATGATAGGGAGAATATTTATATAAATGTACTCGACTACGTCAGGCTTCTGTCCGGCAGACCGGGTCAGCGCTGTGAAAACTGCCGATCTGCCGGCAGTGCACGGTAAAATTCCAAACTCCGGACCTCAGACTGAATGGAAATTTGGTAAGTGGACCTTTAAAATTTATATTTGAGTAGCTCTGCTCTAGCATATGTAGTTTTTGCATTAATTAGGTTCAAATCAAAGTCAAAATTTCCGCTTAATTTTTGCAAAAACTATTTGTGTTAGAGCAATCCTTCCTTTTTCTGTAGTATACTCAACCCTTCTCTCATCTCCAGCAAGTTTGGTGACGATACAATGCTCAGGGGCTTAGCAATTAACTCACAAAGTTGAACTGGTCACATTTAAAAAAAATTTAACCACCTCTAGTCCCAAGGTAAGACTATAGGCTGCTTCTGTCCACTGCTGATCGAAGCTGGAAAAAGTTGAATTGAGCTACTGCATTCAAATGGGCATAGAAATGTTATAGTTTCAAGAATTTATTGTCACAATGATAAATCTGATCTCCTGTACGCCCACCCCCCAGCCCACCTGCTGAAAGGAAGAGAGGGCAGACAAGATCACAGCTGGAGATACAGCTGTGCGAGATCTTGGCTGCTATACTCCATTCCAGCATGTGGGATTGGAGGGAGAAATGACAAGAACAAGGCAGTAAAGTTCTGTAGACTGAGTGAGGGATTACAGCAAGGAGCCACACAGGAGATCTCAGCTGCTCTCTCATTCCTCCAGCATATGTGGAGGGTGTACGGTAATGTAAGGAAGGAGAAAAGCCAAGATCTCTGGTGTGGCTCTTTGCTCTCCTGCTCCCCCCAGGTCAATGGCTCTTAGCTAAAAAAGGTTGACGACCACTATTCTAGAGTAACTGTCCCTAGTCTGTCGATAACATGACCACAAAATTGCCTATAAATACTCTTTGGGGGCAAACTATTGTCTGAACAAGCAATAAAAGATTAATTCTTCTAGGTACATTGCCATCACTTTTCTGACATAAGCCAATGGAGTAAGGGTTTTGTGTAACTTATATTGGGTTTTATACTCTCAGATAGTAGCCTATCTATGGAGATGCTGCACTGCCACCCTAGGGCAGGTCTAGAGGACTAGAGAATGCATCCTCCTTTCATTTTCTTAAAAGCACAGTGGGAGAAGGTATATAGTCTTAAGAGACAGACAATGCCAACTATAACAGGAGAGGCACAGTTCACAGGATCATTTTGACATTATTTTACTAACGTATCATACATAACAAACTATTTACCATGAAACTTAACTAACAGAAAAAGGGATTAAATTAGGGAGTACATTATATAAACTAATAACATATTAAATCCCTAAAAATGGTTATAATTATTAAAGACATCCTGTAAATATCTAACATGGGAAATGAAGTCATTCAGCTTTACACCACGTACGAGAGATTAATACATAATTGATGGTTTCAGGCAGCAAAAGAGAGGCTGCTACTGATAGTATTAATAAATACCGTACTTGGAGTGTCTTACAGGAAATTTATAGCTTAAAAAGGTGCATGAATAATAAATACAGGTTACTCTCATGTAAAGGAACAGTCTGTATTATTTACGAATAGATAGCTAACATATTCCATTTAGGAGTAGTATTTATATGAGTGGGGACATTCCAGTTTTCAGTCTGTTAGAGAAACTTTGGAAACCCTCTCTCATCAACATGTTAAATAAAAAATACATGTAAAACTTTTCAGCTTTAATCTATTATGTTAAACCCGATTATGCCATCACTAGTAGTGTTGAGCGAAAATATTCAAAATTCGAATATATTCGATGAATATCAGACATTTGAGAATTTGTAATATTTCGGCAATGTGCGCTCGGATATTCACAATGGTGGATATTCGTCATATGATGCTTCAACATTGTTTACCAGCATACACTGCGCATATTTGTGCGCATTGGGAATGGATACACGCAATACACACAGTGCTCGTACTGGCAATAGAATGAATTGAATTTTACGAATTTCTAATGTTCTTTTGTTTATTCACGAAATTACTTGAATTTGAATATATATGCTGCTCAACACTAATCACTAGATCTCTGTGCTCCCGTATGCTGGCAAGCATTTCACTCTCACGTTTAAGCTGGCCATACACCTTAAGATTTCTCTGTCAGATCTACCAACAACTATTTAGGGCCAGGTCCTCTGCGATTGAACACAGGTAGACTTGGTGATTTAGAAATCCCTCATATTACATGATTTTGGTAAAACTAAAGGAGATCTTAAGGAAATCTGACACAGAAATCTAAAGGTGTATGGGGAGCCTAAAGCCCCCCATAGACAGGCAGACTCCCGGCCATAGTTGTAGCAGACCAACCTGCGTGCTCGCTCCCGCCGATCACATCAAGGTTTGTCTGCCGCAACTATGTGGGAGCCCACCTTGAATTATGTAGAAAAAAAGCTGACAGGTCGGGTCGCATAGACATCCGTCATGTCGTTTTTTTTTCTCTACAACTGAGAGGCACAACAGCTGCAGCTTGTAAACAGTGAGGGGGAGTCTCCTCCCCCTCCCTGTTACTGGCTAGTCGTACGGCAGCCCCATGTGTTAGTGGAACACACAGGATTGCCGTGCAACATGTAACAGACTGAGTACAGCGTGGTGACATCACCACGCTCTAATCAGTCTGCTAAAGGTCTGCCATAGATCGAGGTGTCTATGGCAGGCTTTAGACTGATCTTTACTCATGTGTCAGATGTCAAAAACTTGGTCCCCTCTGCATTTTGGTACCTTCTTATGTCATTATTAGTGTTGATTACAAATATTCACTTTTTATTGCGAATATCAGCACTTCGAGCATTCGTGAAGATCTCCAATATAGTGCTATATTTTCATAATCGCGAATATTCAAGATTTGTACATCAGTAGTGTTGATCATGAAAATATGCAAATTTCATTGTGAAATTTTACTCACAAATTCTCACATTTGTTGTGAATATTTGGTGAAACAATTGCTGTATTTTGGGAATACAGATATTGCCTATGCTGCTCATCACTAGTCACTACAGAACATTCGAGATGTAGTAGATAGTGGAATGAAACGCAGAGCTGACTTTTAAGAGTGGGACTGAACATTATTTTTATTAGCAGTCCTAGCAGAGGTTCAACACCCGCTTGATCCATGACCTCACCACACTGCGCTTGAGCGTTTGTCGATTGAACAGCGAATCGTTGTGCACAACTTTGTGCAATAGATACTGTGAAAGGGGACCCTGGTAATGGCAATCAAACAGGGATTTATCAACATGATTCCCTCTTTAATTGGCATTTCTTTGAGCAAGATGATCGCAATTGAGCAGGAATTTTCCAACATGTTGATTCCCTGTTTGATCAACATTTCTTAGAGCGTTCATTGATTGAACGGCAAATTGGTGTGTACCACTTTGCACATTGATTCCCGCTCCATTACTTTGAATGGAAACCCTGGTCCCCATCCAAAGTAATGGATGCAATTAATAGAGATTTACGGACATGTCCATTCCCTGTTCCCCGTTCAATCGGCCCGTGATCTACCGCTGCAAACACTGTTCCATCGTTAGTCGATCAAACACAAAAAAAAAAAATACTGTCAACAAATCTTTATAAGAGTAATTCTTATTAGTGGACAGAAAAGCAGGATCCTCGGAATCTCTTTAGGTAAATTGAACAGCTGGATTTAAAAAGTGGCAGGATGTGATAAATTATAAGTATCCTGGCTAGAAGCTGCCAGCCAAGGAGGTGACTTCTAACATAGGCTGCTGTAGTCATAGGCTGCAGAAACCGTTTCATTTCCAAAGTGGTCTTGGGTAATATCACACACACAGTACCACCATGTGGCAGAAGTTATGCACAGTAACAGGAAATCACAGTTCTTATCGGCAAACAGTCACTTTGATTTAAAAAAAAGCATTTTTAAAACACTACACTGCAATTTTTAAATAATGTAATTAAGAACTTACTCTGAATAATGATGTTTAAAGTAAGGGAAAACTAAACGTTTTCAGTGATCCTCCCTAGGGAGCGAGGGGACTTTTAAGGCAGTAATATCAGGACATAGATTAGATTTATTTATTCACAGTGAAATCGTGAAGTCAAATACAAATATTACCAAATTATCAAATACAAAGCCAAGATACAGTGGTATATATATAATTCCAAGCATGGTTAAAATTTACATTTACAAAACATTGCACTAGCCCGACGCTTGCGTTTCGCGGGTATCCGCTTCTTCAGGGGTCTTTGTGCGCACTGTATGATTCAAATCAATAGGACAACAATAAACATAGTACATAAATAAGTTCATCATAAATGAATAAAAAAGTAGGTCTAGATTGTATCTTGGCTTTGTATTTGATAATTTGCTAATTTTTGTATATGACTTCACGATTTCACTGTGAATAAATAAATCTAATCTATTTCCTGATATTACTGCCTTAAAAGTCCCCTCGCTCCCTAGGGAGGATCCCTGAAAACGTTTAGTTTTCCCTTACTGCATAGTTAAATTGGGATGTTGGCAGATATGGTGGGTTTTCTATAATTAATTTATTAATGATGTTTAAAGCTTTTCTCAAGGGAAAGCTTAACCCCCACCTTTATATCTGCTTTCCAACAGCTTTTCCAGGCCTTTTTGCACAAATTAAATTCAAAGTTGAAACTTCAAACGCATTTGGAATGCCATTTATGCAAAAATGACTTTTTTGGTAATGTTCCCCTACAACCATCTTCTACATCTCCAGCAAGATGATACCATGTTTGCAATTAACTCACACAGTCTAAAGCCCCCCATACACCACATACAATTGCCGTGTCAATTTCTGTCATTGCCACATGAGTCAGGTTGTATGATTTCAGTCGATCAACTGAAACTGACCATCTGAATGTAGCCACAGGTAGGTAAATGAAAGTCCTGATTCACATCTACTATATACATTTTAACCTGTTATTAACACATGCCAATAAGCACACATTATATCCAATGGGCTTGTCCATAAACGTTAACATGCATAGTCTGAGGCTTAGAGAGGATGTAGAAAAGTGGACTTTATTTTGAAGTGCATTTCTGAAGGGGAATTGTTTACACTTATCCAATTTACATGCATTGGCTTACATTTTTATTGTTTTTTATACAAAAGACAGTAGAGCTCAAATTTCCTACTGTGGGTGACAAACTGCAACCAAATCTAAATGAGTGAAAAAGATGGTCCAAAAACACAACTACACCGGTCAGGCTGCACCACAATAAGGTAGTGAAGGTATCCTTATAATCACTTACGTGAAAAAACAAGACCTAATGACAAAACCTCAAAATTATTTAATAATCAAAGAAAAGTGGTGATGAGCGTATATAGATTATCATGGAAATAGTCCTCAAATTCAGTCCATAGCATGAAGAACTGGAACTGTGGCTTGACAAAGAGGGGAGTCCCCAAAATGTGTTGTTTTATACTTAAAAACAGGTGTTGGAAAGAAGTGAGGTCTTGGACAGACTCACCTATCCGCTCTGTGACTGCCGGAAGACCACAATGTCACACTGCTCGAATAAGTCTGAAAGGCTATAGATGCTCCCGGATCAAATGATTTAATAAGTCTAATAATCTTGTCACTTTGTAAATTCATCTCTGTCTATTCCTAATTGTAAAGTTTCTACACTTTCTGGGTCTGGGTGCGCTGTTCTTTTAGTTTTTTCATTTCATGTGCACAGACACATTAGATGTACTGTGTACTTTTTGGACATTTGCTAGCTTGCGTAGCTCAATGCGCACTAAAATAAATAGTTGCGCACCAGGTCTTAGGGTATGTTTCCATGGTGTTATGGGCTCCGTTGACACCCTCTGCATTAAGTGCATTCCTTGATGGGGATGTTGATGTAGAACATCCATATGACATACCTTCCGCACTGGCTGTTTTTACGGGGTTGAGTACTGCAGCCGTAGTGCAGTATGTCAACCTCCAGGCGGCAAACCGGCCAGTGCGATAGGCATGTAATCTGCATGGGCTATGTTGACATCACCGTCAAGGAAAGCCATTAACACAGGGGGTGTTGAATGAGCCCATAACTCCGGAAACATAGCCTCGATGTTTTACCATAAATAAATAACTTTACCCCAGAAATAGTTTCTACTGTTATTAGATGATTTTTGTTCTTTGCTGCTGATATGTAATTCTCTCAGTTTTTTTGGTGTTTGAGGAAAAAATGTCACATGATGCAATGAGCTGTCAGCAATGGATCCACTTTTCATGTGAACAGGTCCATTGGATATGTTGCAGTGTTTGGAAATGCTTAACACCCATTGCCTAACCTAAACATGAATAGATATGTACCTGACAGCATTTTGATGCATTTTCCATGTGGTTTTGTTCAGACATTTAAAGTTGTTATGTTTTTTATCTCTCCTTGTACGCGGCCTTCATAGCCGCTCCAGCCTCAACGCTAAAACCCACGAGAACATGAAGCTTAATTGTGAGTCCGATCTTACAGCTGCCATCATCAGCATCCCCACTCCTCCTGCCAACACACCGGATGAGCCATCTACACCCAGTCCTGGCGTCCTGAGGAATTCCAGTGTTACTGCCAGATACTACCAGGAGACTGTTAGGATTTCCAGCTTGTAGAGTCTGGTATTCTCCAGGAACTAGTGATGTATCAAACACACTGTGACACCACACTCATGCTGACACCTCACAGTTACAATACCAGACAATCAACCAATCTCCATGTGGCAAGCTGAAGGGGACACAAATAACATCACAGGATACATGCATATTACAATGTTAAAAAAACAACACAGATGCTGCTGCACAATGGCGACATTGTTCACAATCATTCATTAACATTCATTGAAACAAACTTTGCATATATTCGCTTCATGCTACATCAGCCTCAATTGCACAACTTAAATCCCTCCATTTTGTAGACCGATTGACACCTCTTGCAAGCACCTTAAAGAACACAAGGTCACAAGGTTGGTATTAGTAAAGCGGAATGGAGGGTAATAAAAGCACATAAGAGACATATCTAGACATTTCATGATCAATTTCATCTGGCAGATTTATATCCAAAAAAGGGATTCAGCTATTAATATAAAAAAGTGCTAGAAGCAAATTCTACTCCATGACCCTACTATTCAGACAAAGCTGAGGTACTTATTGTCTGGGTACATATCACTGGGTATATCAATCACTGACATTAGTTTGGCACAGGCTGGGTGCAGCTGATATCAAGTAATGTGATCTAAAGTGTCTGTCCCCCACCCCCAAATCAAATGGCTGCTCACTGTTTATATCCAATTACAATTAAGAAAGGATGAAGGAGGCACACTTGTTTCTCATCGATCCAGACCATTCTTATTTGCTACAAAGGTGTAGCCACTGAATGGATTAGTAAAAATCAAATGGGATGCTCTTATCCTTTCTTAATTCTATATTCACTACATAGTGACCCTCATGAGCCCACCAATCATCAGTGGCCTTTCTTTGGTTGAACTTCTTTATAAATCAATTCCCAGCTCTGCAGGGACAATTTATTGATTTACAACTGTCAAGAGGCCAGGTAACGGATGGCTGGATGTGGTCATAGAATTTAAACAATGATTATATGTTAGGATTCAGCTAATGTTGAGTTGCAAAAATTTAAAGAAGTCCGCACTCGGGCATAACATCCAATCTCTTTATTCAATAATTCCACATGGATACAACATTACACCCTCTCCCCTAAGAGTCCTCTCCTCTCTAAGGCATTTCACCCCGATAGGAGCTTATTGGTAGATACGTAGTAGATGAATAAGCTCCTATCAGGGTGAAACGTGTCAGAGAGGAGAGGACCCCTAGGGGAGTTATCCTGTCTCCATGTGGAATTATTGAATAAAGAGATTGCGGACTTCTTTGAATTTTTGGATCAATGAGCTTTGGAGAGGGGTGTTTGTAGTTCCAGCACAAGTGCTTCCAAATGGAGTGATTGATAGCCTGAGAGGAGGTCTGTGTTGATCCGGTCGATCAAGCTAGGAGTGCGGGTTGTATGTGGATGTTTTGAGTTGCATTGATGTTGAGTTGTATTGATGACACACAGACACAGTATAGTGTATGCGCTTTTTGTATTTTATAAATCTTCAATATATATAATGGATCAGCAATAGAATACATCTCAAACTCTCTTTTAAGTAAAGCTCCAATTCTACAATAGTTTTGTTTATTGCTTGATCTACACTATACACACAAAGCCATTTTTACTATAAGGCACATGTGCATAATATAGCAGGGTAACTGGAGGCAGCACCAAAGCACAATATAATCTATATTTTTTTCCTCTTTCTATCTCTGCTTTGTCTGGCTAGCACTGGGTGCATGTGTATGAATCCATAAGGAGAAATTGCAGAGAACTGTGGGGGGCTATTGTGAGGAGTCACAATCCTTTCTGTAGGTAAAGCAACTTGCTGCCTCCATTTTGCCTGCCAACCCTTAACTGTCAGAATATACTTTTAGTGAACAGGGTACTATGCTGCTTCTACAAACACTAATTCCTCAGCGATGGAAGACTTGTATCAGGGGAAATTGGATAAAAGAACAAGACCTGGTTATTTGTACCTGCAATTCTTCTTAAAGGCACCTAATGAAAGCTACTACTATATATATGTATGTGTGTGTCAGGTCAAAGGTTTGTATTTGGTTTTGGATTCCAGATGTTGACTTAGGTTTAAAAGACACAGCTCATTTAAATGAGGTCAATATTTTACATCCATTCAACATTCACGGTCATATCCTGTGTCATTCTACATTTTATCATCCCTTCAATACATTTCAACATATAAGCTCCCATGTAGTCACACATACCCTGCAGGCTACACACTGTACATTCTCATGACAGAGTCAACACTCACTTGGTTCCCAATGGATTGACAATTCTGTAGCCTAGAAAAATGCACAAATGGAGCGGAAATCTATGCACATGTAATATTATTCTATATGTACTGCAGGGTGGGGGAAAGGGTCTTTGCATTTAGAACTGAGACACATTGCAAACATCTGTGTACAAAGTCTGGAATATACATGGATGTACAGAACTGTAGATAAATATAGGTGTACAGCACAGGACACATCTATATAGGGGGGAGGGGTGACGTATAGAACTATGGGCACAGAGCTATGTATATGTATGCACAGCATTCTGTAGATATATGGACACATATGCATAGCACAGTATATGTCTGCAGTCGGGGCAAGGCATGGGACTCTGCGTAGGTATACACAGCACTGTATATGTTAATGTGTAAGTATGTACAGCACTGTATAAATGAAAGGCAATGTGTTGCAGGGTATCAGATGCAAAACAGTTTGGATTGTTGGAGACTATGCATATTAAAGCAGGGTGGTGGGCTCCGACCCCTTTACCTGGTAAAAAGGGAATGATTTGGTAAGAGCTTTTGACTCAGGGACACACTGATTTTACTCTTCCTTTTTTCACTGGTCTGGATGTCTAAGACCTAGTAGACCATCATTTTTCTGACACATGCATCCAGTGGCCCTCCGCATGCCACCAGCCACCCCTGTGCTGCCCACCACCTGTAGGGACGTTACCAACGCCAAAACATGGAAGCATATAGCAAGAAGGTATCAGTTAGGTACAATGTCACTGTTTGATTGTTGTGCAATCATGGCGTGGCCTTGGACAAAACAGGTCGCACGTGGCGGTTTATGGCAATACAGCAGGGATGGGGGGGGTATAAGTGTATTAAGATGGCATAATACCATCTGCAGGCTTTCACCGGGCATTAAAATAGCCCGTCTATGCATGTTATGACTTTCATATATGCACACGTGGGCACAATTCACACACAGCCATATATTGATGGGGGTTTACTGGGAACAAAAAGCTTGTCTGGGTACCGTTCTAGGTACCTGCCCAAAGAGCAGAAGATGATTATAGGGGATAGTCAAGTTTATTTTTCACTCTATTGCTTGTTAATATTATAAAAGACTTTTACACGAACCTTATCATGTGATAACAGTCTATAAAGCTTTGCTCAGTCTTCTCTCAGCCTCTGACATGTAGACGTACAATGTATAAGGATCAGTTTACTGAATACAGCTCTCTCTGTGGGAGAAGACCTGCACAGTATTATTTGTATTATTATGTAAACTCTACACAACATTGGACTTCATAATGATAAGACCTGCAAAACCTCACTTCCCTGGTCTGAGATGTTTGTAAACTTGTAAACACCTAATTTGTCACTCAAAGCTGATATTTCATTTATTTTTTTATTTAAACACTGTTGGGTATATTTTTCTCCAGGAGCAAGATCTCTTTGTAACCTATTATAGCAACTCTTACTGGCTGGTGTACAGATAATGGAGAAGTATAAACTTCTCTCAACTGCTTCCTCCTGACTGCATTCAGCTAAAGCTAGCCATACATGGTTCAATTGACATCAAATCGATCATCAATTCGATCG
>CM070040.1:49702354-49719680 GCA_036250615.1 Ptychadena robeensis
GGCTTAAGTGACTATGTGGTTACTGAAATAATTTGGATTATATCACTGTGTACCATGTGTACCAGACCTACCAATGCACAACACAAGTGATGGTCCAATAGGTACTGGTGAATAAGGATATATAAACGAGATCAGATATCCAAGTAGAAATCTATTGTAGGGCTCAATATTTGCACAAGTTCTGGATCTTGACAACGTGCTCTCCCCCCTAATGTTAGGACATCACCTCTCAAAGTGAAATATTTAACAGGTTGTAAAAAATTTTTAAATGTTCCAGGAATATTCACGAACGTTTGGCGAACGCCACATGCACTCCCTAAGGCTAGATTTACACAGGCACAGACTGACAGCAGCCCTGGTTTTACTGTCTGCAAGCACCTACAAACATGTGCAATCGCTCAGGGGCCTTTAGGTACCGTTCCCATGACAGGTCTACTGGCCAAAAGCCTAAAAAAAAGGCCCAATGAACACCTCACGGCACATTCCTCAGGTGGCTGCGCCTAACGGGCATTTAACCTCCTGTGCATTTAGCCCAAGTTAACTTGGAGTGAGTTTCTAGGCTAATATAAGCTCACCCAGAGTAATCTGCAGGCAAACTCTCCCAGCGATTTTCACCATCCCTTTTTTCGAGAAGGACTATTTAATCAAGCTCGAAAACAGGGATAACGGACATGACCGTAAACCGAGGCAAAGCATCGGCTGAGCTGGAGACAGAGCTGTGCCTTCCGCTCCTCCGATAACAGGCAGCAGAGTGATCATGCTGCTGCAGGGAACCTTGAACGGCTCCAACATCGAGCCATACTTTCCCTGCTTTAGAGTAGGTTTTATTGAGATCTGCCGTGTTGACCATGGCTCTTTTTTTAGAAAACCAACCAGGAGGTCAAAATCCCTCCCCGTGTAAACGAGCCCTTACATTTTATTGGCAACATATAATGTTTCTGCTCACGTTCCACTTCAACAGCTTCTCAGAATTGTCTTCCCCTTCAAAAGAAAGGTCACAAAAAACCAGGGGATTCACAGAAATTGTTTTTAATGAAACTGAAACCACATCAGGGGATCTGCACTAACAAGGTGAAACCATTAATGGTTTGCAGAGTAGAGCAACTGACTCCACAAAACTGACACATTCTGAGTGAGCATGGCAAAATTCACATTGGTACACCTGCTGGTTGCTCATTACCCAGATGCAGCTGCAGCTAAAAAGGAACCCTAACTCAAAATGTACAATAGAAATAGATATGATACGAATAGTATACAATAGAATGCAATGTACACAAGAAAGTTAAACTTTGGACACTTTCTTTTTTTTAACTGACATTTTGTAACATTTTCTATACATAGGATGCATAGCTAAAAGATGTTTGCAAAGTATGTTGGGAATTTAACAGGAGTACTTGGTGCCGTTTGTGCAGCATTTCTGTAACTTGGTTGGATCTCTGCAAGTATAAAAGACGTGTTTACTCTGCAGTCTGTGTAAAGCCCCCCATACACCTTAAGATCACCCCATACAATTTCCATTAGATCTACCAACAGATCTGGGTGCTGGGTCCTCCCTGATAGAATACATAGTGATTGGAAGGTATATATCACTGCTATGTAATGCTGGGTCCTCCCTGATAGAATACATATTGGAAGGATTAGAAAGGTCCTCACATTACATGGTTTTGGTAGAGGAAAAGTGGATTGTACAGAAATTGTATGGTAAGATTGTACGGTGTATGGAGGCCTTAATGTAGTCTCACAACAGATATAATGAGCTAAGGAAGCTGTGGCTGAAGAAAGAGACAAGCATACTGCATCCAGTGTGTGTCTGATAAGAGTTATCAAGGGTTAGAGCTAGACAGACAGGCGGGTCCGAATTATAAGAGGCAACTTGGACCCGGTTCCTAGAAACATACCACTGAGAATCAGCGATTACTCAGGACTTGACAAGAGCTTGGAGGTACAAGTTACTAGTCTAGTTATCCCAAAATATTTAGAAAGTGTGAAAAGAATAACAGTGCGACAATCTTTCTCCCCACATCCTCAAGATAGGGAGTGATGGTATTCCCCCACCAGGACATGGACAGCTAGGAACTAGTCTCTATTCCTTCCAAAGGAAACATTGTTTCTGTTCCTCTTGGTGATCTACGTCGTAGTTCCCTTCAAGTTTCATGCGAAACCCATGAAATAAACAGGAAATAAATACAAACAGAGATTGAGACTGCAATAAAAAGTGGCAACACGTGTTATTCTCATGTTTGCATCGTTTGTATTTTTACACACAAAACTCAATATACACTTTAAAAAAGTGGCAACACGTATGCATCCTAGCTTAAGGCTGAATACTGATAAACCCATAAATAATTTACACAAAAAAAAAAAAAAAGGAGCACCGCCATTTTTTTTAACCAATGTTGTAATCCATACAGTCACAGCGTGCAGGGTGACGCATTTCACCCTCGTAGGTGTGTCCTTGGCCTGCATATTGGATTATCAAACAATAGCGCCAAACTGCTGCAGTTAGCTGCATTCTAAAGCAGGGTACAGACATGTAGATATGGGCTAGATCGATGGCCGCTTCGAGCACCGTGCACGCTCATGGCCATCTATCTGGCCCATATGATATGCGGCTATCCCTGTTTTCAAGCGGGACCAATCAATCCTGCTTGAAAACAGGGATATCGGACATGACCGTAAATCACAGCCGATGTCCGTTGCTCTGCATGAAAACTGCGGGTCTCCCATCGGCTGAGCTGGACAGTTCTGCTCTCTTTAGCTCCTCCAATATCGGACAGCAGTGTTATGACGTCATCACGCTGCTGCAGGGAACATCGGACGGCTCCAATATTGAGCCGTGTGTTCCCTGCTTTATTATAAACAGAATAACTCCCCGCCAATTCCCTCTGCCTGATGTCCTATGTGAATAACCCCTAAATTAGATTTCTATCTTACATCAGCTATACTAAGCAGTATTTTACTTTCCAACCACTGAACAAAAAAGCACCAAAGATTGAAGGCTCAGCCTCCTCTAATGCGGATAGCATGTGTTTGCAGTTTGGATTAGCAGCAGTTTCCACACAGGTTTTTTTTTTTACTGTCAATGGACTAAAAACCATGTCCGCTCCTTTGGGACATGGTTTGAAAACGTGGTAGACCCCAATTGGCCACAATTTTTTTTCCGGATCGCGCCCATAGACACAAATGGACATAATTTTTGATTGCAGGTGGATGCGCTCAAAAAAATAAGTCCATAGAGAATGAAAATACATGATTTCTGGAGCGCGATCAAAAATCTCGTCCATCAGAATTTTTTGTTCTTTTTTTTTTTTTTTACACATCATGGGTGAAGATTGCCTGGTCAATTGCGCCCGATCGCGTGAGCGTATGGGAACATAGCCTAACAAAGTCCTAATCCACATGTTTAACAATAAATTTCCCTAACAAATCGCTTCGTAACTTGTAAAAGGGAAAGAAGAAACATTGTTACATGTCAGTTCACCAGGAAGTAAAAGCCAGCAGTAGAGTTATATTTGTATTATAGGATGTGTCAGTGACCTGACAATGTGTGAGGATTTTCTACTGCAAACCATTTTCTTCATCACTTTACAGTTTTATTGCCACATTGTGGTGTTATTTTTAAAACATTTGCAGAACTCTTTTGGATATATTAAAATATATATATATATATATATATATATTCGTTTTTTTTTTCCTCAGAGCCATTTACAACCTTCAAGTTTTCATCAAATCAAAATGCCTAAAGCACTTATTTAATCCTAGAATATACAATATTAAATTTATTTGTCTGTTTTTAATTTATCTGCAATTGGTGTTCCTGTCTGTAAAATTTTCACATAACAGTGTATTTGTGTAGGAGAAGTATGGTATCACACTTAAGCTGGACATACACGGCTGGATGTAGTAACCGATTTGAACATTGGGTGCCGTGCGCTCACGGCGCCCGATGTTGCTTGAATCCATTAATAGATCTAAGCTATCCACACTTCGAAGGAGCTCGGCCGAACAGGTTTCCAACATGTTGGAAAACCTTATTTGAATTCCATTACATTGAATGGGGACCGTGGCTGGCAGCCGCAGAAGTCCTGTGGCTCGATATTGGACCAGCTCGTACGCAGCACGATGACATCATCGCGCCGTTGGTGGGCTTGCTTGATCTGCCAACTTTGTGTGTGTGCGCCAGGCTTAAGACAGGGGTAGACAAAGTGTGACTCAGCCTTCAGCCTGGCTCAGTGACGTAGAAACCCGTTGTTTTTGCTACCAGTAATTTATTTTATTTTTATGTCCAACCACCCACCCAAACAGCATAACCCTCTGCTGCCAACACAAAAAAGTGGGGTCTCTCTGTCAACCATTAACCTCCTGAGAGTTTCGCCGAGGTCCAGATTTCTGTACCAAAAGCGTTACGCTGTTTCATTGAAAAAGAACTTGTTTTATGCCTGTACCTTGGACCACAAAATCTGTCCAAAAACATGTCTAGTTAGACCAATCCTTCAAAATATAAAGTTTCAAAGCTTAAAAGTATTTTTAAAATCACAATTCAATGATCAAATTTAATAGAAAACACAAAAATCTTCTCAAACTCGAATTCATTTTTAAAACCAAGATTAACAAGCGGTCTGATATAACCGCGCCAGGCACAATGTCTCACGCTGTGGCACATTTGCCGGCGGATGCCCTACAGCTTGCCCATGGCTTAGGGCTCGCTCCTGCTGCATTGGGAGGAGTGCACCTGTGAGCCAAAATGTCAAAACTCGTCTGTACTGCATCAAAATCCTGCGTCACAGCGCTGTTTTTCCGCGTCTTGGTGTCTCGGGATGGCGGCAATGTGCCAGCGCTGCAATGAAGACCTGCACATTGGCAGCATCGCGCATCGTTCATATTAAATATCACACGAGCGGACCGCACCACTCAAATTGGCACAGTGGTCTAATCTGCGCTATCATTTGAATGGGAAGTGTACATCTCTGCGTCTTTTTATTCTCTTTTGCCCCCTCCCCGCTGACAGAACATAACGTCACCAGCAGGGAAAAAAACAAGCGTGGGGACGTGTGCACCGTACAAAGTATTTACTTTGTATGCCCTTTCTCCTTTATTTTGAACTTGGATGTGGATACAGAAAGAATCAAAGTCCAATTGAAAGGAAAACTCATAATAAGCAAATCCATGTTTTTGTTTATTTGTTTATGTGTTTTTTCATTTTGGAAGTGAAGCCAAAAAGAATCGCTCCAATCATGTCAGAATGAAAGCAGAACCATACAGGAGACTAAAAAAAAAAAAAAAATTCACATTTTGAAATCTGATGTTCGAACTCGGGTGGACACGGGCGGGGGGAGTAGAGCAGCAAGTCGTCCTGGGGACTGCCCTGCAAGCCATCTCAATGCAGGTAACAGCAGCCCGAGTTAGTTCGGGCTTAAACCATTTAAGCACTGTTATGTAGCCCGAATTAACCTCGGGCTAAACACCCAGAAGGTTAAGGGGAGGGTTAGGATCCCTATAAACCTGACTTGACCCAAACGTTCCCAAGGAGGTCGCGCAAGTCATTGTTCACATTAAGTTAGTGTGTCAGAGTAAATTTGGTAGATTAATAATTTTTTTTCCAATAATAGTAACTGTTATACCATATTTGTTCAGACCGTAAGACGCAACCTGACATAGGATACAACACAGTTTTTAGAAAAATTTTTTTTTAAGTGTGTCACATCAATGGGGGAACCCCCCCCCCCACCCTAGATACCAACCATTTCGGAATGCTAGTTTATGCCACGTAAGAGCACTGTCAGTGGAAACTATCAGGTGAAATAAAAAAAAAAAAAAATACCAAAATGTTTAAATTTCACACCAGCCGAGTTCAGCTCAATAATAAGAAGGTTCACCTATATTAAAGTAGACATTACATCGGACACTGGTTACACCCCAATTTGTAATGGAACAGACTGTCCACATCAGGGGAAGCGTGTCCCCTCCATCATGTGATTAGATATTGTACTACTTATCCGACCACTACACACCGACGCTTCAATTAAACAATCGACATCGCCCAGCCCTACTACTAGTCAATCATTCCAACCTTCCACCAATGGAGAAAACCATATATTTAAGGATCACAGGTAAAAGTTAAGGGTAAGAGCCGAAAGAACACACACCTCGACCACATCTGTACTTAAGGAACTGTATAGCGTCAAAAATGCAGATTTGTTCCAGACTTTAACTAGTATTTGCTTTTAAATAAAAAAACATCCCAATGAAGTGTTTAATTAATGAATTAGCTTATCAAAAGCTTTACAACTGGGAATCATATTGACCTTTCAAAGCCTACCATGCAAACTGCTCAGTACGAGTTAAAATGTTAAAGACTGATGGTCAAAAATTGGGAATAGCTATAAGAAAATATGTCATCACTACTGGCAGACAGCCTAAACCAGGGTGGGCCAAACGTTTTGGACTTGTGGGCCACAATGGGTTTTTAAATGTAACATAGGGCCGTACCAAGAGCCGGTTTTGTGGCCGAATATTCCTAGTTGAAATTTTCTCCTATTTTACAACAACTGCGCATATTGCGATATTCCGAGTTTGGGTTGTCAGGGTTATTCTCTTCCTTTTCGGGGTCAAGGTTAGGGGTTTGGGGGGGATTAAGTTAGGGGGAGTGGTGCTTGATAGTATGGTGAGTTTTAATGGATCGGAGGTGAAGTTTAGGAGTTTCGGGAGGGTTGAAAATAATCTAACCTCCCAATCCCCTAACCCTAAGCCCTCGTAACCCCCTAACCCAACCGTAATCCCCCCCAAACCCCTAACCTTGACCCCGAAAATCGGAGAATACCCGAAAACCCCAACCTCGGACTATCTGCACATGCGCATTGTCAAAAATAGGAAAATTGTCAAATAGGAAATATCTACCACACCGCATAGGGTCCTTCTAGCTAAGACAGGATTAAAAAAAGAAAAAAAAACAAATAATAAAAATAGAACTTTTGAAAGAGAAGCTTAAACCTTCTATGCATCAACCTATGGCCTCTAGGAACAATTATCCGCTGGGTGTTATCCTTCGACGTTTTTGCCAGGGAATGAGGGTGTGGGCCACAAGCGTATTGACACCTAAGGTAACAAAGGGCCAAATTAAAGACTAAAGGGACGTTTTTGGCCATGGGCCTTAGGTTTCCCACTCTGGCCTAAGAATCTATAAATCTAAAATATATTTTTATGAGGTGTGACTTTATACATGGGACCTTAGGCTTTCTAGAATTTTGGAGCTGTGAAAACACAATTTCGCTCTAAGCGCCAATGTATCAGCAATAGAAACACCCGACAATTGGCATTAACAGTTGCGCAAAGAAGATTCCCCCACGTATATATTTCCAAATAATGATTGACATTTACATGGGGGAAACTGCGGTTTACAGGCAGTAGCAAAACCCATGATGTCCGATGTGTCTAAGATGTGCTTCCTGGACCTTATCTGGACAGTTTAACACAGATCATAACATTTATAAAAGTGTGGAAATTATTATAGCAAGTGGAAAACCTCCCCTCCTTCAGTTCGGCGGAAATCATCATAACAGGAACGTGACGACAGGCATGGAAATGAATGGGCCCCCCTCCACAAGGGAAGGAAGTTTAATATTTAACATAATAGTAATAATTAACCACTCATGCACCAGACAAACAATCCAACGAGGGGTAGTAGGAGGTTAAAAACAAAATTGATGACTGAGTGCTTCTATGCTAATTCTAAAGGTGGGGGAAAGGCCCAAAACAAATCCCGCATGTATGAGATTACATATTCACTTCAGAATTCATTAAAGGCCAAGACACCAAGTGAACTTTTAAAATGGGAATTAAAGAGCCTGACAAAATCACAGCATAATGTCCCAAAAAATAGCCCCCCCCCCCCCCCACCAAAAAAAGTTTGCTAATATCAGCAATGCCAAAGGCTGCACAAGAAGCACAATAGTTACTTACTGCATATTTAAGGAACGGAAGAGGAAACAATCTGCAGAGAGGATGGTAAAGATTCCACAAGACGTGCCCTCGGCCTGAACCGAACACAAAGAACGGAAGTGCTGTGCTATCACTCAGCCACAGGTTTGCCTCTAACTCGCGTTCTTATCTTGAGATGGCAAAGAAAGCCTGCAAGCGGTGTTTGGAACTTATCTTGCATATGAAGCGAAAGGTAAGACTGTGCTCCCTTACTACAAAAGAATATAATAAATGTATTCTTCTATATGGCAGGGGGTCATGGCCCGCTATCAGGCCAGTACAGGGGCCCGCCAGTCCCATGCCTGACCATCTAGGGGGGGCAGTGGTCCACTGTCGCAGTCATGCCACTTACCGCCCCTGTTGTTTGCATTCAGCATGAACCCGGTGGCCCCTGTTCTGCGTGCTGCCTCACACCCCCGGTGCCCCCAACCTGCGGCCGGGGGTCACCTGCTGCCCCCTAGGGGTAATATCTTATTGCGGCCCCCTCAGTCTTCCACTTGCGGGCCACAGAAACCTAACTATATTATGCATAGGGCCTAGAAACTCAGGTACCTTTCTGCCGAATTAACGTTTCTGTGCCCATCGATATAATCAATGCTTTGAAGCACATACCTTTGATGATATCGTGCACAAATGTGCAATTCCATACTACAGTGTTTCCCGAATGCTTAAGTATGATTTTAAAACATATTGTTATTTAAAAAATGAACATACGGTCTTTCTATATATGCCTGTTTTCATTTATTTCATTTACAAATGTCTTATACAAATCAATATAGTTTAAATGCTATGTGCGGGCCCTTTAGTGATGCTGATTGAACCATAGCCTCAATGCTGCTATCAGGATGTGCTGCCAACAACAAAGAGAGTACATTTACACGTGCCTTAACCTCCATGGCCCCCTTTGCAGAAAACGTTAATGCTGGCTTTAAATCATAGGCATCTGTACCGAATTGTAAGAAGCTCTCAAAGTGCTGGAGATTCTGGCAGAACTTCGCAATTGAAGTCCTAGGTTTGTTGAATGACAAACCATCCTCTGAATGCGACAGAAGGCGTTAAAAAAAAAAAAATCAGAAACTTACTGCTTGATTAATGACATTACATTGTTCTGTTCTTAAAGACAAAGTTACAATAAGTTTGAAAACTTACCTCCTATGGAGCCCTGAAATTCCTAATGGCGGCCCCCAGTGGTCATCCACCTGGGTGGGCACATAGATCGCAGGTGTGGCCCCATCAGGTGGAGGGGGGGGGGTGGGTTGCCACTGCATCTTTATGGTCCGATGCCCTGGTGGTATCGCCTTGGCTTCCCCCAGCGCTCCCGGTAAGGATATTAGGCCGGGGATCTGTCAAGATGAGACATTCGGCCCCGGCTGATTTTCCCATCTGATCTGTTATAATTGCGCCCAAGCCCTGCTGGCATATCAATTACGATAGGGATAATGACTGTTCCCTCTCCCTGTCGGAGAAAACTGCTCACTCTACAGCTCCCACGGACACAGAAAAACCAGCCAGAGAGGAGAGCAGAAACTGAGATGAGAGCACTGTTGGCCCCCCTCCTCCGTCATGAGGCAGGATACGTAGTGCTGTAAGTGTATGCTGATGTTACGCTACTGGTAGAATTGAATATTGCATGCATTTAATCCGAGAGAGATTATGGAAACGGAATGGGAATAACGGATATTAAGATGCTCCTATCATCATTTTTGGGGCCGATCACCGATTACCGATCAGCCCAGAAAAGAAAGAGAGAGAGCCAAAAAGACTCATGATCTGCGATTGCCGATTCACTGCCTATCACAAAATGGCAGGGGATGCACTGTATATTGGGGCAGAGGTGCCTTTAGAGATATGGGGGCGGGCAGAGGTGTGCGCTATATGGGGGGCAGAGGTGCGCTGTTTTGGGGCGCAGAGGTGCCGCGCATATATGGGGGGCAGAGTGTGCGCTGTATATATGGGGCGCAGAGGTGCGCTGCATATATGAGGGATAGGTGCGCTGTATATTGGGGGAGGGGAAGGGCAGAGGTGCGCTGTAATATATGGGGGGCGATGTTTGCTTGTTATATATGGGGGATTGGGAGGCAGATGGTCCACTGGTCTATACACTTAGAAATGGATGCAATATGTCCACGCTCATTGGTCCCTTATTTACACAGCTTCATTACTCATATTTTCGGCCCTTTCAACTGCCCCACTAGTGTCCTGCCCATACACTGTCCCCCTCACCCTAGGATAGGAAGGAATACAAAGATTAGGGCTTGTAGAACTTTGGACCGTGGAGGGGGAGCGCGTCACTCTACCAGAGAGCGCCGGATGGAGAGTGGTTCAAGACACCAGCATGATGAGGCAGCCCAAGAGGGACGCCCTCCCTCAATTTCCGCCCACCCAGAGCTCTGATTTGGGTCCCCACTGGTTTGGTCGTTGGGCAGGAAGGAGCGGAGGCCGCGCCCGTGGTCCAGCAGAGGTCGCAGGCGATGTGTAGCTGAGAGGTGTTTCGCAGGCTGGCGCAACCGGACCGCGATCCTGCGGCTGGAAGGCCGAAGCCGGGCCTAATTTTTCGCCTCATCCGGAAGTGCAGCGCGCCGCCGCCAACGTTCACGGAGTGGAGGGGGACTACCACCGGTTGATGGTGAGGTTTGGGGACGTCAGGATTGAGGATGGCGATAAACAGGCAGGAAACATGGGAAGTTGAGTAGCTCCAAAGAGCGGGCTTCCATGCGCTCGGGTCAGGCCACGGGCCCCCCCCCGTGATCGGCTTTTTTGCGCCAACGCCGATCATGCTATTTAAGCCATATCGGCCGATCATGATCGTCGGCCGTATCAATCTGAGCACACTAACGTATATCACTTAATGCATCTGACCTGGGAAATCATATATATGGGAAGAATCAGATCAATGATCCGAATCAGTTTAAGTTAGGTTTCAAATCCGTTTTCAGATTTATTACTATGAAACCTGTGTTAATATTTTTCTCAATAACTTTAATTGCTTTTATTGCGTATTATGTAGGTTCTGTTACTATTTTAGTTATGTTTTCAATAAATCTATGGTTTAATAAATAAAGTAAAATAGTGATCACATGGGACCCGAGTTACAGAAATGGTTAGCTATTAGCGTTCGATCGACTTAAAACTCACACGTTACATCGATCGGACTTAGATCATATGCTGCACCTGGTTTGATGGCGAAAATATTATAATATATAACTATCAAAACATTGATAGAAAAGTGATCGGACATGTTTGGAAAAGTTTCCGCAATTGAACAATGATCAAACTAAAATCGTAGCAAATCTGTTTGTGGTTGAGGCAATTGTAATCGTGAATGCCTTTATATACTACTCTTTCCTTGTGTTTTTGATCGAAACTAAGGTCGTTGATTTTGGTCGTATTAGCAATCGAACTGCCATGTGTACTACTTTGGATTTGCTTACGATCGTGGTCGATGAAAATATCAAGATCTAAAATCGAAGATCAATCAGCTAAAATCGACCACCATGCTTTAATAGGCTACATCAGCAGATGGATGTGCATCATACACTTTTTTGCATTACCGCACGTTTTAACTACCCCTAGCTGCAACCCATGGTAGCATCGCCTTACACCGCTCTCTCCACAGCCGGTCGCTGACCTCATTTTAATGTTCCTGAGTCAGTGGAGCCGCCCTGGATCCACCCATAAACTTCACATCCTCTTCCCAACGTTCTCTGCTTTCAAGAAGTAGCCAATATCAAGCGCATGTCAATGTCAAAAGTGTAATTCATAGCATTCATTTCATTCCACAAAACGTATGAGCTCCATCTCGACATTGCATTTGTACTTTCTTTCCGCAACCTGGCAACACCAAGTATTTTCTTTGTTTCAAAAAGCAGAAGCTCAAGCACCATGCAAAATAAATGAGTTAATTAGAAGCATATGCTGCTAAAACTTGAAAGTTTGTCCAGACAAAACATAACCCCATATTAATTGCAACTGTACTGGAAACTTTTCATTCTAAAAATCCCCTTTGGTAGGTGAGCAGTTTCTTATCTCTGTGATACCAAATTCAAATGAACGATTGTTTTGAGTATGCATGAGATAACTGAAACTGTCATTAAACACCGCTTAAAATAGCAATTTTGTTAGGGGGGGGGGGGGGGTTCAGGCCATCAAGCAGCCCACATTTTTGTCATGGAGGCATACTTTAAAAGACCCTCTTCCACAGAAGAAACTATACAATTGCTGTAGGTAGAAAGCAAACCAAACCATCTGCATTGCAGAAAAAGTCGGTACTGTCTTAATGAATGCCAAATATCAACACCTCTTTATTCCGCCCATGTACTCCAATTGGCCATGGCAACAGCCTATGTAGGTTATAAGCCAAAGGAAAGGTTTGGGGTATTAACTCAGGTAGGTTGCCCACCAGTTGGTGCCTTCACATGCATCCTTAGTAGTTTGCGCTACTCTCTTCTCCTTCCATCCAGTGACAGAGTTCTTGAAAGTTTGAGTTGTTTACCCCGGACAATCTGTTGACACAAACATAAGGCACTCACCAACAGCTCTGAATAGGCAAGCGCCATCTTGCTTCATCTTTTATAATAAATCCCTTCTCCTCTTGCAGCGCCTTTGCAAACCAGTGCTCCTGCTGGAATGTAAAGACACACATCACATTAGAGGGCCCACTAAGTCCAGGCTAACAGGTTTAATAATGACAGATTATCCCACTGCTGATCACCAGGTTTTCCAGGAACCCATGTCCCACACAAGTAGCTTTCAGTTGTCATTTGATAAAAACAAGTGGAAACCCTCCTATTTATGAATGATTATGAATGAACACATCGGACTACGTTCTTGAGTTGGTGCATGGTCAACTGAATACCCACGCTTCTACCAAACTAGTACTCTTTCCCAAAATGAGCACCTGTCCATGCATAGTTTTGGAATTTAAATCCACAGCCAGCACAAGAATATCTTTTTTAGAGTGAAAATTGCCACACCACAACCACAACAGGAGTGATCTGCAACACACTACTACAGCAAACCGAAGTCCGATTTTGGACCATTTTCTGGTAGACTGCAGCAGATAAGTACCCTGTCGAAAAGGGCCCGCTGCAGAAACCGCCTTCACTCCCATAGTGTAAACTTGCCTTTGGAGAGCTCTAAAATATTTCAAAAATAGGCCAGACGATAAAAAAACAACAGTTTAACGTAAACCTGGCTACCTAAGAAATTTTGCAATTGAAAGATCGGACCACCACTTTTTTGGCAAAAACAGCTTTAGTTGTTTGGCTGTTATACTCAAGAGTCACTGACCTGGAAGAATAATGCAGATCAGCAAAGTCAAAGTGAGTCACACAAAAATCTTCATTTAAGTTTCGCTCAGTGCATTTAAACCAAAATAACCAATATATACAATATATAAAACCAACAACTTCGCAGCCCCTGATCACTCTGTATCTAGTTTCAATTATTACAAGTTCTTTCTGCCCTTTAGAGTTTAAATATCTGTAAAGCTCTATCAAAATAATCAGTTTCTCACATCATTGTACAAACATAAATCATGTAAACCCCATATCCCAGATCTAAACCGTTTGTCAGGAGTTTAGAAAGATGATCTTTATCTTTCAGACACACCAAGAGTTAAGGTGGGTTACCGTGTAGATTTTTTGTTTGATCAATCGAATCTATCGAATGAAACCTACTTCATAATCCTTGACCGATACAAATTTACAACATGTCGATTAACTTTTGAACAATTTGTTTGTTCGATCTACACACGTAAACCCACTGTAATGAGCTGCCAGATTTTCCCCCACATTCTTTCTAATCAATAAAGTGTCAGATCGCAATAGCAATTTGACGGCCATTGCCATGGAATCGATTTAGACGCCTCCCTTGCGTATTGGTAACTATGTGAATCCATTTCATTCTTTCAAATTTCAAAGTCCGTAGCAACCTCGAAAGGCACCCTACATCAGGTAACATTGGCATTGATAAATATAATATTACCTACTCTCAAATTGAATTATATAAAACAGTCCCATGCTTTTAATGTCCCCTCTGTTCGCGGTTTTCGACTCTGTATGAGTGTGTCATGGTGTGAATGTGTAAATAATTACTTGGAACTAATATCGCTCATTAACGTCAGTAGTGCCACAACCTGGTTCCCTTTAATGGCAAGACAATCAGTTTTAAATTCTGGTAAATGCCGCTACGTTGGATATGCCTTTAATATATAAAAGCATTACAGAGAAAAAACAAAACTCTGGACTGGGTCCGTTATAATACCAAAACTCACCAAACACTTGTAGTGAAGGAGCTGCAGTGTATGCTGGATAATGCCAACCTTCCTACCGGTATCAGACCAAGTTTCCAGCTAAGGCCCCCTAACGACACTGCGATCCTCTGATTTTGAGGCTGATCAACCCAGCATGCTGCTCGAACCAATGGATCTGCCACAAAGTCGCCCGCGGATCGTGGTTCCCCCAGGCGATGGACCATGGATGAAAAATCTAAATTGGCCGGGAAGGACATGTCCGCATTTTTTACTCGGCCAATCACCTTCCTTTGGATGGGGAACTGGTTTTCCCATCTAAAATAAATGCCTGGAGCACAGGGGTGTCTGCCGATCTCTGGGCGACCCTGCAGTTGTTCACTCAAGAATCGAGGAAGGATCGCAGCATGTAATGGGGGGGGGCGTAGCATTTGAAGTACAGATATAAACATATGTATACCCATGAAGAACCAACTGCTGAGTCTACAATCCGCTATGACCGCGCAACCTGACATATGCTTCGAAGCGTTCATGTTTGTTGATGTTTTGGATTATCTTGGTGTATGAGCTCCACCTAGTGCGATAAGGAGACATACCCAAGATTGTAATATACCTGAAAGGATTAATAAGCGGCCTACAAGTTACCGGCACCTGCGCTAACACACATTCAGGGCAATTCTAGTGTAGTAATGCCGTATGGACCGGGAAGTCATGCTGAATTCCATAGCTCAATGCTTATATATTAGCTAATTTATGGAAATGTTTCAGACCCTTCCCTACTACACCACAAGACAAAGGGTGCGAATTTTTTTGAATTCTTTCCCATTTTCTGGTCTGCTATCCCAATCAACCTTTAAATATGGTTCGAAAACTAATAAGGCCTGGCTATTAGGTTTGAGCCAAAAGCGGTCAAAACAAGGATAAAAGTAGATCAATGGATGTGCCAAGGCCGTCATCTGATTTGCTCCAATATCTCAGTCACTGACTTATCAGTCCGCACTGACAATTGGAGGTGGGAGACATTTATAATATTATTGCATGTTTCATATCTTTGTGGTACTACACATTGTGGCAGAGGTTACAGAAACAACACCTAAACATCAAAACAAAAAGACACGCACAGAAACATTACCCTCCCCATTCCATGTCACTGCTGCACTCTTTATTCTTCATTTGCATATGGCCCCCCTCTCAAACACCCTGGTGTTGTCATTACCACTGTTGTAACTCATAGCGTCACATACAAACTTTGGTTGTGAAACACATGAATGTTACCACACCGCATAGCAGTGTCACCGTATGCAGGTATATGTGAATACAGCAATAAGGCTGGGTCGTCAAACAAATAGCGGAATTGGCGTTAATGGACAGGTCGCTCGTAGAGAACACAAGGGGACAAATCGGTCCATGTTGCCCGTCCCGTGTGTGCCAGGCTATTTTGTGCGAGGCCAGGTCAGCTTTTAACTCACTCCACACTCCTTTTCCCACTACTGCGCTTTGTCAACCTGTCTACAGAAATAGACCCCCACTTCGTATCCCATACCACCCTCCCTCCCTATGACCCTAACCCAATAACATTAAACAAAGAGAACAAAAAGGAAATCAAAAATAAAGAACACAAGAGAACGTGAACACATCCCAACCCACCCGCCAACACCTCTCTCACAATCCTTCACACGCGGGCGGCCCGACAACACTCCCACGCCAAACCCTCTCCCCTCGATGACCGCTCCCCCCCTGAGCCCTGCAGTCAGACCACTACGCAGAGTCCCCCGCAACCAACTTAAGTACAGGCGCTCGTTTCGTCCCAACGTGACCGCCTGCTCAGAAAGCCAACCTGCCCCGGTACGCTCACGCCTCAGCCACAAATCTCAGCGGCTTCCACGAACAACATTCGTGGTGGGTCTCCAGGGCGGCGCCCGAAGGGAGGCGAGGAAGCCAGATGACCGCCCCGTTATCCAACAGGTGCGAAACAGAGAAAGAAGCAAGGGCGGCTTCCAGGACTCAGAACTCATCAGACGGCACGAGGTTAAGCAGCTAAGCGCCTCCGCCCCCGCGGACTCGTGCGGGCAGGGGGTCAACGGGGGGTGCCCCTACCCCTCTTATAACATGCACATCACATGCGCGACTTCCAAGACTTTTCTAGTTGTCACTCCTCCTCTCTCAACTCTCCCCCCTCTCACCCCATTAGTCTTGCTGTCTAGCTTTAACCTTTAAAAA
Organism: Ptychadena robeensis; assembly: GCA_036250615.1. NCBI lineage: Eukaryota > Metazoa > Chordata > Amphibia > Anura > Ptychadenidae > Ptychadena > Ptychadena robeensis. The sequence continues at coordinate 49,718,802 of CM070040.1, forward strand.
ACCAAAACAAAAAAAAACTGAAAACCCCCTCTTTCCAGTCTGGCCACCATCTTCTTCTTCCCTATTTATCCCCCAACCCAGGCTAAGCCGCCCACCCCCCGCCTCCTTGTAATACTCTTTTTTCCCACCGATTAGATTGTAAGCCTGATTGGGCAGGGTTCCCCTCCGTGCCATTACCTGTACCTTTGTGTTTACCTTTGTGCACTCACTCCTAATGTTAATTATACCGCACTCATAATATGTTGGCGCTTTATGAATAAAAGTAAATGATAACAATACCATGCTCAGTCATGCATCTTCCTACCATATTTCCTTTATTACTATGTATCAGGTTTTTATGCGGTCCTTATGGTCATGGGCAGGGCAGAAGCTACTTGGACTGGCGAACCTGACAAACGTTTTTCCCCCCCTTTCTACTCCAACCTAGAATCCCCAGCTTTTAACCTGCTGCCCGTAGCTCCTGATCCTACCTCACGTTTCATCCTAGGACAATAAGTTTGGCTTGAGTTGTGCCCACTCGTTTCTACCCACTGTGGGACCCTAGACCCTAAACCTCTGACCTTCTAACGGATGTTCTAGCCTCCCTTCACATGTACAACTGGCAACGTTCAAAACCCATTAAGGATATCTGGAACTATTATCCCTTGAAGAAGTCCTATACGGACGAAACGTACGTCGGGATTGACTTTCTTGTGGGAACCCAGAACCTCTGTAACATGTAACTTAACCACTCTAAAACGAAAAAATGACCATTGCCGCACTTTTTTTGCTATGTAAATTAATGTATGAGCAATTACTGTACGTGGTTTTAATTTCAATTATCTATATACCTAATAAATGTATATATTTACTTTTACCCTTTACCTTATTTACTTCCTT
>CM070040.1:49719705-49730014 GCA_036250615.1 Ptychadena robeensis
GGGGGGGGGGCTTTAGTAATAGGAAACAACAGTCCAGAATTACCTTTAAGACATTCTAAAAAAAAAATTTAAACATTTAATGTATTCTCAAGTACATTCACAAAACCATAAAATCCCATAAAGAAACTTGATTTTTGCTACTACTAGCCTCCATGGCTGCAAATTACCGGGACCTCACCCATAAATGAGATATCCGTAGCAGCCACCTCAATGTCAGGTGTTCAGAGAAGACTGCGTGACTCAAACCTGTGTGGTTCCATTGCTCCAAAAAAAAAGCCAATTCTGAGAAAGAACAATATATAGTTCATTGGGCTGAGAAACACAAAGACCTGTACTTTCAGTCCAAAAAATGAGTAAAAAACTTCATAAAATATTTCTTATGAAAATTCTCTAAAAATATAAATTTTGGAGCGAATACAGAATAAGTATGATGGTTAAGCTCCCCAACAGTACAAAAAATTCCCTGGCATGGATTTTTACTATGCTAATTACTTTACAGATAAAGCTAAACAAAAATGTTTTCTGCTACATATACTTTGTATTATTCAGAGACGTGGAAAATGACAATGTAACCTATCCATAGCTTTACAAAAGACTACTGACCTAACAAAGTGCATCCTGTTCAGTATAAGAGACCGGTGACCTCAATCACGATGTATCCTAATCCCTTCTGTAGACATCACTGAGGATGTAGCCTATCCGTTCACTAGAAACTGGTGACATCACAGGCAAAGTAACCTATCCCTTCACCAGGGACCTGTGACATCACTGAGGATGCAGCCTATCTGTTCACTAGAGACTGGTGACATCACTGGCAATCTAACCATACCTGTCAAGTTTTTGCTTACTAACCTCCTTGGCTGCCTTAGCTGGGATTGGGCAAACACACCAGGCTTTCTGCGTCTCCCGCGCTGCATCTTCGATGTCATGGGTGACCGGGAAAAGGCGGGGGTGCCATAGTACTCCATTGTAATGGAGGGGTGTTGCTTTCCCGGGCCTCGACGCACCTATTGCGCCATTGAAAAACGCCAGGGAGCTGGCTACTAACTTCACAACCTGCACATCATCTGGGGGAGTAATTAAAATCGTAATTCAGCCTGGAAAATTTCACATTAAAAAAATCACTAGAAACTGTTGAAATTACTTAAAATGTAGCGTTTGTAGTCACCAAAGACCTGTTACATCACTGAGAATGCAGCCTATCGGTTCACCAAAGACCTGTGACATCACTGAGAATGCAGCCTATCAGTTCAGCAGAGACTTGTGACATCAGTAACATGCAGCCTATCGGTTCAGCAGAGACTTGTGACATCACTGAACATGCAGCCTATCGGTTCAGCAAAGACCTGTGACATCACTGACAATGCAGCCAATTAGTTCGGAAGAGACTTGTGACATGACTGAACATGCAGCCTATTGGTTCAGCAGAGACTTGTGACATCACTGAACATGCAGCCTTATCCGTGTATTAAAGACTGTTGTAATAACTACAAATGCAGCTAATCAATTCAATAGAAGCCTATGATATCCTAGACAATGACGTCTATCCCTTTACTAGAGCCCAGTGGCATCAGTCCACATACATCCCATCCTTTAATGTATACTGTTGATCTCTTGGAGCCTATGGAGGTGTCCGGTCATATTTTCTTTTCATCATAGACAACTAAATTAAAGTTGACCAATCCCATTCCTTCTAATCCTTCTTGGTGAAGTGGAACTTTGCTATTGTATTTGTACTGTTACTTAATTTATACAATGATATGTTTTATTGTAGTTAAATTGTGAGAATAATGTTGATTTTGTAGGACAAGTTAATTTCATATTCACATTCTCCCTCTTTATTTAGCAGTCTTACTACTGCCGGCATTTGTTTACAACATGAGATCAAAACAGTCTTAAAAGTAGCAGTTAGATGTAAATTGCCGGCGAGGTATACATAGATTTGGCGGTATATTTTCTACTTATCGTCTCTCAAATCTTACAGCAACATTTGTAAACATCTCTTATCTTGTGGTTTCCTGTTTTATATTCTCAAGTTTGCACACCGCCAAGCCAGAGCGTAGCTACCCGCAGTCTATTGGTGCCAACTAACCACTTCACCCTCCCCCTCTGAACTTCTAAGAAAGCCGGTCATGTGACGAGCGGGAAAAATGGCCATGTATAGCCCTCATTAGCATACACCATACTGTTTACATCCAGTGCGGCTTCACAACAAAGTGTATCGTTAAGCTTGTGGTTTCTTTTGATCCTGTTTGCAGTTTGCATTTGAGACAATTGCTACTTTTAAAATTTTAGCTTGTGCGCGCTAACTTCAGACCTGTAAATGTAAAGTGAAGTCAGTAAATTTACCCAGCCAGTTAGATATGATCATGATAATACAGTGCATTTACACAAAGCACAATCGTGTCTCTGAATACAGGTGCACTTTGTTAGGGTTATTGTTTATTAGGATCATCTACAGATGATCTCTGGCCACTTTGGTTCTCATTGTACAGTAGTGATAAGTATCCCAGGAGCTGAGCTTCACCACCCTGGGCCCTCCTGTCATAGAATCTGCATGTTCCATAGAATGGAATCTGGCTAAAGCAGGGTACAGGCGTGGAGATATGGGTCAAATCGATGGCCGTTTCGAGCAGCGTGTGCGCTCACGGCCATCTATTTGACCCATATCATCTGCCTCTATAGCTGTTTTTGAGCGCACACATTGTTTTCTATAATGAACACACAGAAAATGACCATCATGGTCTTGCCCCCATATGGACAACGGTATTAGGCTGTGCTGCTACAAGGTCCTGCACTGGGTCATAACTGGGGACAGTTCCTCCAAATGTAGAAAGTGAAATGGGGCTCCGGGGTGTCCTCAACCTATTAAGTCACTGACTAGCTCATATTGCATGAGTTGCCTTATCTCAACCATAGATTACTCAGTTGACCCTTGATATACTCTCACTCAAATACGATCTTTACTAGATTTTTCAATAAATATTTGTTGGTGACTATTAAGATGGTGCGGACAACCCCTGTGCCCCATTTCTCCTTCCATTGGGGAGAAGTCCCCAGTGATGACCCTGCATGGGTCCATATAGGGTAATGGCTGCCATACACACCCCGACGGGTGCAGACAAACCAGTCCCGATATGCTCCGGGATCCAAACGTGATGACGTCATCACGTTTGGACCCCGGTGCATTATGGGGCCCCTTCAGTCGGCCGGCACCCTTTGTGTGTCGGCCATAAGCTTCAATGAAGACGCTGGTCTTCATTGAAGCTTATGGCATCGGCTTGCATCGGCCAGAGAATATCGGACATGTCCGTTCTCTGGCCGGCCGAGCTGTGGGGCGACAGGGATCTGTCGCCCCATGTGGGCACATGCCGATAAGCGGCCGATTTTTAACCTGACCGACAGCGCGAGCGTGCACGCCCATCGGGCAGGTTAAAAATCGGCCGCTTATGGCAGTATGGCAGCCTTAAAACCAGTTAACCCTTGGATGAATAAATGTACCCTGTTTTGTTTACAAGAGTTTTTTTGTTCATGATGGTAATTTTCTGTGTGAGATTAAAACTGCTTCTAACTTGTTATACTGGTTCTAGTGTACTACCTTAAAAATCCCATCACCTCGTATCGTAGGACAAGAAAACTGTTTTGTGCTCCTCATTTTTTGTATTTTTGTAGATGACTCTTCATGTTTGCATTCACTGTTCTAGGGCTCTTTCATTATACACCAATGGAAACCAGTTCTTCCATTTTATACCTTGCAATATGAGTGGAGTTATTGTATTTTTGTTTTATTTAGTATGACACATATGGTGTGTACCATGCAACACACTTGTTATTGCTTGAATTGCCAGTACACAACACCGTTCATATAGTGTAAAAGAGCTCTTTTGCCATACAATGTAGTTTTTGTTGTGCCTTAGTTCCTAACCTTTCTTTCCTTACGCTTCTGTTTTCTTTTTCAGCTGATCAGGTTTATGGCGACCAGGACATGCACGAGGTGGTCCGGAAACACTGCATGGATTACTTGGTGAGCTAACCCTTATGGAATATTTAACCATCAATTTTAACATAGTGGATTGTGTTTTGGTTTGGGAAGATTCCAAGAAATTGGAGGAACCCCTCTCATTATAAAATTCTAGCCTTTAGAATAAAACTTTGGAATGCAACCCTTTGTAAATTCCAATTCTCCTCGCTACTTTTTGGTTTACTCACAAATTAGTCTCCTCCATCCCCTGCATGATTTTTATTGAACATGCTGTATGATGTAGAGTCTCCCCTTAGTATAATGTTCTTTGTTATTCCCAAATAGATGAAAAACGCAGACTACTTCTCAAACTATGTAACCGAAGACTTCACCACTTACATTAACCGCAAGAGGAAAAACAACTGTCATGGCAATCACATAGAAATGCAGGCCATGGCAGAGATGTACAACCGGCCCGTGGAGGTGTATCAGTATGGGACAGGTAACACTAGTCTTTTCACCTTGTAAATCATTTTTATATATATATATTTATATAATATATATATACTGTGTATATATATATATATAATATATATATAATATATATATAATATATATATATATATATATATATATATATATATATATATATATAAATATTTTTTTTTTTTACTTGTCGCTTCAAGTGCACTAGACCAATAATATATGTTCGAAAAATGGCAGCAATATGGTATTAAAAATGCAGGAAATTCTGAAAGCTGGTTTTTGGGAGGCAAGGAATTTCAATCACTGGGTTAAGGTTTTCAATCCTGGGTCAAGGGCATCTTGCGATCAAGATTTGTTATATGTGCATTTAGATCCTGATCACTCTCTTTTCTTCTGTCCAGAACCTATAAACACATTTCATGGAATGCAGCAAAATGAAGATGAACCAATCCGCGTCAGCTACCATCGGAATATACACTACAATTCTGTGGTAAACCCTAACAAGGCCACAATTGGAGTTGGCTTGGGCCTGCCATCTTTTAAACCTGGGGTAAGGAGAGACTCTATTCCAGCAGTGGGCAAACTTTTTAGGTCATGGGCTACATCGGGGTTCTTAAATTTGACAGACTGGATCAAGAGCTAAAATCGCACTTAAAAAATGTGAGGACTCCATAAATGCATGATCAATGGACACGTTGGGACACTCTTACGATGGACAATGGAGCACCCCACTGTCAAATTTAAGGATCTGTGAGTCACACTTGTGCACGGTGTATTATGATTTTCTGTGCAATTCAGTACATTAACATATAATGCACTGCTGCATGCATTTTTTATGCACAGAGGGAGTTTTTCTTGTATGAGAAGAATGAAACATGTCTGCTAAGGGATGCGGTGTGTGCTGTGCTACACGTATTATTTCAATGCTAACACTTTGGTTGCTGGTATGCAGAAGCCACGTATATTGTGAAAGAGCCCCATTCACACTTTTCATGCTTCTTTGTGTACAAGCAATGCACACGTTGGCGTTAATACATAAATGAATGCGTGCACATGTAAATGGTAGAGCAGGTTTCTGTTAGAGACAATTCATGTTGCAGTGTAGCTCACCTAGACCAGAGGTGGCTAACTGAGTTGATATGGAGGGCCACAAGTGCAGCCCTCAGCTCCACCAAAGGGCCGCACATAACATTTTCAATCTAAACTGACTTGTATAAGCTATTAATAATTACATTACATTATTTTAAAATAACAAAACTTGTGTTAAATAATACTTCAAGCATTAGGGAACACTGTAGAATGGTAACCCCCCGTTGATTGGTGAAATAGTGGGAGCAGAGGCACTCACCTGTCTGCTGATCCCCTGCCAACACAAGAGAAGAAGAAGTGAGAGACTTGCTCAGGTTCCATCTGGGACACTGATTCACTTTGGTGTACGCCCATCACGTAAGTTTATTGCCCTTCCTCCTCTTCCCACTCTAAGACGATCCCGGACAAGGACTTGTCCTATGCATCAACAGTTAGGTCTTGGGGGCCAGAGGTGGAGGACTGAGGCTGGGCCGCCAAAAGGGCCACATGCAGCCTCGGGCCGCAGGTTGGGCACCTGGGACCTAGACAGTTAGAGGTTAAACCACATAAATGATTCTACCTAGTAAAAGATTTTGTCATTTATACAAAAGAGTACACAAGACCTTAGCCTTGTTGTCACTACACAGGCTTGTAATTATTTATATTGAATTGAGGAATAATTATTATTCTTACATGGTTGTGTTGTGGTACATTAAATGATGTTTCTATATACATTGCTGAAAGTTTCTTTAAAGCTTATTGAAAATAAGCTAGGTTCTTCTGTTAATAAAGCTCAGCCTCTTGATTGGCCAACCAATGCCCATGTTTCCTATGTGCAGTATCCTCAGCAATGTGCGGTTTCACTGTATAAAATAAAACCAAGTTCTAGGTGTGATTAGTTACACTTTAGAAAAAAATTGGTCGTTCTCAGATGTGATTGACATAACAGAGCATGGGTTTTAAAAATGAAGTAACATACTTTTAGGGTTTCCGAGTATGCTGGTAGCTACATTGATTCCATAGATCTTTCTCAGAGGCCAGTAAAACTGGGTTATTAAAAACACACTGCAGAGGGCATCAACCTCTCTTGTATTTCACAGCAGTGAAAGGTAGTGTTTATATCTTACTTTTGTTTGTTTTTAGTATGCAGATCAGTCACTGATGAAGAGTGCCATTCGCACCTCCGAGGAGTCGTGGATCGAACAGCAAATGTTAGAAGATAAAAAGAGGGCAACAGACTGGGAGGCTACGAATGAGGCCATTGAGGAACAGGTGGCTCGAGAATCCTATCTGCAATGGTTAAGGGACCAAGAAAAGCAAGCAAGACAGGTAATGCTATCATCCAGGCTTTTCACTTACCTATTAGTTTTTTATCCACTCATTTTGATCACATACTACCTTTTTATGCTTAATGTATTGCCAACATTTTCCCATTTGCCCTTTTATGTTTCTCTTTTATCCTTCCTACTTCCCCTGTGCTTAATCTTATTTTCTCCTTTCTATATTCCTGACTATAAACGTCCAATCTTTCTTTCTATCCACAGCCCCGGAAAGCCACTGCAACCTGCAGTTCTGCTACTGCTGCATCATCAAGTGGTCCAGAAGAATGGAGTGGTCGGTCACCTAGGCAGCGTAGTACTGCGGGGTCCCCTGAACACCCTGATATTCATGGAGATCAAACAAAGCTGTCTTCCCCGGGGAATGCCCTGGTGTTAGCAAAGCCCCCCTCCCCCTGTGCACCAGGTAACTACAGTTTGTGATTTTCCCTATGTATTCAGTAATGTGATACGGGAATAAAATAAAAGAACTCCTGATATACTGTCGCCTCTCCAAACTTCAGTCCTACCAAAGTTTTTAAAACCACTTTCTTCAAAAATCACAAACACAGGACATTTATAATGGTACCAGAGATACATAGGACTTTTTTGGCAAATACATAGGTCTGTTGTTTTGTTGTTAGAGTGTATCGTACTGCACCTCAGTCTTTAGCTAATAGTTACAATTCCTTGTTTGCCCCGACAATGCTGTCAAAAAAGTTATTGAGCAAGTTGTGGGGGGTGGAGGAGATGGGATGGCTTGGGTTGGAGTATAAGAGCAGAGCCTCATGCTGTACGCTGATTCTTCCAAATACCAGATATATGAACAGTTAAAAAATCTGGTCTGTTATGTCATTGTAATTGTGTTCCTATTTTATCCTCTGCCACATTTACTCTCTAAAATGTTGTTCACTTGATGTGACTTCTTTACCTTATGTTGGGTAATTTTTCTGCTAGATGCATGTGCATACTCTGTTGCCCCTTGCAGAGTTCCCCCAGAATCCTGAACATGGGGTAATACCCATTATTTCAGCACCCTTTCCAGTGTGAACTGTAGAATTATGAATTGTCCATCATATTCTGTCACACAGGAAAAGTAATTCTAGTCAATCAAGACCAAGATTAACCTCCCTGATGTTTTCAAAGGAGCTAAATGGGTGATCGCAGCAGAGTACACTGTACTCTGCCATGATTCCCTGCTATGGCCTCTACATGTGGGCCAGGGAAAGTGAGGTCCCTTCATTAACATGGAAGTCTATGGCTACAACACACTCGCCCCCTTCGGCAACACCAGTAGCAGTTGGCGGGCCTGTGAACAAACTGGGTTTAGGCAAACCAAGGAGGTTAATAATTTGGCGGTAACACTTTCTTACACTATGAAAAAGAGATAAGTAAATGGGCTTAGAGATGCACATTGGACATACTTTGAATATTCAGAATTCTACACGAGTACACGACATGTAAAAAACACCTCATAACCCTCCCCTCTGCTCTCAAATTGGCTGTTCCCAAAAGTCAAATATTTTTTTTTTTGCAAACACAAAACAGCTATTCGCCCCTTTATTGCTTTAATTTTGGGGGCCTTTGCCATCTCCTCCCAGTGCTGCCCCAAACTTCCTTTTTACAAAGCACACACCTACCCCTACAACTATGTAGCTCCAAAGTCTTAGCCATCGCCCACAGCACGTGACGTGTCTGGTGCACATGTTACATGGTGGAATAATAACGAGTACAGTATGTTCAAACAAAGACATGTAGATGTATGTACATGATTTTATATTGTTTACCATAAAGGTTTAGTAACCCTGTAGGGACCTTGCATCGGTATATAATGTCCATTAATGCGATCCTTCAAGTAATAATTTAAATGTTGCCACAGTTTGTTTTGGAATCTGTTTAACCACCTTTGTGCCTGTTGCAAGAAAAACTTTGGCTTCTTTAGCTTGAAGATGCTTCTGCTGGGGACTGGATTTGTATACGTCTTTATGGAGTTGTCCGATTTTGTTTAAGGAGTGCAGGAATTATGTTTTGAACCTCTGTATGGGCACATAACCTCACACTGATATGTCTTTGCATTGTAGGCCCAAGTAACTCTGGAGCCGACAGAGCAACGTCCCCTTTGGTGTCTTTGTACCCAGCTCTGGAGTGCAGAGCCATCATGCAGCACATGTCACCCACAGCATTCGGTGAGTGCACTACGTCCTTGCCTCTGTTGGGAAAAGACCTTCTACCATTTTAAATTATGCTATTATTTTTTTTTTTACCCCTAGGTCTGAAGGACTGGGATGACGATGAAATCCTCGCCTCTGTTTTAGCTGTGTCACAACAGGAATACTTAGACTCAGTGAAGAAAAATACTCTAAGGCGGGACCCTTCTCCAGACCACAGCTGATATACACCTCGGACTTCTTCCACTCATCCCATACCCCCATCTCCATTTTGTCTCTGCTTGCCTCCCCATCCACCCCACCCCTTCTACCCCTTCCCACCAGTTTATAACATGCTCACTTTGTGATCTCTACATTGAATGATGCTCTTTTTTTCTGTAAACCTACCTTTCCTACTAGCCCTGGAGGACTTGTATAGCTGCATGTTCCAGAGAAGTTTGACAGCCCGATGCCCCATCCACCTTGACACTTCCAGATCTTCTTTCCACCGCCTGCAGCAGCTGACCTGGGGTGCTTGACTGGCTCCGGCAGGGGGTGCTCTTACTTTGCAGTTCCATCTTTTAGATAGATTCGATGGGTGTGCAGAGGGGAGAATGACTGAACCAGTGGAGCTTTCCACTTTTGTATCTTCCTGAATTTTTTTTTTCAGTTTGTATCTTATCAAAAGGACGTTCCAATCACCTAGGAATTACTTTTTTTCTTATTAAGAAAGAAAAGAAAATGAAAAAAAAAATGCAAAAAATTCTTATACAAGAATGAATGCGTGTTGTAAGTTATGTGTTTGGTCTCATTATTGGTAACTTATGGGGTTTGGGAATATTTCATGCTTGTGATACTTAACCACCCTGGTGTTATACCCGAACTCAGTACAGTCACAGTTTGTTCATAGGCATAATTGCTGGTGCTCTGTAAACCTGCAGTGATTCTGCATGGCTGCAGGCACACGGATTCCTTCTGGCCGTGAGTAAGCGGTGATGCTGAGGAGGTGGGCGGTGCCATAGACCACATTGTTAATGCCCACATCTAATTGACACGCGAGTGGGTGACGGCGGGGAGGTTAAAGCATATCTAAACTCCAAATCAAAAATTGGATATTTACCAGGCCTTTGATTTGGTGGGCGCATATTTTTACACATTTTGGCCTTATTGTTTTTATCAGATGTTCCTACCAATAACATGAGGTCTAAAGCCCCCCATACACCTTTAGATCACTTCAAGCTATTATCTTTAGATCTACCAACAACTATGTCGTGCCGGGTCCTCCCTGATAGAATACCTAGTGATTGGAAGGTATATATCACTGCTATGTA
>CM070040.1:49742327-49752797 GCA_036250615.1 Ptychadena robeensis
CATGGGCGCCTGCCTGTACTAGCACCAAGAGTGATTCTTCTCTGTCAGGTCTTAGTCATGGGGAAGTGTTCTGGGTGTTGGTGCCTGAGTAATTGGGTACACTACGGTGTGTGTGTGTGAAGCGTACATGTTTCTTAGGCGCTCACATGTTGGAACTTGTGAGATTTGGGCAGAGTTCCCTGTGAACGTGGCTCCCATAGATTAGCAGCACCTTTGTATATCAGTACAACTTGGACAAGAAGGAGGTAGACTTCCAAAAACTTGTTCCAGGTATGTAAATAAAGCATCACTGATACTAAGAATTTGAGATAAAGCCAAAATTATTATCCCCATTATGACAACACTTTATATTTTTCCATGAAAAAAGTGTTTGTTATTTTGGAAACAAATATACTATAAAAAAAACAGTGTCCACTATGTTTTATTAGGATATCTTATTTATACGCAGAATGAAAACAAAAAAGGGCAAAAAAATTGTCAGAAGTGTCCCCTTTCTGAGCCACAACAGTAGTTGGAGTAGTTGTTTACTAGGTTGGCACATGTCTCCTGAGTGATTTTATCCCATTCTTCTTTTGGAAATTGGTCTAGCTGGTCCAATTTGCATGATTTCTGAGCATGGACATCTATTTTAAGCACTCAACACAGACTCTCAATAGGATTGAGGTCTGGGCTCTGTGCGGTCTACTCTAGAATCTTGGTTTTGGTATACTTGGGGAACTGTTGGACTCATTTTGATGTATGCTGTGGGTCATTGTCTTGTTGAAAGATACCGCGACAACCTAAGCCTACGATCAGAGTTCTTCATATTCTCCCTTAAAATGTCAACATCATTTACTTTTTTCATGATATCATGCACCTGAACAAGGCCCACACAGCATGACACTCCCACCACCATGTTTACCTGTACACAGTATCCATTATGCCTATTTGCACAATGTCCATCCACTGACAGTGGTTCCCTAACTTTCCTTGCAGGGCCCCCCTTTTCTATTTAGAGACATTATCGAGCCCTCCCTTTTCAAACACAGGTTAAGAATGAGGGCTAGCACCCCCCTGGAATACCTCGCCCTCCTGGAATACTCCCCCCCCCCCAAGTTTGGCCACCACTGCACTATGACATGTTTAGGTAGACAATGCATTGTATCAACTCTTATGGCAGCTAGAATTATTTAGCCTCACACCAAGGGTCACTATATATGTTACAATACAACTGTACAATCTTTGTACAATCAGATTACGTTTTACCAAAACTATGTAATATGAAGGTCTCTCTTGACTATCCAACCAATCAAAGAGACCCTTGCATCACATGGTTGTTGGTAGGAGATTGTACAGACAGATTTTAAACTGTGTGGTGAACTTATCCCAAAGTGATAAAAAGTCAGTTACTACAGTGTCTTTGTGTTATTACAGGGAAGGACAAGGCATCCTTTGAGAAAATTTACCAGCTGGGATCTCTCCTGGGACGTGGTGGATTTGGCACAGTCTACGTGGCAAGAAGACTCACCGACCATGTACAGGTAAATTTTACAAGAACACAGCCAGTAACTCGTCATTTCACAGACTCGGTTACAGACACTGACTGATCTCTTGCTCCTCCAGGTGGCCGTGAAGCACATCTTAAAGAGCCGCGTGGTGGAGTTGGCACAACTGGTAAGATTGCTCTAAAAATTTAACTTCCACAAATTTTTAAGTTTACTTTTAAATATTAAGTAAGCAATAAATAATTAATTATAATTATTAAATAATAAGCAATGTGCAGTAGCCCACAGAGCAACCAATCAGATATCATTGTTCACTCGTCCAGTCACATTACACCTTTCGCTAGGTTATTGTATATCGTTATTGTGCGTTTTAAATTAATTTGATTATATCAAAAGCAAAAATTAATTCGGTAAGAATAGAATATGATTATTTTTTCCCTCACTTCACTTAGTCATTTTATTTTACATCGACATCTCAAAATGTTCCAGTAAGTTCCCTCCCCCCTAAAAACAAAAAAGTAGAGGCAGTGAGTTTATCTTATGGTGACACAAACAGCAAAGGCATCCTAACAGCAACTGTACACTTCCCCATATAGTTTGGCTTTTAATACATTATGAAAAAGATTAAATGGAGATTGCTCTCCGCATTTACAAATAATATAATAATATATAAATAATATAAAGCATTAAACAGGTTAACAATAACTCACATATGCAATTATCAAGTCAACGTAAATCGTTGGAAAAAAGTTTTAATGCTTATTTTTCCTTTCAACTGACATAAGTTTTGGTCGCCTTCTTTTCGTAGGGTAAATTCTCTCGTGTGCCCATGGAAGTGTTCCTGATGCTGAAAGTCAAAGGCCACAAGGGTATCATTGAGCTATTGGATTGGTTTGAGACGTCAGACAGTTTCCTGCTGGTGATGGAGATGCCAGAACACTGCCGGGATCTGTTTGATGTCATCACAGAACAGGGTCCTCTGGAGGAGACCTCAGCAAGAAGCTTGTTCCGGCAGGTGGTGGAGGCAGTGCGGCACTGCCACAGTCATGGCATCACACACCGTGATATCAAAGATGAGAACCTTCTACTCAACACTCACACAGGGGAGTTGAAACTTATTGACTTTGGCTCAGGAGCTTTGCTGCAGGACTCATTCTACACTGACTTTGATGGTAAATACTTTGTTTAAACTAATAGGTTTCTCAAGAAAATAGTTCAGATTCATTTTTATTTAGTTTGGGGAAGGGTTAGAAACCTCTCCTGGTTTGGTGATACCTTTCATGTCAGGCGTGGAATCAACAACACAGGATATGGGGTAAAATTTCCCCAGGAAGAACAAGTTCTGACCCTTCACCATTCTGGTTAAGTGGCTTAAAATCTGAAAATATATGTAAAATTAAAGTTTGACGTACCTCTGAGCTGGCATGATGGTGACATCAATCCTTAAAAAAAATATACTTATCTTGTGAGAGATTCCATGTTTATTTTCCAGGATTCCGGGGGTTAACACAGGGTGCAATATGGAGAGTTGACACTGGGGGCGTTTATAAAGGTTTTCTATGGGAAAGTGTGTGTAATTTGGTTTAATGCAGAGCCAAGATTAGAGATTTACCTGTCTATCTTTGCAGTGAGCTCCATGGGGTGCCTCGACAGCTGGTTCATACCTGTGAAACCTCTTGTTTTGGCTGACATTTTTTATGTGGCTTTCCCGGCCAAACCCTGATTAAAAAAAATCCCGGATTTTCCACGGGTTTGGAAATCTGACTAACTTAGGAGGGAGGGGGCGTTGCTCTTCCTCCTAAGTTCCCACCCCGCTTGTGAGAATGATGTGCAGGGTGGGACATTAGAGAGAGTAACCTCCTAAGTTAGGCATTTACTTAATAGGAGGGCGGGGACATTAATCTCCCAATCCCGGAAGTGACAATTACGTCACTTCCAGTATTTGGAACGCGGAAGAGTTGTCACGTCCCTTATTTCTGGGCGCCAAAGATGACAGAGCCAGGGCGCCCGTTATCAGAGCCAGGTAGAGAGGAGGGGCTGCGAGGGATCTTGTTAAATGACTCCTTACAGGTAAGTTTTTCTTTTGTTTTTTTTAAGCAGTCCTCCCTATTATCGGCACTTCTTATTGTTCACTTACTGTATTATACTTATTAAATGTACAGTGCGGTGTAATATGTTGGCACTTTATAAATAAAAGTTAATAATACCAATAATTATTAGGCCTACAGTTATGTGAGTGACGCTTTATGATTGCAAAAGCCAAATTACGGTATACAGCATTAGTTGATCTAGTTTGTGTATATTTTCAGTGCTTCTTTATTCTAACAGGAGTTTTACATTTTTGCAGGAACCCGAGTGTACAGTCCTCCTGAATGGGTGGCATTCCGTAAATACAAGGCTATTCCGGCCACGGTCTGGTCCCTGGGCATCCTGCTGTTTGATATGGTCTGCGGTGACATCCCTTTTGAAAGAGACCAGGACATTCTACAAGCACAGCTGAACTTCAGGACCAGTGTGACTCCAGGTAAGACAGTAGGGCAAGCAGTGCGAATGTATCCATATAAGGTGGCACAGTCGTGTATTCTCAGGTCAAATATTTAATGAAAGGCTATGTATACTGTGTCAGCTGAGCCACACTTTCTATTTTCCAGTTTTTTAGTTAGATAAATATGAAACATTTAAAATGACAACTTCCCATTAAAAATAATATTTATCTTTGATTCAGTAAGCTATCAGTCCCTTTTTCTCCCACTAGATGTCCTCAGTTTTCTGAGTTGAAAGATGACCTGCATGATTCAGTTCATGCCCGCTGAGCCCAAACTGTCATGTTACCTATTACAACTAGACTAGACAGTGAAGAAGAAGCAGCACAGTGATGAGTCTTTTCTACTTCCCACTGATTTTTTTTGTCACCAGTTCCAGTTAGCTCATCAGCCTATAGATAGTCGAATTTTTTTTTTAAATGTGTTCAACTTTCTGTAGAGCAATAGTATACCCTATAGTATACCCTCGGCCCTTCTCTGCATGTTTGGTGATGATACTATGTTCAGAGGCTTTGTAATTAGCTCACAAATAGTTTTTGCATAAATGAAGTTCAAAGTCAAGTTGAAATTTCTCAGGTAAATTTAGACTTTAACCTCCTGGGTGTTTGGCCCAGGAGTTAACGCGGGGGTAGGCAGTGCCATAGACCATGTAAATGGAGGGGCGTCGCCTTTTCCCAGCATTACTCTGACATCTCCAGTGACGGCGGAGTTATGCACGGGACCTCCGCGTGGGTAGGCCGGCACTTGGACCTCCGTGATGCAGTTTTTTTTTCAAAATATGCCACATGCGTAACGCCGGAGAGGTTATTTCGAACTTTATTGTGCACAATCCTTTTTTTTTCAAATGTTCACTAAACCATTCTATAGGATACATCTCCACAATTTTGATAATACATGTTCAGGGGCTTTAGACTCAACTCACAAAGTCAGCTAGTTGAATAAATTTGACTAACGCTATTAGCCAATTGGCTCTTTGTGCTGCTTTTTCTCCTACTTTGAGCTCTGCAGCACAAGGAGTGCAAGAAGCTGATACTGAGTCCAGATAACTGTGTTACATGTCCAATTGCTATGCACTGCATTAATTAGACATATTTGCATGCTGTATCTGGCCATAAATAAACATTTCTGTTTTCCTCTCTTTTCAGAATGTGAGAAACTGATCCGATGGTGCTTATCCACACGCCCTTCAGACCGTCCTTCTCTTGAGCAGATAGTTCAGCATCCCTGGCTGAAGGAAGAGCGAACGTGAAAAGTAAACAGAAGGCTGGAGGAAACACACTACAAAGACTGTGTCGCTATTGTGCACGGCTTCCATTGCCACCAACTGCTCCGAACAATGGACACTGCAAATGGCATAGTGCCCGCAGCTTGCTGCAGTTATCAGTGATGTTGCAGCTCTGATGGGTAATACTATGAGCTGGGCTGGAAGTCCTGAATATTGCACTGTGTATGTCACACCTAGCTGTGACTCAGCCTGTGTAATCTCAGAGAAAGTAGGTGTACTGGGTAACCTGGTTTTACAGGACTATAAAACAGAGGATTGCCTAAGCAATCATTGCAACTTAACTATAGGCGACACAAGGGAACTCTTAGGGAGCACTTTAAAGTCCATCAAATTCAAAACCAACTGCAAAAGAGTCACTGCACTGGCACTGTACCAGTGATTGGAGAGGTAACTCACTGAAAGTAATGTTATACCAGCAGTTTTCAATTGTATTCATCTATCGCCATTCAAAGATGAAGTGTCAGATTTGGGTGGGTTGGATATATAAGTAAACCCCAATGGGGCTCAAGTGAAAAACGCTCTGTAGAAGCCATTGCCCAACAGACCTTGAAATCCTACTAGCAAAAACCCTTAAGCCCCCCATAGACAGGCAGACTCCTCCATGCAACTTCTGTACAACCAACTTTTCTTCTACCAAAACCATGTAATAGGAGGACCTTTCTACACCTTACAATCACTATGTATTCTATCAGGGAGGTCACTATACTACATAGTTGTTGGTAAGTCTCATGAAAGTTGTATGGAGGAGTCTGCCTGTCTATGGGGGGCTTTAGCTGTTCCTGGTAAAGCAGACCTGACACTTTTTTAAACCATGGACCAAATATAAGGATAGGAATCCTCAGTCTTTAAAACATTGAAATATTGGGTATAGATGAAACATGGTGGGGAAAATCAGACCTTATATATCTAAAGGTTAGCATACATGGCCCGGCGGCCCTCAGATCACATGGTGATCCAACATGTCGGTAAATTCCTGGCCGATGCCATAACTTTAGATGGGGACAGCAGTGTGGCACACAAAGGGTGCCCACCGATCCTCTGAAGGACCGGCTGCAGCGTGATGGCATCATCACACTGCAGTCGATCCCTCATCTATTGAGGGAGAATGTGCCCGTTTATGGGCACCTTAAGAGTCTCCATCATGAGGTCTCCCTACCACAAATTCTAGTTTTACATGTTTCTGTAAATGTTTCTGTTCTATGTTTTCCAAATAAAAAAAATAGGAACTTCCTAAGGACAAATGAATATGCCAGTTCTTGGCAGCATGTCTCTTTGAATAGACTGCATAGCAGAATTTCCCCTTGGCTTCTACGAGGATAGTAAATACTTGAGTATTTCTTCATCAACATTTTTCTATGTCTTTTTAAATGTAAAAATAACGTCTGTAAATATGTTTTATAAATCCTATTTAATAAATTGCTGAGTGTTTTCTAAAAAAAAATGTGTCTCTGTGATTTCTCATTAGAACTGTTAGCCTGGTATACAGCAAGGCTAATTTTACCCACTCTGTGGGTTTCTGACGTGACTTTGCAATAAGATAACCCGTTTCAGATGCCCATGAATGCTGCCTGCAGTTTTTTGGGGGTGTTTCTGGTATTTTTGTGGAAAAATGCTGCTATTTCCTTTAATGGGTCTGTTCACACTGACTTTTTCCAGATATTTTTACCACCCAGGGTGTCAGGTCAGATGCCTGTGTTCCAAGAGAAGACAGAGCTGGTGACATGTCTAAAGGCCCCCATACACGTGTCGGATTCCCACCGGAATTCCGGCACGATCGATTCCGGGCGCGTGCACGCGAAACGATCGTGCCGGAATCGCGTGCAGCCCACCTTGTCCGATCGTTCGCGTCCGATTGATCAGGGGCTCAGAATCGGATCCGACAGAGAACCAACATGTTGATCTTTCTGATCCGACTCTGCCCGGATCAGGGGGAGTTGCCATTTGGGAAGTAAGTGATCGGACACGGAATCGTCCAGGAATCCGTGGGACAAGGTGGTATGCAGCGATCGGATACTCTTAATTGGCTGATTGATCGGAGCTCCGATTCCCGCTGAGATCGCCGGAATCAATCGGGTGAGTGATCAATTGGCCATGGAATCCGACACGTGTATGGCTAGCTTTACATGTAAAACCCCTGTACACATGAAGCTTTACAGGGGAGCTTTATTATATATTTTTTTTATTATATAATTTTACAAAACATTATTTAAAAAAGTGGTGTAGAGTCCCTCTTGAAAAGACTAACCAGACGCCTTTTGACATACGGACTGGTAAGCCTGAAAAGGGCAATACCAGTCCCCTTTGGTTGTCCAGGGAGATGGGGCCAATAGTGTGCCAGATGCCATACATTAACCAGGGGTAGACCCCTCATTAAGGTAGGAGGCCACTTCCCTACAAGCTTGTCCTGATGTTGAGGGCAGGTGTTCATGAGAATCCGGGGGTCCCCCTTACCTCTGGTTGGATGGGTGTGTTGAGAGTGCCTCCCCCTTCCCTGGATGACAAGGTCTGCCAAAGGGGCCTGGTATTGCTTGGAGGGGGGCCTACACTGTCCGTGGCCTCTTTTCCCAGGCTTTGAAGACCCTATGCCAAAATGGGGTCTGGTTAGTCTTTGGAGGGGAATCCACAACACTTTTTTATTTAATAATAAAATAAATATAGACCCCTGTGCATATGCAGCTTTATATGAAAGTTCAGAAGGGGTTCTGCATTAATGGGGGCTTCTAGGCAAAATAAAAAAAATCTGACTTCAGACAAGCACTTGCAAATGTACAAAATGGCAAAAAAACTGTGAAAATTTTCCAAAAATGCAGAAGGTGCCCAAGAAGGTGTTTTTTTTAATGCTCTATTTTTATTACACCTGTTTGAACCTAGCTTAAAGCCTAATCTGCACCAATGGATGTTCACTGGTAATACTCTAGTCTTGTCTTTGTTGCACTTAATTTTTTCAGCCATGGCTTATCTTTTATTAGAGATACTTAATGAGATGCTGAATTTTCAATATCAAGATGCAAATTGCATACAGACTGGCACTGAGCCAATCACAGCAGTTGCTAGTCAGATTCAGATAGTATTTTAATGCCGACATTTGGCATCTCATTAAGCTTCTTTATCTTTCATGGATTTTGAACCTCTCCAGCAGGGCCAGAGGCAGAAATAAAACCATTGTGAAAGTTATATACCTTCCCCCCGTTCTCCAAAACAGGAAAATGTCTAAGAACACAATCATCCAGATGTAGGAGTTTTAGCTATAGCAAATTCCTTAACTAGTTGTGTACAAATCCTGCTGAACTCCACCCTGCCCTACCTTGAAATCCTTTTTTTTAGGTCAGTTAGGCAATCTTTCAATTGAAGGCCTTGTTCATGCCTGTGAACGGAAGTTGCCTTAGGGAGTTGGTGATGATCACTGGGGTGCAATATAGGAGAATGTAGTGCAACGCGCAGAATGTTACTACAATTGTTGGGACAGTATTTCTTCACATCCTATATTTTATGAATGGGCTGCAACGTTGTGGTAAAGCTATCCTGTCACACCTACTATCTGTTATACCTGAACCACTAAACCACTAGGTATCTTGTTCATGAATTATATACTTAACAGTGGCGTTTCAGGAACCAAGACCAAAAACTCCAGTTCCTTCTGTTGAAGTATTGAAGTAAGACAAGGAGGTCAACTGGGGGGGGGGGGGGGGGGGTGACTTTAAAGGCAGTTTCACAAAACTATTTGACATGAATTTATATTTATTTGTAGCATGTGTTTTTAAGTAGGCAACCGGCATATAAAAGAGGATACAGCAGTGGCAGCCTCCATATTCCCTCGCTGAGTATTTCCTTTAATCTCAAGGTGTGGTGTTAGTCCGATAACCATGTAGAGCCAGGTGAATATCTGCAGACGTCAAAGACACAGGTGACAGATGACAAGAGGAAGTTTTTATTTGCTTGTCCCACAACTGCTTCCGTGTATTTTCCAGGATGGGACCTGAGTCACCTTAACAAATGATGTCAAAGACTAGGTAAACAGCAGCTGGAAATGTGCACTGCTTAACCCCGTCACAACTTGGTATCTGTCATGCCTCATTAGGTTGTAACATGAGAGTCAACATGTCTGTAAGACCTATCAATGAACTTGCTAATGACCTTTTGTCTGATAAAGGGCTCCTGTCCATTATGACCTATGAACGAGTGAGGGATTTCCACGTTTGAAGTTACAAGGCCTTACATTTAAAAATAGGTAAAAAGTGTTTTCTAAGGCCTAGTGTCCACTGCGTCAAAATTAAGGAAATACGCTGCCTGTAGTTTTCTCCGCTTAATGACATGCCTGTATACTCAGATGAGTTATAGCTCATGCCAGGCCGCATTGCGCCCTGAACCAGGGCAAATTAGTGCACAGTGGATAACATGCCTTCTATGTAAACAAAAAATACCTGTTACTACTTAAAAAGCCCAAAACTGTATTTTTCGGACTATAAGACGCACCTGACTATAAGACACACCCAGTTTTTAGAACAGGAAATCAGAAAAAAATATTTCATGTGTTTAAATGAATTAGAGAAAAAATCCCATGCAGTACCCAATTTCAGCCACAAAAATGGTGTCACTAGAGAGCACACTTCGGCAGCTCTTCTTCCTTACACACAGGGAAGGGAGGGGGGGGGGTGCATGGGGCAAAATGCACTCATGTTTCCCTGTCCCCTCTCCGCTGTGTGTGTGAGGAAACTGCCAGTGAGTGCAGCTTTCCTCACACACACTTTGCATTGGCTATATCTGCGGGGCTCTGCAGATCCGGCCGTGTGCAGATCACCAATCTGCCGGGGGAGTTGGCGGGGAGCCAAGTTCCGATCACCGGCGGCCAAATTTTGGCCGCGGGTGGCCGCACATTCTGAGGAGGCACTCCTCAGGCGTTGCAGACACCCGCCTACAGGAGCTTCTGACCTGCCAACCACTACTGCCGACTGCCCAAGACGCGCCAGTGTAAATTAAGCCTTACTGCTAACTTTTGTATTTAAAGTGAGACAAGTGAATACCTTTAATTGCAAGTAGACAGTGCAATGCAATTACTTTTAGGCCTACATGACCACAACCCCTTTGGGAATATTCCCCTGTAAAAACTTTCCTTGCAGGGTCCCCCTTTTCTATTTTGTAATGTTATTGAGCCCCCCCT
>CM070040.1:49758951-49769639 GCA_036250615.1 Ptychadena robeensis
CTATGGATCTTATTGATCTTGTTTTGAAACAGAGATTACAGACCTAACAATCAATTCATTCAGCAGGATTAACATACTCAACTACGTTAACCCATGCATCGGCGGAACGACTTAGCACCTTGAAAACACAGCATCCACCGGACAGGTAAATTGTATGTTCTCCGTCGGGATCCCCCGCCAAGCAATGCTCTTGGGTCTCGACAGATGTGGAAACATACCCTTGGGTAAGTTTGCTGAACTCACCTTAAGCTACATTCGGGGATACTCACCATCCTTGGCAATTCTGTGGTGATGGAGAGTATCAGCGAACCAGGTATCTCTTTCAGGTCCGCATCTCCGGCGCCTGCGTTATACTCACACATTCCTGGCATTAGAATCGTGGTGGATTACATTTTATTAAAAGTGCATCATGGGCAAAATGCTCAGAGGATTAGGAAATTTACATCAAAATCCCAACACACAATTTGTGGACATCATTACATGGAAAAGGAGACAAAATCCTAGGACAACTGAGACTTAATACTTAATAATAATAGAGAAAAAAAACAAATCTTTATATGTGGCCTTCAATGTAAGCAGGGTCCTGGCCCTTTATTATTCAGTTGTGTTGAGGTGTTGTTTGTAGAGAAGTTGTTGTTTGTAGAGAAGTTGTTGTTTGTTGAGAAGTTGTTTGTAGTGAGAACACTAAGATATCTACTTTGTGGACATCATCAGTAAGAACGCAGTAATTATGTGAATTTGCACATTATATTGCAATAGACAGTATCAATACGTTTCAGTTACTATAATGGCTCCCATACATGGGTCGGTTTTTCACTTGATTTTTGACCCATCGATCACGGCTCGCGCTCACAGTGATCGATCGGCGATCAATCAAGTTCTGCCAACTCTGAACGATCAATCAAACAAAATTGGACTCAAAATCGAATCGGACATGTCTGTTTTTTTTGGGTCGATCGTTTGGCAATCAAAGTATGTTGGTGCACCCTTAGCTCCCTATGCAGCAGCCTTTCTAATCAATGGATTTTGTGGAATCGCCCATTTTGGAGATCGGCTCATGTCTAAATCTACAAATCGGAATCTCAAGTTGGTGTTCCATCGATTCCAAAACGATCACCGATTCCACGATCACCCGGAATGATCAGATCGGGGCATCTATGGGAACCTTGACACATACATGAGAAGTCTGAGTGTGTGTGAGTTGTGGATCAGCTGATGTAAAGTTGTGTCTTAGCGCCACCCAGTGCACACCTACTGAATGATACTACAAGGCGATCTATCCAGTCCGAGGACGGCCTTCACATATCCATTGTGTGAAGGTCTTTTTGGTTATACTATTGTTAGCTTGAAAGTTTTAATTCATGGATTTCATAGTTTCCAAAAGCTGATGAGCAGCCTTAAGGTGGCCATACACACATCAACTATTGTTTGATTCAAAGATTGTGCAATTTAAATATCATCTTTCAGCCAAACATTTTTTTTCCAATAAACGTTTTATTAGAGAAGTATAACAAAAACAAGCCAAACATTTATTGATCATACTAGCACACAGTGTGATCAATGTAAAACTGATCGATTCCTTTCCAAAGTCCTGTGCACATGCTCCATAGTGAGATTGCAATTCCATCCACATACTCAGAAAACCCATCTGTCTGATCACTGCTTGATCAAGTTTGTGTTTCTATCACCAAATGGATGGATTATTTAACATATGAAGCTCTCCCTGGGGGGTTATCTGTTGCTTGTCCCATGGTGTTAGCATGGGGGCGTTTATGAACACCCCCCACAGGAGCACCCGACCTGCCAACCGCTGATGACCGACAGAAAGCATCCGTGTAAATTAAACTGTTATCTCCCACAATTATATAACATTAACAGATACAGACCTATATACAGCTGTCCTATAAGCAGGACAATGGTAGATAATAGGTTAAGCCTTACTGCTTACTTTTGTATTTGAAGTGAGACACGCGAATACATTTGATTACAAGTAGGCACTGGAATGCATTTGGGTTTCTTTAAGGCCCATTTCGCACTATATGTGCTTTTTTAAAGCATATAAACAAAAATGCATGCATTTTTCACACTACATCTGCGTTTGCGTTTTGCATTTGCGTTTTTGAACAAATCAATGAAAAATGTCTAAGGGCCCTTTCACACTATATGCGTTGTGTTTTCAAAAACGCAGCGTTTCCGCATGCGTTTTTTAAATGCCCTGTTGTATGCATTTTTGATTAATTTGCATTGATTTGTTTGAAAACGCAAACGCAGATGTAATGTAATGCATTAAAAAAAAAGCATTTAGTGTGAAAGGGACCTGAAAATGAATTAAAAATGCATACAGCAGAGTACACAAATGCAGTTTTTAAATAGGCATGCAGTGTGAACAGTTACATTGGTTGTCTATGTTACAACGCGTGCAGTAAAAAAATGCGTGCTGTAAAAAGGTGACCCCTTAGGGCCCTTTTACAGTATATGTGTTTTTTAAAGGCGTACATTTTTTAACCTCCCTAGTGCACTGCTGAGGTTCAGATTTCTGTACTAAAAGCGCACCATAGACTTTAATGGATTTTTTTTTGTTATGAAAAAATGTACATTGAAAAAATTTTTTTTTAAAGTACAGGGTGTGCCATTTATATGGATACACCTTAATACAATGGGAAAGGTTGGTGATATTAACTTCTTGTTTGTGGCACATTAGTATATGTGAGGGGGAAAACTTTTCAAGATGGTTGGTGACCATGGTCATGGCCATTTTGAATCGAACTTTTGTTTTTTCAATGTGAAGAGGTTCATGTGACATATCAAACTCATTGAATTTCACAAGAAAAACAATGGTGTGCTTGGTTTTTACGCAACGTTAATCTTTCATGAGTTATTTACAAGTTTCTGTTCACTTACAAAATGTGTTCAACCTGCTGCCCAGTGTGTTGGATTGTCAATGCAACCCTCTTCTCCCACTCTTCACACACTGATAGCAACACCGCAGGAGAAATGCTAGCACAAGCTTCCAGTGTCCGTAGTTTCAGGTGCTGCACATCTCGTATCTTCACAGCATAGACAATTGCCTTCAGATGACCCCAAAGATAAAAGTCTAAGGGCCATTTCACACTATATGCGTTTTTTAAAGGCATGCATTTTTAAAAACGCAACGCATACAGTGTGAATGGTAACATTGTTTTTTTATGTAAAAACGCGGGCAGTAAAAAAACGTGCGCAGTAAAAAAACGCGCGCATTTTTAAAACGCACCGCAACGCATATAGTGGGAAATGGCCCTAAGGGGGTCAGATCGGGACCACTTGGGGGCCATTCAACTGGGGGACATTCACTTTCCAGGAAATTGTTTATCTAGGAATGCTCGGACCTGACACCCATAATGTGGTGGTGCACCATCTTGCTAGAAAAACTCAGGGAACGTGCCAGCTTCAGTGCATTAAGAGGGAAACACATCATCATGTAGCAATTTCAAGGTCTCAATTGCAAACAGGATGTTCGCAATTGTCGGCTCTTCCCCCAAACACACTCCACATGGCACACCAGTCAGTACCTGTAGACCGACTGGCAATTGGCCGCCACCTGCGCAAGAACTTTCTGCCACCTTCGGCCCTTGGGCCAGCTGCAAAATATGCAGCCGCCTGCTGTTTGATCTCAGCTTGGTCATGAGCCCTCATGGGAACAAAGTGTTCTGCCCCGACCTACTCAACAGGTGCCAGCTACGCCGCTGACTGGGACGACCTCACACCGCCATCGCAGTGGGTACGGAATCCGTCCGGTCCGCATCACCGGTCATCCCCGAAAGGAGTCGAGATGAGCTATACGCCACCGCCGAGGATGACATCGCCTGCTTGGTTCAGCCTGCAGAGCTGCCCTCCCCCAAGGCCTCACCTGTGCCGCCGCCCGAGTCAGACATCCAGCCGCCTGCCCCCGCTGAGCCTGCTGATGTGAAGACATCGCCATCAGCCGCGCCGATGTAAAGGCATCTCCATCAGCTGCGCCGGTCCGGGGAGTTGTTCCTCCCCCACGCTCGCTAGGCCCTGCACCCCAGTAGCCCCTGCCGAACATTGGGAAAAGTCCGAGGGGCCCCACGAGCCGATGTACCCCGAGGCCCCATTACATCCGGCCCTTGCCATTTTCCAAGCCTTGTCAGAGGCTATGTGTGTTGCCTGGGACCCTAAGTCATACCTGACACCGGGGAGGGGGGAAAAAAAGAAAATGTCACAGCTCTCCCGTCTGCAGCGTCGTTTTGACGCATATGTAAAACTCGAACATAGATTGGCCTTCCCCTAAGTATCTGAGGCCTTGTTCGACCACCTAGATTCCATTCGGCCCAGTATTTATGCGGACATAGTCTGGGATTATCTAGGGGTCCCCAAGACACATCTGGTCGGATCAAGCCAACCCTATGTACTGGGAATACCTCCGGTGCTACCAGGAATTCTCCTATGGATGGCACATCCATAAACATAAAGTTATTATGAAGTGGCCCACTGGTTCCGATATGACATTCTCGGTCCGGCATTGGATGAACTCTGTTGGTGAGCAGCCTCCCTTGTACTGTGTCCTTTTGCCGCCATAGACTGGATTTGTTATTCCTGTGTTTTTCAGATTTTTTGTGGTCAGATCCCTTTTGGGTTGGCCAAGTTAATCTGCCATTAAAGTTATTTAAGTGCTATTATATTTCACCACTAGAGGTCATTATAGCACCAGTCAGTGTCCGGCTGGCCTGACTGGTACGTGAAGAATGTGTAAATTCATGTTTAATGCTAGATCTCCTGCATGGGTTTAGTAGTGACACTCTAATTCTTTCTGTTTATAAAGTCCATCTCCCCTTGTGGGTTCACATTTCACTTGCTGCTTGTAAATAAAGTTTTATTCCCACTGTGGGCCATACCTAACGCAAGACCTGTATTTATTGTTCATGAAATGTATGCCTTTTTGTGTTTTTTGTAAGGTGTTCACACAGTTGTCGGTCTCAGCTCAGGTGTGCGAAGGTTGGGAACCCCTCATGCATACGGCGGCCCATCTGCTGTTCACAGTAACATGTGTCTAATGCACCTACACTCTGTCATGGGTTTGGTTTCCTTGCAGGTTTATTCCCTGTCATTATAGGATCGCCCATAGTCTTTTTTCTTATGCATACTGGGCAATATGTCACCATAGGTCCCTAGAGCTATCAGCTACCAGCTTTGCACATCTAGAGACTGAAATCCTTGCCCATTCTTCTTTGCAAAACAGCTCCAGCTCAGTCAGATTAGATGGACAGCGTTTGTGAACAGCAGTTTTAAGATCTTGCCACAGATTCTCGACTGGATTTAGATCTGGACTGTGACTGGGCCATTCTAACACATGGATATATTTTGTTTTAAACCATTCCATTGTTGCCCTGGCTTTATGTTTAGGGTCGTTGTCCTGCTGGAAGGTGAACCTCCGCCCCAGTCTCAAGTCTTTTGCAGACTCCAAGAGGTTTTTTTTCCAAGATTGCCCTGTATTTGGCAAAGTTTAATACTTTTGCAAGCCTTTGTAGTAGCCCTGTTTTCTTTAGAAGATTGGCCTATACACTGCCACGATAGGACAGGTTCCCCACTCTCATATGTTAGGGCCCTTATATTATTGCTCACCTGTAGACCATATTCAGGTGGAGCGCCTCAGATATACTGCCCGCTGGCAGTATGCCTCCCTAGGCTGTAGAAGTAGTTGCCTACCCCTAGTTGTAATTGGCACATATGGGCTTGGTATGTGTGGACTAGCCACTGGCCTACGACAGCCACCTCGTTTATATGTTGCCCCACATGGGTAACCTGACCTGTCGAGTACCTCCAGGTGTAGGCCCCTCTCTCGTCTATAGGTCTGCGGTTGTTACCATTGCCACCTACAAGACCCAGTGCTGCTGGACACGTGTACCCTCCTGATGTTTATTCCAGGACTGGTACACCCTCTGTCAGCCAAAAGCACTTGTCCCCAGTGTGAGTGCAGTGGTTTAAGGCCATCTGGGTAACCATCCCCTGCTTGATGTCCAACCCTTGCATTGCGGGTAAGCGGTTGTGGGATTAGGTTACCCACTTGCTTATGGCAGCCCCTCTCTCGTCTCTGCAAGGTTGGAGTAGACACATCAGCAGGATGACTAGGCAGGTCTACTGACCTTTAGTCCTGAGCAGCTTACCTAAAGCCAACTCCTGTATATAGCCAGGTCTTGAGTTCCTCTCCTAGGACATGCAATCCCTGTGCAGATGTATACATTTGTATCCTGTTCATGTGGGTTCTGGTATCTCCTTAAGAGAAGGGACTCACAATGTATGGCACACCCGCACTCAACCTGTGCTTCTGCATTATCTTCTTCGGTTGGCAGACTCCAGGAGTAGTCTGGAAAGGTCCCGGGGGAGTGTAGTAACCAGGGTTTACACCACATTGGTATGTATTTATTGTATTGTATATAATGCCCTGTGTCACCATATTCTGTGTAAAATGTGTGTATATGCCTTTAAAATTACTCTGTAGCAGGTGCAAGGCTGATTGATGGCTCCTAGTTTCCCGCTTTTTTTCTGGCCTTACATTGTTGCTCTTTTAATTTGTCTGGAGATAGCTACTTCCCTCCTCCAGGCAGAAAGGATAAATATATCTCCCTAGGCCCTCCTTAGCCAGAGTTGGGTTAGCTCCTCTACAAGCTGCAGCCAGTGTGTCTCACCCTGATTTGGAGTTGCAGGTCTCCTACCTTTTCCTGGGTTCTCCCGCTGGCCGTCCCATAGCAGTGCCCTGGATCCAAGGAAACCCATCTGAGGTGACTGAAAGGGTCCCCCCCTGGACCAGGACTGCCTTCCCTCAAAAGTGGCCGAGCAGATGAATGCGGCTACCGGTGGGTGCTGAGTTAGGCAGACGCAGGATTCCTCCTTCTCCACCTCACCTGATCCGCTTTACCTATTTCCCTGACCACTTGGACTGTACCCTAACCCCCTCTCACTGGGACGTGAAGCCATCATCACCCTGCAGCTGGTAGCCTCTTTCTTGAAAACAGTAGTCCCCCAGTGTGTGCCCCATTCCCAGGCTTGAGTTTGGCGAAAGCTTGTAAATACCCCCCTACCAGCTTGCCTGACTATTTTATTGGTGTGTGTGTGAGCCTCTGACAGTGTGTTCCGAACATTCAAAGAATCTGGTCGTGCAGAGGAAGAAAATGCCCTCCACACACACACTCTACTTACTTATACGATAGAATAGGACAGGGAATAGGAGAATAATAGAACAGACAGCACTGAAAGCCAATAGTTCTTTCCTGTACTGGCTAACAGCTTGCGTGCATACAAAGAGGGCTCGGAGTGCCACCTCTGGCATGCATGCCATATGTTCGCCATCACTGGTATATGGCCTCACCATTGTCTCCCGCGATTGGCCAGCCTGGGTATTCACTTTGGTTGGTCACCTGACAACTTTTTGCTCAATGGTGTGCAGTGAATAAACAGAGGAGAGTGCAGCATAGTTTGCCCATAATTGTGCAAGAAAATCTTGAATGGTGATAGGTTTCACAGCAAAAAGCCACTTCTACTTAACATTGATTCTAATATATTACAGAACACTTTAGGAGATTTAAAGAACTGTTCACACTGGTTCTTGTCTCCCAAAAGAGCCAACAACAATATATGCATTAAACATAGAGTAGTCCTTAGGACAGAAAAATTGGCACCTTAGGGGAACTCTCCAGGATATCCTGGAGGAAACACAAACACAGGAATAACAAAAAGTCTGGAACCACACGTTTGCATTTATTGCTTGATGCATTTTCCATTTAAATTAATGGAAAGGCAGGTCAGCACGTGTCATTAAACATGATAAATACATCATGACGCACATCAAACTGATATTCAATACAAAGAACATGGAAAATAATGATAATACTCAAAATGATGATTGCAATGGCAGAAAATATGTGCAGGACTGTATAAGCAGGAAAGGTGTGAGGAGGGTATGACGGGGAACAACAGAGGTAGCATGGTGGACAGATAATGTAGAAAATAAAATCATAGCTACAAAAATATGTAGAGGATAATAAAAAAGTAGTATGGGCAGAAGGAAAAGCACAGAGGGTGTGGGCATAAGGGGAACACAGACGTTATGATAGCAGGAAGCATGAACAGAAGAAGGGGTATGATGCTAGGCACTATGCTCAGGAGAGATGTATTGAAGGTATAATAGAAGCAAGAAACTGCAGAAGAGGTGTACAGGTTCTGGATCAGCCAAACGACACAGAGGCGGACGTACTGCAACAACCCTTTATTTTAACAACCTCAGCACAAATAAAGGACAAACTGATAACATAAACTCACTGCAACAGTCTTTGGCAGAACAGGAAACAGTCTCTGAGTTGTGGCCTTAAGCTTCAACCTGTCCCCTTTCACATGGGGCAGGTCCTCTCCTCAGGCAGACCGCGGAGAGATCCGGGTTCAACGCTAGATATCTGCAGCCGCAGGGCCTGACCAAGGCTGGATTGTTGGCGCTGTAGATCCAGGGAGCTGCTTCTGCGGGGTACAGTCCGCCCCACCCTACTTGAAGGGAGTACTCAAGGATACCCTCGAAGGAGGCAGGATGAATGGCAACCGGGTCTGAAAGTATCGCTTACTATCTGGTCTGCAGGCTGTACGCACGCCCGCATAGACATATGAGCACACGGAGCCTGGAGCCAGCTTGTGTGCCTCGTTGCTGTTGTCTCATCAGGAATCCCTGCTCTGGACTGAACTTCCTCTTCCAGGAGTCAGGCTTTTAACTCCTCTGGAAGTGAGGCCTCCTGGGACAAGACCTTTAAGGAGACAGCACAACACTTGGTTTGTGTGACTACACTACACTCCACTTGAGCTTGCTGACCCCGGCAAGATAGGACCCCACTGAAATTCCTTGTGGGCATACCTTTCTGGAGGGATCCCGAAGTTGGAACGTTGGGAGCATCTTAATACCGGAGAGGCAGTTTCAAGTCCCTCCCCTGAACTGAGACCTGGAGCTGTACTTAAATGTGCCTGAGTAGCTTCTGGTGGTGGTTTCCCAGAGGAACCTCTTGGTGAAGAAGGGCCCTGGTAGTGTTCTGCAGCATCAGGCGTTGGTTGGTCCAAAGGCAGGGCTGGTAGAGCGGCCAGACATAGGTCTGAGGAGCTATCCACTGGAGGTTCCATTCCGAAGGCCATCTCTGTAGGGGCCCTTGCCTTGGGCGTGCCCACCATCTCAGGGCCACTGGAGAGTACCGGCTTCAGTCATTTGCGGTGTAGGTGCTGCACCCGCTGGGTCTCATGCTGGATGTGGACATCGTACACTGGTTGTCCGGGTACAGGCTGCCGGATCACGAAAGCCGGGGTCTCTTCCCAAGGCGTCTGTAGCTTCCCTTGCTGGTGTGCCCCTTTTCATTGGATAAGCACCTTGTCTCCTGGATAAAGTTCCAAGGTGATAGGATCAATCTCAGTTGTATCCACCCAGGTTCGCCCTGCAATACCTTGTCCAATTGTTTTCTCCACTCTCTCACCCAGGACATGCTGGGATTCTTCCATAGGGACGGATGCCCAAAGATCAGTAGGGCCTCCGCTATCTCTCACATGGTAGGGGGAACGCCTGATAGAGGAGTGGACAGTGTGGTTGTACTTCCAAACCACTTCAGCGAGTCCATTTACGCTGTTTCTCTCTGGGCAGGCCTTGCAGTAGCTGTATCAGGCTGCAGTTAAAACATTCACACGCACCATTGCCTTGAGGGTGATAGGACGTCGTGTAGGACTTACGAATACCAGCCACCTGACACCATTCCTGAAAAAACTTGCTTTCAAAGCAGGGTCCTTGGTCAGAATGGATTTGTTGCAGGCACCCATAGGGGAGACAGAAATGTTTCCACACTGCCTGGGCCGCCATCCTTGCGGTTTGATCTCGTATGGGAACCGCTACTTAGAACTTAGAGAAATGGTCCACCATAACTAGGACGTGGTGATAGCCATCTTCAGATGCGTCCAGGGCCAAAAAGTCAATGGTCAGAACCTCAAGCGGAGCCGTTGTATTCCAGGTGTGTGAGGGTACTCACACCTCAGGCCCTTTAATTGCATTACACACAGTGCAGTCCTTGCAGACTTGCTCCACTAGCTGAAAAAGTTCAGACACATAACCTTTCTTTTTAGGGACGCAAACGTTTTGTGGACGCCCCAATGCCTGCTGTCCGCGTGGATCTTTTTAGCCAGAGCTCTGGCGCGGGCCCTGGATAATAGGACTTGCCATGTGATCTGGTACTCGTGTGGGAAACACAT
This sequence comes from Ptychadena robeensis, assembly GCA_036250615.1. Lineage (NCBI taxonomy): Eukaryota > Metazoa > Chordata > Amphibia > Anura > Ptychadenidae > Ptychadena > Ptychadena robeensis. Next base: position 49,769,209 of record CM070040.1, read on the forward strand.
TCTGCGGTAGAGTACCCCGTCTTTCATGATAAGCCAGGGCCATTCTCTGAGAAACCCACTGGATTCTTTGGACAAAGCCTCCCCTCTGTTGGGTTGAAGGCCAGATCCCATAGTAGACTGCACGCCGGACAGGGCTTAATACTGGGTCTTCTCTCTGTAGTTTAGCCCAATCGTATCCACGGAGTCTTTGGACCAGATTCACCTGAGACTGATCCTTTGGTACCAGGCCGGCAAGGTTTGGGGTCTCGATGTCATCTGATTTCTCGTCCATGCTTCGACTGGGTCTGAGGAAATCGCGACAGGGCATCCGCTGCTGAGTAACTTTTCCAGGGTGGTAGTGGATTGAATAATCAAACTTGGCAAGGCGGGCAGCTGTCAGCCCTCTGTGTGTCCTGGGGGGAGTGCGGCGCCCTCGGGGTCCCCAGTATGGC
>CM070040.1:49774850-49790461 GCA_036250615.1 Ptychadena robeensis
AGGACTGTATGTACAGGAGAGGTATATGGAGGGTGTGATAGGGGAACTGTATGTACAGGACAGGTATATGGAGGGTCTCTTGTACTTTTGTCTACTTCTTCTACAGCTCCTTTGAGTTGTCGTTGCCATAGTTACCAGAGACACCTCAGGTGGCATCTCATTCCAGGAAGTGTGCCGCCCTTACCCTGCCCCTGGTTCCGATAGACACTAGTCCCACCCTCACCCTGTGGGTGACGCTGCCCGGAAGTGAGCTGGCGCTGTCGCCGTGGTACGGCGGACCCGGAAGTGCGGCAGGGCCGGGTGGAAATGGCGGCGGCTGCGGGAGCTGGGGACGAGGAGAGGGAGATGAAGCAGCTGCAGACGGATCTGAGGGAGCCGGGGAGCCCGCAAGGGAGAGGCTCCGGAGACAGTAAGTGGTTGTGCAATCATGCGGCATTTAACCCGCGGGGTAATCTGGGACCTGTAGTTCTCCAGGGGTTCTGCCTTCTTCACCTGAGGAGCCAGAGACTACCTTGTAGAGCCGAGCTGTCAGTGCGCTACTTGTGTGTGTCATGTATCATGCTTCACCCGAGTTCTCCTTGTATGTCTCCATGTAGTCTCTATGACTTGGTTGTATAATATTCTTTTCCTCTGTGAATGTTCTTGTTCAGTCCGTGGTGTCGCGTTGTAGGGTCTCGCACCTTCTGTGTAACTCTGCTGTATTACAAGGAAAGAGTGGATAACTCTCTGGGGTGAGCCATGGGTTCAGTATACGATTCCTCCTCTCTCTATATTTTACTTTATCAATGTCAGGTGGTTGGATTTGCTGATTTGTATTATTTCTAAGTATTGAGATTTTCAATGACTAAATATAGTGCTGCCAGTATGTTTAGTAGTGAAGGTGGGGGGGGATCCATGTTGAGGTCTTCATTACTGGTGGGGATGCTGATGCTCTGGAATTTTACGGATGATGATGAGTTTGTTTAGGTTATGTAAATGAAGAACACACACTTGGGTTGTTGTAGTCCTTTGCTGATGTGTGATTATTTGCAGCATGTAGCAGTACTTTTGGGGACATAAACACAAGATATTGTTACTAGATAGGTGGCCCAAGTAAAGGTGGGCATGCACAGGTCGATTTTTGTTCAATCAATAAGCCCTGGGATGCATGGCACCATGCTGCACTCAAGCATTCATCAATTGAACTGCGAATCGATCCCATTCAATACTTTGAATGAGGTCCCTCTGTTCCCATCCAAAGTAATGGCAATCGAACAGGTATTTACCAACACGTTGGTTCCCTGTTCAATCGAGCTTTGTTCAAGGGGAAATGATTTATCCCACTTGACCACAGTGCGCATTCACAGTGATTGATTGTTCGGGAATCTATTGAAAAATCTATCAGTGTATGGAGACCTTAAGTAAACAATCAAGGTTCCCTCAGTGGGGCTTTGAGTGAAATGTAGGATCGTGCTAGAAGTCCAGAGTTAATTAGTGTGAAATCATTTATTCCAAACCGCTAGAAAACATGATCCACGGGTTGAGTAAACTTTCATCAGAGTATGGTTAACTGTACTGTAACATGTTTCACCCGAAAGGGCTTCCTCAGTCTTGTACAGGTAACGTATCTCTGGGTTTATACGGAACATGAGGATTATGGTCACGGAGATGAATATATGGTGAAATTGTATATAGCAAAATCAGAGAAATTATAAGGTAGACATGTGGTGGGCTAGCCAATAGGTGGAGCGAGGGAGAAATTAAGGCACATACGCCGGCAGGAGGTACACACACAGATGGAGCTCAACCAATAGAAGACCAAACCTAAAAACAAGTTTAATAGAACAAGCAAACTTAGAGGTATATAGTGTTTATTGTAGATCTTCATTTATCCATAAGTTATATCATAGGCAGCGGTTCAGATGAGTACCAGGAGATAATGTTTGGTACTCACCCCATATGCAGGGTGGTCTCCCTCACTGTCCTCTGCATCAGCCTCCTGCATGGTAGGTTCTGCTGCAGATGCACCACTCTGTTCTTGATTAGCTGTCTCCATCCACAGGTCACCAGCTGGCTTTGGGTCAAATATAGCTCTCGCAGTGCTACACCTTCTGAACCCCCAGATCTCATTATATATCTCGGTAGTGTTACTTTTCTCTTGTCAGATTTTACCTTACACATGCCTGCTCTTGACTCTCGTCCCCTCCTTACAACACTCTTATACGTCCAATAATGTTTTCAATGAGTAATTTACATTCCCAATTTGACACCCCTAACTGCAACCTTTTATAGTTATTAAAGCTTCCCTGCGGTTTTCCAAGTGACACGTATTGTATATGTTTAACATTAAAGATTGCCAAAGAATTTCTGCAATAAAAAACAAAAAACAAAAACATTTACATTAGTGTTTAAATCATAGTAATGTTGTTTGGAGCTGTAATCTCAACTCAAGCTGCAATATCAGCTTCAGCCCCCAGATGTCACTAGAGAGCACTTGGTGTCAGAGCACGACACAAGCACTCCTCCTCACACAGAAGGAAGGAGGGGGGAGGAGAGGGGATGAAGCTCTGTGAATCTGTCCCCTGTCTTTGTAGTCCGCAGAGGCGCGTAGACAACAAAGGTACGCAGATCGGGTTTCTAGACCAATTTGCATACCAGCGTACTGCTTAGGTCACCCCTGACCATTGGAATGCTTAATATTAGCATAAAGTATATTCCAGTGCTGCACCACAGCTTAATCAAGTAGGTGATCTAGGACACATGGACATCATTTTAGAAAACACACAGAAGGAGTGTAATTTGCTAATTAAAAAGTTTGTTTAGTAATTCTTTTCAGTTTGGTATGTGAACTCATTTTAGCTCTGGCACTATTAAGAATTCTCATTTTCTTCTGCTTACAATCAGATTTATCCTCCACATTTTGACATCTATATAACATACCAAGATTTTGCCTCAGATTGACCACCTTGCACTCCCACAGCAATGGGAAATTGAATGCTTAAACTTGAAATCGTCCCCCAAAGACATACCCGTAATGGTTAAATCATTCTGCTTACTTTGGATGGGGACCCTCGACCACATCCAAAGAGAGTGCTGGCACACAAAGAAACCATCACGTGCGGTCGCGGTTGCTGCAACATTGAAAGGGAATCTCAATGTATATGGGGGGGGGGGGGGGGGGGGGGGGGGGGGGGGCTTTAGAATTTGTGTTAGTATATTGGAGCTTGTAAAGGAACCCTGTACACGCACAGCATATACAATATATACATTTTGTTCTTAATGAACCACGTGCTACTTTACTATTTGGTATAAGAAGATAAATGTAGTGCCTTTAGGGCTTCCTCCTGTCATGTCGAAGCTTCTCACAGCATAGATGTTTTACAGGTCTGGATTGGAATAGACACCTGGTGTAAATGCAGAAAGGTGTACACCAGGGGTGGGCAAACTAAGGCCCAGGGGCCGGATTCTTTTTCTTCGGCCCTTTGTCACATTGAAAAGATGCTCCCCTCTGCTTGTTCTCTGCACATTATGCCTAGAGGTATTCAAAGATTGCCTTGGGGAGAATGCAGTGGTGATCATAACACTGTGGGCGCATCCTCATGGCGACAACAGACAGTATCTTGGAATTGTCGCCTATTACACATCACAGCCATCATTAGCGATGCCGGAGATGCATGGAATTAGCACACCTATGGAGGGTCGTCCATTACTGGCTCTTGGTCCGGCGCCTTTATCAAATTTAAGAAGCCAATGTGGCCCATGAGTGAAAAAGTTTGCCCACCCCTGGTGTTCACAATACATTTTATCCATCATAAAATCTCTGTGATGCACTGGTACACTTAAATGTTAATAAAACTAAATAATAACATGTTATAGAAATGTAAACACGCTCAGATAAAAAGCTGGCGGCTGGACAGGCCAGCACCTCCGATTTTGCCGTCAGAACTCGGCCGCCTAGAGAACGGACGTGTCTGTAAAGCCTGGGGTCCCCCTTTCAAATTAACGTCCAGCACAAAAAGGGTGCCCTCCGATACTGTGAGCGATGGAGTGCAGCGTGATGATGTCGTCACGTTGAACTTCACAGCCCCTGCTTGCTGCGTGTGTGGGGCCTTTCGTCTTAAGGCCCCATACACGTCTAGATTTTTTGTTCAATCAACTTAGCCAATATATTTTTTAGATTGATTGAAAATCTATGGCAGCCCACATGGTTAGATTGACCTAAAGCTATTAAAATTGGGAAAATTTTCAATCAATAAACGATCGGACATGCTGGAAAATTTTAATCGGTGTATTGAAATTGAACCTTAATTCAATTACGCTTTCAGTCGATCCAAAATAATTTTATCAAATATCTGTTACTTCAGTTGGCAATACAATCAATCACCAATTTCCCTGACCCCTAAAAATGTATTGTTGATAAGTTGATTGAGCTGAAAATCTAGACGTGTGTGGGGGCCATTAGAATTTCAGCATCTATCCAGTATAGAAGAAGTTCGTGTGGCAGGGTTTTCCTATTCACAAGACCCTCAGTGTTTGCTGGCCCTCCCTGGCTGCGGCCATTCCAGACACATACAGTGTACACCTTTGTATCCTGTACTCTACCGTCTGTACGTAGGACATTAATATGTGGAGGCGTTGTTAATCATTACCGGTTCCTATTCAGTGCAGGTATCTTGGGTGTGTATGGTCAGTGAGCTGAATGACATTTACGTGCCTGCATTGTTTTCTCCTTTCAATGGTTCCATTTTCATGTGTGCTTTGCTCACCAGGGCAGCTAATCTCCTTATTGTATTTCGTCACAAACCACAAGCAATGAATGCTCAAACATACTGTACAGCAGATAATTAACCTTAAATCAAGTCTGTACTAATAATAATACAAAATCATTTTTAAAGTGTACCTTAATCGTATTGTATTCCTTGACAACATACATTTCTAAATCTATAGAAATGGGCACAAAATTGAATACTTGATTACTCTACATTACTCTACAGCCCAGGGGCATTCTTTGGCAGGCCCCCTCGACCTCCACTTGCGGCCCCTGAAACCTAAGGGTTATTGCATAGGGCTTGGGAACTTGTCACCCGGGAACTTGTTAGTGTGGGAAGAGGAGGAGAGGCGATAAACTTACATGATAGGTTATGTAATCAGCAACCAAGATGGCGCCTGAGCAAGTCCCTCTCCTCTAGTGTTGGCAGGGGATCAACAGACTGGTGAGTGCCTATGCTCCCACTATCCACCAATGAAGGGTGATAATTGTATTATATATATTGCGCCACATAACGTCTGAATCAAAGGTTATGTGCCCCATAGATATCATCAGGGGCTTGAACTTTGAGGCACAAAATCTTTGATGTATATGACACAAAATGGGCATTACCATACTCCTTGTCTAATGCTATAAGTATAATTTTAAACAAATTTTTAGTTATTTTAAAATGAATAATGTCTTCTAGCTATGCATGCTGTCATTTCTTCACTATAAAGTCAGTATAGTTTGAAAATGTTATGTGCGGCCCTTTAGTGATGCTGAGGGCCGCACTTGGCCACCACTGCTCTACATGAAGAACTCGATTCTGGATTGTTTTGTTTATATATATATATATATGTTTTTAATATTTAACTTTCATAATTAGTCAGATTAATGTGAAATATTTCCTATTGATCCCTTTTATCTATGTAATAGTCAGGGCACGTTTGGTGCTCCAATGTTTTTTGCTATGCTGTCCAATCAGGAACCCTCCGGTCACACACCTTTACATACCAAAATGGTTCCGTAAAGTGATACCCCCACCCATTGCCAAATGCCATCTCCATTGTCAGTCTGGAATGATTCAAAAAGTACAGAGCTAGTTCCAATACTGGTCTTTCTTGTTAGAACTCCCAGCAAACACAATAGAGCATGAGTGCAACATACCGTATACTACATTGATTGTAAAATAAAAAAATTATTTTGCATTAGAAGTCTTCATATTTGTCTCCCCATGTGCAGCATATTCTTCTCTCTTTTTTTTTCTTCTGCTTACTGTGCGCTGTGGTTCTATATGTCATTCTTAAGTCGTCATAAAACTACAGTGGTGGGACAAAGTACAATCAGGCCAAGCATGAACTCACCAGTGTGTCAGATGCAAACATTCTACTGGAAGCAGTAAGGAAGGGAGACCTTTATTGTGACATTTAAAATAAACCTGGGGCAATATTACATTTTGTAAGCCCCCCATACACAGGTCAATACCCATACCATTGGTGACCAGCTCGATCGATGATGTCACGTCATGCATGTTCATGGCCATCAATTGCGTGAGTCAATCAATCCCACTCAAAGACAGCTCGATCAAACAGGGAACCAACAAGTTGGTAAATCCTGTTGATCTCCATTGCTTTGGATAGTTATTGCATAAAGTGGTGCGAATAGATTCCCGTACAATTGATGAACGCTACAGCACAGCGTGGTGACGTCGCTGCGCTCGAGCAGGCCATAGATTGTATGTGTATCGACCCATGTACCCTGCAGCAGCGGGTACAGCCGGTCAGATAACGGCAGAGCTGGGGAGAGACGGACAAAACTTTGCCTGGAGACCAGTGGTCTCTATGCAAAGCATCCGCCGTATTTGCGGTCATGCCTGATATCCTTGTTTTCAATAAATACTTCTTGAAAACAGCGATGGCCGCATATTATATGGGTCAGATAGATGGCCGTGAGCGCGCACGGCACTCGAAACAGCCGTCGATTTAGCCCATATCTTAGTACCCTGCTTTAGTCCTATGATAATATATGGTTATCGATAGCACAGACCAGCAATGTGCATATGATTAATAAAAGCCACCAGCATTGAAATGGTTACATGAGATAGTATTGTAAGCATTGTAGAAGAATTGTCCATATCTACAGATCCTACATGAGATGAAGAAGAGTAGGGTGGACTCGGGGTATCTGTTTGTTCCTCTGAAGAATGCCTTTTGTTAGAACCGTTTACAATAAACATTGGTTTACATCTACATACATATCATGTATAAACAAACGCCACCTTTAATTAGGTTAAATGAGGCTTTTTCCAGTTTTCCATTAATCTGATTATCAGAGAAGTCAGCAGGATAGTCTAATCAGAGGTCTATCAGGAGGGAGATGAAAGCAGACATGTTATTTACATACTGATAAGGACAGGGCTTGGCCTAATCTTTTGATTGAACAGGAAGTCATTTTAGGTTTATCCTGCACCAGACTGACATTTGTTTGGAATGGGGAGGGAAATAAATGGGTCAGGGCTTGTTTGCACTTGTGTGGTCCGCCTCGGCTTTATTTTCAACCATGTCCATTAATTAAAACAGCCGTGTCCCCACTTGGGCAGTTGGAGCCCATAGACATGAATAGACGCGCTCAAAAAATACACGTGGACAAGTCCAATCATTCTCTATGGGCGCGGTAGGGGGCGGTTGCACTGTTTCACCATAATAAAAAAAAAATGCAACCGCACGTGACACGCATGTGGTCGACCGCCCAAGTGTACACAATCCTTAATGGAGAACAATTATTGGGGTTGTATTAAACTGTGACATAGGAGCACATAAAAACAAGTGACCTGATCAAGTGACATGATCACTGTAAAGACGTGGTCGTTCAGTGATCTGCTCAGCTTTGTTAATAAACGGCTGTTACTACTAGTTGTAGAGAAACTAAATATTTGCTCAACATGATTAACCGCCCTGGCAAACTGCTGGTATTTCTGTACCAAAAGCGCACCATAGACTTTAATGGGAAAAAGTTTTTTACATCGTAGGCCTGTAATTTCCAAAAGTATGTGCATACAGGAGTCTGGTGACATCCTGAATATAATAACATGTTCAGATGCTTTGTGAATAACTCACAATATCAGATAATGAAGTTTTCAATAAGTCACTGTATGGGGTAAATTAGCACTGCAACCACTAGATGGCGCTGCAGACGTGCCCGGTTACATAGGAGAGCATTGTTATACATTGACCTATTACATTCAGGAACAGAAAGTCCATCACACTGGGAGAGAGAAGACAGCTTTAGAGGACATGGGGATTTATTCAGGTGAGTATTTTACATAGGTAATCATTTTGCAATTTCCAATGCAGACGCATTGCCTGAGCATTTTATTTAAAACTCCTGCCCGCGCCCAGATGTGACATCATCACATGGGGGGGTGGTAGTGATCCGTTCCCCTGCAGCTGCCTCTCAATTAGATCGGAGCCACAAGGATCAGTGAGTTTGCTCTCCTGTAGCTCCGATCTCGACCTCTGCAGTTCTAACAGGTCAGAGCTGGACGAGCTGGGACAGTCAGGAACGGCAGTGGGGTTAAAATATTGATTTTGGATTTGATGAAGTTGTACTGTTTAACCTCCTGAGAGTTGCACATGTGACGATAGCGCCGGAGCATATAAAATGCTGCTGCAATTTTCAGCTTATTTGTAGGTCCCCAGCATGGAGGTCTATGGTGCTGCCTACCCCCCGTCACTGGAGACGCGGTTGGGGCATACTCAGAAAGATTGCCGCGGGGAATCTGGCGGACGGGTAGGATTCCCCTGCAGTTATTTTGAGTTGAGGTTCATATGAAATTTGTTGATGAAACTCAGCCCAATATAACTCAGGGAGTACATCATACCGCCGCATAGTGTCATTCCACGACTATGGAGCATGCGCATACAAATAGATCAATATACTCAGAAAAACCTTGTAAGGCTGAATTACATTTACCAACATGTCCGATCACTTTTCTATCGGTTTTATGTTGGATTTTGATCACTTTTGGATGATCGTACCAGGTGTGTGGGAATCGATTTCTCTACGATCAACTTAAGAATCGATCAGTTTAAGACGCTCTAATGGAAATATCGAACCGCGTATGACCACCTTAAGGCAGTGGTTGCCAAACTTTCCTTGCAGGGCCCCCCTTTTCTGTGTCATAACTTTATCGAGCCCCCCCCCCCCTATTCAAACACATGTTAGGAATGATGGCCAGCGCCCCCCTGGAATACCCTCGCGCCCCCCAGTTTGGGAACCACTGCCATAACGTAGCATGAATATACTGTAATAAAGAAAAAACAATGGTTGTTCTGTATACATGCCGCCTTAAGCCATGAGTTACCTGTCTTTTATAGAATTACTTGCTTTTGTGTTAGTTAGGTTGGATGAGAAATTGGGATTGTAATTAGAAGGACAACTCCCTGTATTTAAATATTTTAATAAGGTGACATTTATAGAGCATAATTAGAGGAACAATGACAAGTAAAATGAGCACAACCTTACACAAATAATAAAAGGTTTTTATTTTCTAGGTATGAATAGTGAAACTTTGAGATCAGAATTTTCGGACATGAGGCTTTAGGTAGAAATACACGGCTCGATTTTTGCATAATATTGTGGCAAAATCTATGCAAAAATCGAGCTGTGTCTGGGTAGCTTCAGGCGGGATCAATCAATCGCTCGAGCTGGAGACTCATTACAGAAGTAATGGGAATCCTGTGTGTGGGATTCTCGTCAGATTCTCATCAGATACTTTGGATGGAGACTCTGGTCTCCATCCGGATCGGCCAGAAAGAATACTTTTCAGATCTATCCAGCAAGGTGGGCTTTTCTTTAGTTGCGGGAGTTTGACCACCATGCGTTTGGTGTGAGCATGCACGCCGGTCGATCTCCTGCAACTTCGGCTCAAATCTCTTTTCCTTCTGTATGGTTGGCCAATTCACTAATCTTCAATGCGTCTTCTTTCTTGCAGGGGTGAATCGTCGCCTCAAGTACCTGAGCCTGGCTGTGTTGGTGGTACAGAATGCCTCCCTCATCCTCAGCATCCGGTACGCCCGCACCCTGGCTGGGGACCGATTCTTCTCCACCACCGCTGTGGTCATGGCCGAAATTCTGAAGGGCCTCACCTGCCTGTTCCTCATGTTGGCCCAGAAGAGAGGTACATCATGTGATTGGTTCTTGGTGTCTTTGGCGTGATGTCATTCAGTTAAAATAGAATAAATGTCCTATTGTCAATTGCACAGAATAAATAACCCATGCATGGTCAGTGTTTGTCTGTTAGCGGATATCCCAGCACAAAACATTCCCATTTGTTTCTTTAATAATCAACTTTAATTGAAAGCCTCTTGTTGGTTTTTAAACTTTGTTGTTGCTTTTCTTTGGAATTTATCTGAATTTTTGTTTGAAATATTTTACTCTCCTCTGCAGAAAATGAGCAATACTTCCTGGAAGAGAATATCCTGTGATTTCTAAATATTTCTAAAGCCCCCCATACATGTTTAGATTGTGACCCGATGTTTTGGCCGATCGACCGTGCATGATGATGTAATCACGCGTGGTCAATCGGCCAAAACATCTGGTCACAATCGGCCAGCCAACCTTTGTGACCCATGACTGTCCGTCACGTCCCCCTAGCTACTCAGGCTGCCATTAGGCCGCCAACAGCTAGGGGGCCGGCAGACAGCATCTGGGGAAGAAGCTGCCAGGACACAGACTGTCAAAATCTGGTGGAAATCTAACCGTGTATGGGGGGCTTAAGCTGCGTTTGGAATAACTATTTTACTATCTCTATGTTCCAAGTCTAATTATTGCAGTGACACCAACATTTAATGGTCTTTTTCTATTTTTTGCAGGCAATGTCAAAGAACTTGCTGTGTATCTCTATGATGCCATCATTATTCAGTATATGGACACCCTGAAGCTGGCAGTGCCCTCCCTTATATACACATTACAGAATAACCTGCAGTATGTGGCAATATCAAACCTTCCAGCAGCCACTTTTCAGGTGAGAAGCTTCCTGCTTCTTTGGTAGTATTAACATTTATCTTATTTCATATACATGTACATATTACATAGCCTCTCACAAAGTACTTAGAGGAGTCTGCAAGCCAATGTTCATACAAAACCACACAAAAGCCCCCCATACACCTTACAATCTTCCCATACAATTTCTGTACAGACAGCTTTTCTTCTACCAAAACCATGTGATATGAGGAGCTTTCTAAACCTTCCAATCACTATGTATTCTATCAGGGAGGACCCGGCACTACATAGCAGTGCTATATACCTTCCAATCACTATGTATTCTATCAGGGAGGACCCAGGACTACATAGTTGTTTGTAGATCAAAAGAAAATTGTATGAAATTATCTAAAGGTATATGGGGGGTTTACGCAGCTAAATAAGACAATATTGCAGTTTTATTATTATTATTAACATCATCGTTATTATTATAATTTAACATTCGTAACATATTACACATCGCTGTACAATAAATTTTAGTTGAGACAACACAAGTTAATACACAGGCACAGGTTATGACACAGGAGGAGTGGAGGACCTTGGCTGGTCGGGATTACAATCTGATCTTATAATGTACTGAAAGTTTTGGAATATGCAGAATGGTCACAGCTAGCAACTAATAGTTCTTCATGTTGCCTCCTAGTTTGAGAGGTGATGATGCTGACTTATTATCCAACTAAAGGTGAAGATTCTGCAACAGAAGCTAAATTATCATGCATAGGAAATAAAAGTGTTACCTGCTTGTGGGGTGTGGCATGTGTATGTTAATATTGAGATTGGCAGTGTTACAAAATGACAGTATATAATATGAAGTGTCTGGGTATCAATTTATTCAGACTTTAGACCCAGTATACAGTAGCCAAGTGGTACCAACTGAATCCAAGTGCTACCTAAACTTCTGTTGTATTACATTACCTTTCACCACTTTGTCCTCACCCACAACCCTGTCTCTCCATTCACAGGTTACTTATCAGCTGAAGATTTTGACCACGGCATTGTTTTCTGTCCTCCTCCTACGAAAAAGCTTATCAAGGTTACAATGGGGCTCCTTGATTATCCTGTTTGCTGGGGTGGCCATCGTCCAGTCTGAGCAGTCTGGTGGAAAAGAGACTATAGCAGCGGGCGGACAGAACTACGTAGTTGGCCTGATCGCTGTAGCTGTGTCCTGTCTATCCTCTGGCTTTGCGGGAGTTTACTTTGAACGTATCCTGAAAGGCAGCTCGGCATCAGTATGGCTGCGTAACATCCAGCTTGGCATCTTTGGCACAGCTCTGGGACTTTTGGCCATGTGGCAGCAGGATGGAGCTGCTGTTGCTGAACGCGGTTTCTTTTATGGTTACACACCATTAGTCTGGTGCGTCATCTTCAACCAGGCCTTCGGAGGGCTCCTAGTCGCTGTTGTGGTGAAATATGCTGACAACATCCTGAAAGGCTTCGCAACATCTCTATCCATCATTGTCTCTACAGCAGCCTCAGTGCACCTATTTGGATTCACCGTAGACCTCCCTTTTGCCGTGGGAGCGGGCCTGGTTATTGGGGCAGTGTATTTATACAGCCTACCAAGGACACCTGATCCTGTCATCTCTAGTGTCAATCAGACTCCCTCACATAAGGAGGCCTTTTTACCAAAGTCAGTGCTCACCAAATGAAGGAATAAATTGCCATATCTATTTTTCCCTCTACAATCTTTCCACTTCCCTTTACCCTTTTGCTCCTGATGAAGTTAGGTGTTGAGGTGGTGCCATGCACCCAGATGGAGAGAGGCTTCGTAAGACGAGGCCTCTCTGAGGGGGAAGCCACCATGGTTGCTCTCGAACACCTCTACTGGTATTACAATAATGCTGCTGGAATTCTGACGTCTCTAGGGGGCTCTCCTCTTTGATTTTCCGTTTGATGTCAGTCCTTTGTATTCCAAGACTGTGATTCTGTGTATTACACAACATACCAGTATGCACATGTATATATGCGGCCGGGTACTTTCTATATCTCTGTATTTGTACATAGAATGTTGGTGTTTCAAATAATTTGTACAATTGTGTGGGTGACTGTAGCTAGGACTTCACATGTGTGCATGTGTCTGCGTGAACTTGTTTTTCCTGTAAAGAGAACCTGAACGTTCAAACTAAACCAGTGTTTCCAAAACCTGTCCTCGCCAACAGTGCTTGGTTTGTGGATTTCCAGGCAGTACATTGATTTACACAGAGATTCCTACATGTGCACTATAAAGGATACCTACCAAACATGTACTGCTGGAGGGGATTTGGAAACCCTGATCCATTAGATGCAAGTTATGACATTTTTCTTATGCTCACTTGCTATGGTCATATGGTAAATTTTGCTACATCTTTCATATCTTTGTTTTCTCTAAAATAAAACAAATTGGGCAGTAAATTAAAGAAAAAGGGTGACTCGTCAGTCAGCTGCCATTTTTCTATCTGCAGGTTGATCAGTGACTATGCCTAGGTCTCCACTAGCGTCAAACACAGAGGTTTGTGCTGCATGCTTCTTTTTTAAGGCCGCTTGCTGTATCATAGCGCGTCCTTTGAGAATGTATTCAGCATGTCCTTCAAGCAGTGCACACATTTTTTATGTGTTTGGTTTGCTTACTTTTAAAAAGGACACTACTGATCCTTGTCTGATGTTTTAAATAAAAAAGAAATCTACCAAAGCTAGTGGAGACATATCCTCTGGGGTAGACGCTGTTGCTTGCATCCAGTCAACAGGTAAAGCAATGAATCTGTCACCACCAGACCAGAGGTCTTGCCATTCTCAAATAATTTCTACACATCATTATGTGTACTGAAATGTGTATATTCCTGTATTTCACAGGTACGTGATCAGATCATTCCCATGCAGGGACATGTCTTTACATGTCAGCTGTGAGATGAGCCTTATGGTGTTCCCCACCCTGCTTCCACCATGAAAATGGTAAAAAGGGGTATTGGGCTTTATTTAAATAACAAAGTGGCTAGGCAGACCTGGGGACTCCTCTGCAGTAGTGTAAGCAAAGCTGTCAAGTGATATATTGCTTTTTTGGCCACGCAACACTGATCTCTTTTGAAATGATTGTATTACAGTAGTAGAGAGCCGGATGCCCATTATGTGTATCGACTCAATTAGGAGTGTAAACGTTGGAAGGAATGGTGTGATTGGTTGCTCGTACTTTGTTTATGTGATAAGGCAGTAAATGCATACAAAATACAAAATAGGACTGAAGTGCGCAACGTTCATACAATGGGTGACCGGCAGAAACAGGTCCAAAGATACAGCTACGGTCAGGATGTACAAGAGTAAAGCTAGCCACACACGGTTCAATTTTGGTTCAATCGATGCTCGATTAGATCGAGCAATTCAATCGTCTAATCGAAAATCCATCTTAATCGCATCAACATACACCCCACATTGAGTTTGCGATTGTGATGAGATTTTGATTCCAAAATATTACTAAAATCATCGATTTTGGTATGGAAACGATTGAAGTTCAGATTGAAGTAGTCTATGTTATTATATCTTATCTAATCAATCCAGGAGAAACACCACAAACATCCGCGATTATAAAACGATGATTTTCCAACATGTCCGATCAAAATTTGATAAATTTTTCTGCCTTCATCGAACAATTATCGTCGATCGTACCATGTGGGCATTTCTCGATTTCCGTTCAATCAATGAAAAAATTCATCTAATCGAGCATCGATTGAACCAAAATCGAACCGTGTGTGGCTAGCTTAAGGATGTGTCCTTCCAATCACTGAAATCCTTCAACCTCCCTAGCGCTCAGCCAAAAATGGTGCTGTACAGGCGATCGCAGCAGATTATAGTACGTCCTCCCTCCTTCCCTCTACACATCGCCAGCATCATCAATGACGTCGGTGATGTGAGCTGGGAAATGGACGCCCCTTCATCAACATGGAGGTCAATGGCGCAGCCAAGTTCTCCCCTCCAGCATCACTGATGACGCAGAAGGGCCGGTCCCAGAATCGATCGGCATTCAGGAGCACAAGTAGTGAGGAACCCGGTCCGGGCTGAGTGTTTTGCAAACAAACTCTGAACGAACTGGGTTTGTCTCAGCCGCTAGGGAAGGCTTATACCCAAGGATAGGTGGAGATGCACTTATCTTCATCTAAACCGATCTAGTTTTTACACCAAAGCTGGGCATGCATGTTTTTTCGATGAACTTAAATGATCGTATTGAAAATGTATGTTTTTTTTTTTTTTTTTTTACAAAATTGAATTTGATCCAAAATTTTGATCAACATTGAACATTAAATCTATTTAGCAGTGATCGGACATGTTGGTAAATTTTCGTATCTGACACGTTTTCTTGGTATATTGATCGATTTGTATCCGATCATACTATGAAGCACGTGTACAGGGCTTAGAAGGGGAATGTATCTGTTTGGAATCTATCTCATGTACTGGGAATAACGATCCAAATGCAATATGTTCATATTTTAAGTCGCAAAATCAAACCGTGTGTGCCCAGCTTAAGTCTGGACGCCCAGTTCTTTTTATTCTTTTATTGCTGTGGTAGCTCACTGTCTGGTAAGGGTGTGTGTTTATGATGCTTTGTGATGACCGTTGCACACGTTGGTCTATTGACGAGTATCCGATTCATTGATTACGTGATGGCCTGTGATTAGCTTGTGGAATTTATATTGATTGCTGATCAACCAAGTAGAGTATATTTGGTATGTTTTGGTTGCACTAGCTTTACGTTACTTAAACTATGCATGTGTTGTTGATTGGTTGTTCAGCCTACATATGTGTTGTCCACTACAAGCTTAAGCTAGGCACACACGGGTAGATTTGTAAAACGATTCGAGTACAATCAATCAAC
>CM070040.1:49792793-49829798 GCA_036250615.1 Ptychadena robeensis
CTCTGTGACCATCATTGGTCCCTTTTTGATCACTCTGTGACAATCGCTTTTTGATTACTCAAAACGATTAAATTCAATCGAAGTTGGGCTTTGATTGCATACTCAATGTGGTGTGTACTATGAGGACCTTTCTACACCTTCCAATCACTATGTATTCTATCAGGTAGGTCACTATACTACATAGTTGTTGGTAGGTCTCATGAAAGTTGTATGGAGGAATCTGAAGGTGTATGGGGGGCTTAAGAAGTACAAAACTCACACTGAGCAATTCAAAGTAGTAAACATGGTAAATGACCGCAGTCGCCACACCAAGTGCTTATAAGTCTAAATATTCCTTTATTTCATCCCTGTTAAATCATGAGCAGCGCAGACCAGAGCACATGTTGGAAATGCGTTTGTTTAATATAAATAACACAAGGTATGGGGTTAAAACTTATATCATTTGTGTCACCCTTTACCAGGATACCTAAGGTTCCTGCTACACAAAATGGGACTTTTAACAGCAGTATAGATTCGCATGATTTTATTTACAAAAAGTTTATTGGGTAAATGATAGTAAACAATATAAGTAAATAGTGGATATGGGATCAAAGGGCAGTGTCACATAAGTATATAGCCATTTGTAACCTATTATTATATCTCACTATACAATTATTAGGCTGATCAGTGTGGACACCAAATATGAGGGAGACTGAACTACTGGCAGGATCACCAGGTGTTTTCTTAAAAGAACATTTAATGAATGATCTGCACCTGGAAGATGGTAATAATCAAATACATTCTCAGTTTACTGACGCGGTCAGTGCTTTTAGGAGGTTGGTCCAGCTCATGTATACACACAGCCAAAACATATCTACTACATGTAAATGGGGCATTGGTAAGTTGGTGCAAAGTCATTATCCTGTTTAGAAACGTAATCCTTTTCTTTAGCAAAAAGTTAAAGTAACACACTGCGATCTGCTTATTAATAACAAGGTAACAAAGGGTGTTCTCCATGTCGGGGTGTCTTACACATCAGAAACCTCTTACATTTCTGGTAAAGAAACACAAAATCAAAGTGCCATAGGCCAGTGGTTCCCAAACTCTCCTTGCAGGGCCCCCCTTTTTCTATTTAGAAACATTTTCGAACCCCCCTCTCTATTCAAACACAGGCTAAGAATGAGGGCCAGCGCCCCCCAGTTTGGGAACCACTGCCATAGGCTGAAATTGAGACCATATTTATTTCCTTTACCTAAACGCTTCCTTTAACGCATAATATTCATTTGTAACATTTATAACATTCACCAGTGTGTTGATGGTTCATATCATACTTTGTACATGTAATGTACACCTTCTACAGGGAACAGTAACTTCGCCTATCCTACAAGTAAGCAGATATACAATCTCTCTATAGATCTGTGAGCTAGCACTGGTGCCGGCCATATGCCAGAGCAGATTTGCTGATCGCCCTAATTGATCACATGACTGCCATTTGTTTCAAACTTTTGCTCTACATTATTAATTAGAAAACCCAAACATTGTTAATTTTTACACCCGCCTCAA
Source organism: Ptychadena robeensis (assembly GCA_036250615.1). Classification (NCBI taxonomy): domain Eukaryota; kingdom Metazoa; phylum Chordata; class Amphibia; order Anura; family Ptychadenidae; genus Ptychadena; species Ptychadena robeensis. The sequence goes on from CM070040.1 coordinate 49,794,336, forward strand.
CCATTTGTGAATGTTATGTAACTCCTGTAGATAAAGTAACCAAGTCACTGTGTTGGTCCTGCAACACAATATATCTGCACAGAAAAGTCATCAGTAGGGTGTGTTTTATTTGGTAATGTAGATGTTCAACAGAGAGGACCAGTATGATGGAATATAGGTGATGTGTGGGGTGGCTTTGGTGGCAGTCTGCCATTTACCAAACAATGGAACAATATCAAGATCACTTGTACATATGTGCATGTTGCTTGTGTCCTGTAAATTGTTATCACTGGTATATGTGTGACATGGCGGCACACAATGCCTGGTTGGCCCCTGCCCTCAAGCCTGTGTGTGATCAAGGCTGCTGTGACCATAGAGAACAGTTGGTTGTGGGTGAGTCCCTATCCAAATAACTTCCGGCACACAAAGGGTGTGCTCTGATCCTCTGTGTTACCGGCTGCAGCATAATGACGTCATTACTCTGAAACCGGGCATGGATCGCAGCATGTATGGAGGGCTTTAGTTGGAGCAGTGATAGCAGTGTGCAGGCATCATTATTTCTTTTTTGGAGAAGATGGAGGTATGAACCAGGGTTAGTGTTGATCTGAAATATCAGCACTTTGAGAATTCGTGGAAATCTTGAATATTGTGTTATGTCTCCATAATCGTGAATATTCGATACCGTGCGACCCTCAGGTCGGACATTTGTGCTGCAATTTCCATTCATAGAACTGAGGGTTGTTTCCTTAGATAATGTATATAGAAGAGGCTCTTCCACCCTCCTCCTAAGTATAGGAAGAATTAAAATTGTGGTTAGATTTCCCCAGCGCATCACGCTTTCCACATGTTATTTCACAGCCTTAGTCCTAATTTCTTTAAATTCATTTTTCCCCTCAGAATTCTACACACAACATCCCATAGTGACACCACAAAAAAATTTACTTGAGGTTTTGGCAAATTTATTAAAAATAAACAGAGAAAGCACATGTACATAAGTATTCACAGCCTTTGCTCAATGCTTTGGCAGCAATTATAGCTTCAAGTCTTTTTGAATATGATGCCACAAGCTTGGCACACCTATCCTTGGCTAGTTTCGTCCATTCCTCTTTGCAGCACCTCTCATCAGGTATATAAGGTCCCACAGTTGACATGTTCATGTCAGAGCACTAACCAACCATGAATGAAAAGAATGGTCTGTAGACCTCCGAGACAGGATTGACTTGAGGCACAAATCTGGGGAGAATTACAGAAACATTTCTGCTGCTTTGAAGGTCCCAACGAGCACAGTGACCTCCATCATCTGTAAGTGGAAGTTCAAGACCAGCAGGGCTCTTTCTAGAGCTGGCCGACCACCCTAACTAAGCGTTTGAGGGAAAGTCAGGAAGGTGACCAGGAACCTGATAGTTACTCTGTCAGAGCTCCAGAGGTGCTCTGTTGAGAGAGGAGAAGCTTCCAGAAGGAAAACCATCTCTGCAATAATCCACCAATCAGGTCTGTATGTAAGAGTGGCTAGACAGAAGCCCACCTGGAGTTTGCCAAAAGGCACCTGAAGGACTCTTAGTCCATGAGAAACTAAATTCTTTGGTCTGATGAGACAAGGATTGAACTCTTTAGTGTGAATGCCAGGCATCACCAGGCCAATACCATCCCTACAGTGAAGCATGGTGGTGGCAGCATCATGCAGTGGGAATGTGTTTCAGCGGCAGGAACTGGGAGAGTAGTCAGGATAAAGGGAAAGAGGACTGCAGCAATGTACAGAGACATCCTGGCTAAAAAAACTGCTCCAAAATACTCTTGAACTCAGACTGGGGCGGTGGCATGACCCTAAGCACACATCCTAAGCACCCTCAGTAGGACATGACCCTAGGCACACAGCCAAGATATCACAGGAGTGGCATCAGGACAACTCTGTAAATGTCCTTGAGTGGCCCAGCCAGAGGCCAGACTTGAATCTGATTGAATATCTCTGGAGAGATCTTAAAATGCCTGTGCACCCACATTTCCCATCCAACCTGATGGAGCATTTGAGGTGCTGCAAAGAGGAATGGGGGAAACTGGCCAAGGATAGGTGTGCCAAGCTTGTGGCATCAGATTCACTTCAGGCTATATTTGCTGCCAAAGGTGACAAAGTCAAAGGCTGTGAATACTTATGTACATGTGATTTCTCAGTTATTTAATTTTTAATAAATTTAACAAAATCCCAAGTAAAGGTAAAATCCCAAGTAAGGCTGTAACATAACTATATGTGGAAAATGTTATGTGCTGTGAATACTTTCCGGGTGCGCAGAATGTATTCCAGAGACAACATTACTAGGAGCTAGAGTATGGAAATACTTCCGGTAAGTGATGAAGAATCAGTAGGAGCAATGGAATAGTTTTAATAGATATTCCACATGTGAACCCTTCTGTGACACAGCTGTATCCTGTTAAATTCTCTTGTTTGGACATATGTGACTTGGTTTGAACCCTCTATGTTTTATTTCAGGATCATCTCAAAACAGAAAGGCTCCTGAGCACCTGGACGTCCAGTCAGTAGAGCGCGCTTGTGTTGCACCAACACCTGTGAAATGAATTGCTTGGACTAATATTTTTGGCCTCAGACTGTTACAAATGACATTCAATGTGTGCTTCTCATTGGATGGATCCATGCTGCCATGATTGTCTGTCTGCGGGCACCAAACATAACAAATACTTCCGGCTGGAAACGCGTAGCTTTAGGTTTTTTTAGAACCTGTGAGTAGTGGTCACATATTTCATAACAAACGGAAATGAAGGGTTTGAGGAAACCAATACTTTAACATCCACAAGGGTCTGCTCAAAAAGTCGAGAGGTACTTGTTTTTGGACGGTTACTCCTGGGGTTGTTGGAGACAGTATTGCCCCATCATGTCCGTTATCTATTACTGTTGTTTCATGTATTAATAAACAATGACAAGTATATGTATATTGCACTTTGGCTTGGCATGAATGGAAATGTAGTTTCCCTATACCTTCTTCTTGCCATTGAAGTTATACATCATCTGTATTATCACATTGATCGGAAAAGAACTGAAAAGGGAAGAAAACTGTGATAGGAGGATGATGATGGGGGGGGAAGTCATCACATTAGTAGCATAACAATAGTCATTGCAGCCCTTGCAGTTGCTGTAGAGCCTGGGGTAGGAGAGGATCCCAGTAGGGATGCTATTAGGAACCTTAAGGTAGCCATAGACGGGTCGGTTACTTTGCAATTCATTTGTTGATTCTATCATATTGCAAATAAAATATTGATCGCCAGTTAAACATCTATTGTTTGTACCACCACACAGCATTATATATTCACAGATTGGTTTTTTTTCTGAAAGGGTCATTACCCCATTCTACCACAAGAGGGCGCCTGTAAACCAGGCAAACGGAAATATCGACCCATGTATGGCTAACCTAAGTGTAGAATGGCTGAAGTTAGACCAAAGGATCATCCCAAATCACAGACAACTCTTTGTGCTTGGTAAGCGGTCTTAAACCGGCCATACACGCATAGATCTGCGGGTGATTTTGCTGCCGATCGATCAGTGTGCGCGTTCAAGGCACATGTCCATTCTCAATTTTGAGCTACATGGAGGGTAGCTTCGATTCTCTGAATGACCGGCCGCATCGTGATGACATCATGCAATCACTGGGATCGCTGCACGTATGCAATAAGATTTAGGGATCCTTTACACTATATGCTTTGAAGTTTCAGCAATGCACGCAGTGTGCAATGGGAATGGTACACAAGTTTACCATACAAAACCATAGTGTACCATCTACTCTAATAGGCCTTCTATAGTGGATTTCAGCCTCGTCTCACGTGCTGCAATATCCATCTTGGCTGCATTTGCACTTCTTATGACTTTATTTGGAAACTAAAGCTGGGCATAGATGGTTAAAACCTAAATTCAGCCATAAATCGATCAGGAATTGTGCTGGCACACAAAGGGTGCGAGGCCTAATCTCTGCACGACAAGCGGTGCGTTATGACGTCATCACGCACAGTTGATCTGCAGAGAATCTAATGAAAAATGAGAAGTCTATGCCCAGCTTTAAGGTGCCAATACACGGTCCGATCCTCCCTTGATAGATGAGGGGCCAGCCGGACCCTCAGATTATCGGCGGGCACCCTTTGTGTGCCAGACATTACTTTGGATGGGGACGCCAGTTTTGCAGTGTGCTTTTACACACAGTGAAAACAGTGTCTTGAAGGACGGCTACAAACTGGATATGTTCAGTCAAAAAATGCCAGCTTCCTTCTTAGTGAAAACCTTTTATAATGGTGGATATCCGTTTCCACGGACAGCCGCTGGTAGTGTACTGCCTGTGCTGGCATCTCATGTCCATTTTTAGTGTAAAATTTATGTTATAGTTATGTATGTGTACTTTTATATCTCCAGATGTTACTGAGAGGTAGATGGGGGTCCCATGATTCTAGTGTGTGCCTTTCCAAATCATGTCCAATCAACAGAATTTACCATAGGTGGACAACTAAGCTGCAGAAGCATATAACATGATCAGGAGAAACAGGATGCACCAGAGCTCAATCTTGAGCTTCATGGCCATGGCTGTGTATACTTATATTCATGTGATTTCTCAAAAAAAATAATTATTTTAATAAATTTGCCAAAACCTCAAGTAAACACTTTTTACGGCATTATGGGGTGTTGTGTGTAGAATTCTAAAAAAAATATGTTTCATCCATTTAATGAAAAAGGCCCCCATACACGTTCCGATTTTTCGTACGAATTTTGCTCGACCGACCAATGTGGTCGGGAGATTAATCGATCGGGAGATTAATCGGATTCGGAATTATGTACCCGACCGATCCCGATTTCTCAAAATCGGCCGAAAAATCGGTCGGGACCGCTTCGGACCTGTCCGTAAATTTTTGGTCGATCTGCTGTTAATAAATAGGGTCGGGCTGATGGATCGGTGATAATCTGAATTCCGATTTTTCGTGCCAGCTGACCGACCGACCATAACATTTTAGGTGAAAATCGGGTGACAGGATCAGACGAAAAATCGGTCGGGAGAATAATCGGAACGTGTATGGGGGGCTTTAGGCTGTTACATACCTATAACAGTCTTTACCAGTAAGCAGCTTTAGCTTGGGGAATGATGTGCACAGCAGAAGTTTCCATAATAAACGCTGAGTGTCAGTGTGGTCCAGCGTACAGAGGATGTTCAGGGGAATCTGCAGACGTGGATTGTTTGGTCTTCCATCTACAGAACAGAACATGGTATGACCTCATTCATCCCATCCACTCACTACAGCTTTCCAATGTGCTGGATCCTAAGGGATTGCTCCCACTAGAGCCATTTATCGCGGCACAACACAACTTTTCATCGTGCGATGATCGTGGGTGGTCGCACCCATTCATTTGCATGGGCTTATCCCCACATAGGCATACTACGGAATCGCAGCTCATCCGCATTGACCGCGATCGCCCGGGAGCACGCCCATAGACATGAATGGACACGATCAAAAATCACTCATGGCCACAATTTTGTAATCCCACCCATTCATTCTCTATAGGCACGATCGGGGAGCGATCTGGCTTGGTTTTGTTATTTTTTTAACTGTGCTGTGGCGACCGCAGGCAGCCGCGTTTTTTTTCTGTATAGCGCATGTTGGTGCACCCATTGAGAATGAATGGAAGCTTTTAAAAATCGTGTCTACAAGTGGTTTTTGACCATGTCCATTCATGTCTATGGGCACCGCTGCGCTTCAGAGCGCGGCCACAACCAACCGCCCAAGTGAATAATGGAAGCGGTCTACAATGCCGTGCAAGTGAGGAGAGGCCCTAAGACTGAAGTGCATGGTATGTGGAGGTGTCCAGCCTCCCTGTAAGCTCTGTGTAAACATGGACCTGGATTGGCCAACATGATGCGTTAGTTTCAGTCTCCCTAGAACGCTCTCTCGAAGCCTCATATCCACCATTATGTTATGTCCAATATTTGCATCCCAGCTACAAGCACTTTAGTACCGGAAGAGGATGCTGCTATGTATAGCACCCGGCAAGCTCCTCCCAGCATCCATGATCTACCTGCATTACATAAAGACGCAAAGAGAGCTGGTGAAGTCCTCTGTATAATAAAAACAAGATTTTATATCAAAGCTTAAATCAGAAAATTGATGAGGGATGAGTCAGGAAAAACTAAAGCGAAGCCCCAAAGGAAGCTAACAGGTGGAAGTCACCCTCACTGGATGGGCTGGCGTCAGCGAAAGCAAGCATACAGTCTATCACTTGTCCAAGGCTATGGCTACACTTGTGCTTAAATTGAACGTGCATTGAACGCAGGGATTAGTCCACATTCCGCCTATTGATGGCAGGGGGCTATGCCAGGGCTGTCTACACAGCCCCCGATCCATTGGTCCAAGCCTTTGTCGCGTTAATGTCGACTTGGAGCACTGCGTCACCATAAACACAATGGAGGCGGCATACTAATGTATGACTTACGTGCCCAGGCACATTAGCCTATTGATTTAAAGGGGTCTTGAGGGAGCGAACAAGGGGGGCTTGCACATTTCGGATGCGCTGATGTCATAGTGTAGCCCTAGCCTTTTTGACTTGAACCTCCTACACTCTCACAATGGTGTATTTATATTCTCCATTATGTTGTGAGAGCAGCTGGAGAGGACCCAGGTCTGAGGAGACGTCAGTGTGTTGTATCTGGTCCCTCTTCTTCCATGTCATGATATAATCCAGCCTGCGCTCCTGATCTCAGGAATGTGCCAATAGTATATACACTGTCCGTGTGGGGAATGTCTGTCTCCAACAACAGGTCAGTGTCTGCTCCGCTAAATATGTCAGGAAGTAACATACAAGAACACTTAGATAGAAGCTGCAAACTAGTTCTGAGCAACCCGACAGGTTTATCTTCAGCACTTCTCATCTAGTCTGTGGCACTAGAGGTGAGCAGCGGCATCTCCACCACCTTAAACCAGTGGTTTCCAAACTGGGGGGGGGGGGGGGGGGGGGGGGCAGAGAGGGACAAGTAGGATTGATTCATGTCTCTGCATGAGTGTGTGTGTAAATGATGAATGTTTCTGTATGACTGGTGTGAAAACCAAATAAAGTTGTGTTTCAAATTCAAAAAAGTGTGAGGGCCATTTCATACAAGTACGACACTGTAACGCAAACATGGCTGGTGCAAAATGGCCCTAAAGACAACAACAAAAGGGGGACCCTGCAGGGAAAGTTTGGGAACAACTGCCTTAAATGTATGTATGTATGTACGTACAGTATATGGGAGCTAGTAGACATTGTGTGGCTGCTTTATTGATCAGGGTCTGTAGATTATGGTATACTGTAATAGTGGAGTTATTCAATACTCTTAAAATAGGCTTTTAGCAGTCTAGGAACAAATACAAAATCACTGACGGGCATGTCGCCTTGCCCATGTGTGACGGGGGTTTCAGAGGTGTCTCCTGACTTGATTATTGATTGACGACCAAAAAATATATATTAAAAAAAAGACATCTTTATAAAATACAGTAAAAACATATAGCTCATTGTTAGAAACATCTATACAAAAGATCTGTCATAGGGTATCAAGTACTTCTTAGCGAGGTAAAAAAGAGGTCCCACAAAACAGGGCCCCTGTTGCACCTCTCACAAGTTGCAATTCAATAGGACATTTGGTGTATCATAGGGTAACTGTCGACGCGTTTCATCCACACAGGGACGCACCCTGTAAATACCAGAACAAAAAATACCGATATCAAAGAACATATACATATTTCAAAAACAATTAACAACTTTCCAGAAATAATGCAGGTGGCTAGTCTGCTTTGGGAGAAAAGAACACCTCACCTGTTCACCATGGGCTGTTCTTTTATATGGATTCTTTTATATACACCAAAAAGATGTGATCTCTTATTGCCTATTCCAATTTGTGTAGCTGTACTCAGTTTTCTTTAATGTTCTAGAAGATTTCATTAGAAATAAGAAAATCATTAGAACCTTCCCCCATAACTCTTTGTTTACACAAGTGTGTGTTTGTAGACAGAAAAATCTCCTCCAGATTGTCTATTAGTAAATAAACTAACCACCCTCCACAAAGAGATGTGAATCTCATCGTGCATCTATAAAGTGTCTAGGTCCCCTGACCGGGGAACTCTATCTAGTGCCTACTTGATACTTAATTTGTCAAACCATTCCTATCACAATTTTTTTTTAAAGAAAACCGAGTACAGCTACACAAATTGGAATAGGCAATAAGAGATCACATCTTTTTGGTGTATATAAAGGAATCCATATAAAAGAACAGCCCATGGTGAACAGGTGAGGTGTTCTTTCTCCCAAAGCAGACTAGCCACCTGCATTATTTCTGGAAAGTTGTTGTTAATTGTTTTTGAAATATGTATATGCTCTTTGATATCGGTATTTTTTGTTGTGGTATTTACAGGGTGCGTGAGTCTTGATAAAGTCCCTGTGTGGACGAAACGCGTCGACAGTTACCCTATGATACACCAAATGTCCTATTGAATTGCAACTTGTTAGAGGTGCAACAGGGGCCCTGTTTTGTGGGACCTCTTTTTCACCTCGCTAAGAAGTACTTGATACCCTATGACAGATCTTTTGTATAGATGTTTCTAACAATGAGCTATATGTTTTTACTGTATTTAATAAAGATGTCTTTTTTTAATATATATTTTTTGGTCGTCAATCAATAATCAAGTCAGGAGACACCTCTGAAACCCCCGTCACACATGGGCAAGGCGACATGCCCGTCAGTGATTTTGTATTTGTTCCTAGCTGGAACTCTATGTTTGAAAGCATGAAAATCGCATTCACACAGACTCTTTTTAGTCTTTACCTTGTATACAAGCATTAAGTAGCAAAAGGATTTTTAAAGCTAAAGCCCCCCCTTAGATTTTCTGCTGATCTCTTCCCTTTGTGTGCCCATCGAAAGTAATTACATTGGTCTAAGAATTACGGACATGTCCATGATGGCTTAGAGCGCGGATGAAAATCTAAGCATGTATGGGAGGGTTAAGATATTATATCATGTCTTTCCCATCTCCCAGCCTAGGACTGATTGGGCTCTTTTACATTAACCCCCTGGGTGTTATGGGCTTTTCGCTCCATTTTCTGTGACATGAAAAGCAGTTTCCCCGGCAATCGCCCGTACTGGCTTCAGGCATAACGCCAAGGAGGTTAAACCAGTGGTTCCCAAACTTTCCATGCAGGGCTCCCCTTTTCTATTCGGCAACATTATCAAGCCCCCCCTCCCCATTGAAATACAGGTTCAGACAAGGCCGGCGCCCCCCTGGAACACCTTTGCGCCCCCCAGTTTGGGAACCACTGGGTTAAACAAACAAAATGAGAGATGATCCTACAAAATAACGTATGTACCATATAACAGTGTTTATTTTCTCCCTTTCCATCTACCACCAAAAGCATTTTGTTCTGTTGAAGTTTATGAAAATAAAACAAATACCTGTTGATCCGGCCAGAAACTTTGTAATTTGATTGTGTTCTGCTGCAGATTTCAGTGAAGATTGTAGGAAAATAATCCTGTTAACAAGTAGCCACCTGCAAGCCACCTGCAATGAAGATGTCTCCATGTGTGATTGATCATACTAGCATACAGCCAGAGTCATCCAGAACATCACACACAATGGTAAAAGTTAGAATTGCTTTCTCTACCGACAATTCGTGAGATTACTGTGACCAAAGACCAGGCAAAATGGAGTTTGAAATCCTTTATTTTGCAAAAAAAGAACATCATGAAATAAAAAGGCCATGCTCACAGTATCAGATCCGCTGCCACCGGAGACATAAAGTGCTGATAAATACTGTGGACCCTGCACGTGTCATGGTGTCACCTCTGTATCAGATCCCGTGGGGTGGAGTATGTTACTAAGGCACCAAAATCCCTTCATTCACGGTGGAGAGTTGAACCCCTTAGACGCTGGATGAGGGCACAGAGGGTGGTGGGTGTTGCCTCCAGCTGTCAGTACTGGTGTAGTGAAGGGGTTACGTATGATGAGGATGGGGGGGAAGGGGGAGGATACAGGACAGTGGCACGGACTTACAAAATATATATATATATCTTATATGTTTCTCCTTATTTACACACTGCCACACTGAACCCTTCACGTGGGAGGTATCATGAGACAGGGGCACACATGTACACACATACACACAAGCTAACATGGAATGTTTCCAGTTTGGCAATAAAGAACATTGGCAGTTATAAACCCAGCACAGGGGGTCAGGAGGTCATGTACCTGGGATGGACAGAGGGCAGCGGGGTTAGAAGTGAGGAACAGGAACAGTGAGGAGAGGTGGTGGAAGCGGAAATAGGCGCTAGGATGGGATCCACATCCTTATGTGAAGGGACAAGTGCAGAAATCTTGCCCCGTTGGGCACTGATGTGTGCTCCAGTCAGGTATTACACAGAGTAAGATGCCTGGTCAAGTAATCAATGATGAGATGTAACCAGAGACAGTGATCCAGTCAGCAACATGATATAGATATGGGGATGGCCGATCAATCACACATGATAGTCAAGATTCGGACATGCTAGGCACTGTTATCTGTGGATAGAAGGGTGCCATGTGCCAAACAGAAGTGAGGGTCCAGGTTAATGGCAAGCCCCCCGATAAGTGTCTGGTGTGGATATGACAGTTCAGCCACATGCTAGGCCACAGATATGAGATCCACTCATGTGCCACACCAATGATATCAGGGTCCAGGATAAAATTCATTCACTCACAAACAAATGGGACAAAGGATCCAATGAAGTCTATCACTATAATGTGTCAGAATTGGGGCAGACCTGGCACAGGGGCAGTCATTGATTCACTACAGTAAAGAGTGAGAAAGGTGGTGGGTTTAGTACATACGTAGAACAGGCTCAAGTTCATGGAGGTCATTGCTTGTACCAGTAATCACCCAGCAAAATGGGGACAGGGAGATGGGTATATGAAAGAGGGGCTCTGCTACTTTGTGTTGAACCAAGAAATATGATGCCAACTTGCAGTTTCCTGGTATTTCGTTATTGCTTTCTAATATATGCTTTGGTTTGTGTCCCAATCCGGAAACCAGCAAGGAGCTCTTCCCTGGTTGGGGTGGTACATAGTGATGTAGCTGGCTCAGATGATCTGGAGGGATCCCCCTTGCCCTGTGCTTTGGGTGTTGTCTGGAGAAAGTCACATCTAACACTCCACAAAGAGTCCCTTGAAGGAGCGCTCATTGAAAGACTGGTGCAGGGCAAACTTTGTTATACATTTTCCTGTTTTACACCCTTCGTGCTTCAAATCCCAGACATGACATGAACATCTAAATCTAATTACGGAATACAATCCATTTTCACCTGTTTAGCCATGCACCGCTCTTTCACACCAGTGAGCGTTTCAGCTTCAGGAAAGTTGGCTGCGGAGTCCTGAATGATTGCTGCATGACATCCCAAAGTGTTAGGTGTGACTTCTGCGGTGAACCGAGGAGGAGGGATAAAAATTTTACACTCAACAACGGGGGACGTACACACAACACACACACACGCGTATCTCTCCGCCGAGCATGGCGTCTATATAAAACACTGTCCACATTCTGCAGTGGAGGATAAAACAGGAATAAGTTAAATAAATAAAATTAAATATAAAAAAATGCATGATATAGTAGCCAGGGCCTGGAATGGACTAAACCCAAGTGTGCCCTGATACACAGCTGTACACAACACAACCGAGGCCAGTGACAGGCTGCAAACCCTGTAAGTGTCGTACTATGGAAAAGGAAGGGTTCAAATCAGGAGAAATGTACAAAATATTTACACAGTGGGGCACCTCTTGGTCTAGCAGGACCCGGCCTGTTTCCAGAGGACGGGACTTAGAGGGTGCATTGGACAGGCAGTGAAGATGGAGGTTGGAACGGGGATTGAGATAAGGGTAAACTGCACGCCCACTCACATCTGCCATCTTCCCACAAAACCAAAAGGAAAGAAAATACCACTGATATCGCATGGCACAAAATCTCATTAACATAAAGGGAGTCCCCGCCTACCTACGATACCTAAAATCTGGGGAACCCCTTGATTTTCACGTCACAGATATGAAATAACTCCATTGTCTCTCCACAAAGTCTTGGGGATGCACTGAAAACACAGGAGAGGAGCAGCAAGGAGATTCGGGGAACAATAGTGCACTGAGATTATTAGTGGGTAACAAACATCGGGAGAGGAGGTGGGGATGGGGGAGGTGTCCCTCTGAGTCATATGGCTTCACGATACCAAAACATCGACGTCCTCACTGTGTGCAAGCTCCTGATTGGCCAGAGAGTCCAGGCATTCTAGTGACGAGAAGGGGCAGAGAAGATGGGTGAGGACGCGGCCCCCTCTAGACGTTTTGCAGAGAGAGAGTGAATGGTGTGCACACCGACCCCGCCTAGTGGTCAGCAAAATATTACACCAAAGGTGTGCAGTCAAGGCTCTGCTCTCCCAAGCACAAGGCACTGGAACATGGGCACCTTGTCTCACGGTCATAGAAAAAGAATGAGGAGTGGGCATGCCATGGGGCACACGGTGCCATGGCTGGTGAAGATCGGCTGCTAACCCGGGTAAAGTATTCAGGCGCTGGTCACACAGGTCCAGTCGGTGGCTCTGTGGAGTCTCTGTGGCAGTGCCATAGCTTTGCACATTGCCCGTCACCCTTCGAGTCATATTGGCCTCCAAGTGGGCCGCTACCTATCAGTTTCTGGCTCATCTTGGGGTCCTGGGGAGTTGAGGTTGAGGGGATAAGGGACAAAGAAGGGGTTCACAAGGTTCAGCTATTACTTGAGACCATGTTGATGACTTGTTCCATCTTCTGGCGCAGTTTATGTTTCCGGCAATAAGAATCTCGGTCCAAAGAGGTGAGGATCTGAAAGAGAAAGGGGATCGTTACAGGGAAATGTGTGGTCATTCCGTCCTGTAGACACTAATCTTCAGTCAGACTTCACATAAGGAGGGGTGGGGTCACACAGAGGACACAGAAGAAGCAGGCAATGAAAGGGGTTCAAGTCATGAAGAATCCTGGCGTAGCAGTTGTGATTGAACTATTTTTAAATAATGTATCAAATCTTTGTTTCAAGAACACAATGTATTTGTGCCGAACACAATGTATGGAATAACTAAAGCCCCCCATACACGTCTAGATTTTCTCTTCAATCAATTTAAAAAGATACATTTTTGGGGGTCAGGGAAATTGGTGATTGATTGTATGTTTGCCAACTGTAGTAACAGATATTTGATCAATTTTTTTGTAGATAGACTGAAAGTGTAATCAATTTCAATACAACCAATAAAAATTTACCAACATGTCCAATCCTTTATCAATCAATTTTTTCCCAAATGTAACTGATTTAGGTTGTTCTAACCATGTGGGCTGCCATAGATTTTCAATCAATCAACAAAAAAAATTGATTGGATGAAAAATCTAGACGTGTATGGGGCCTTAAAAGGTACCCAGACACAGAACGATTCTTCGTTCGATTCATAAATGATCGATCACTCACTAATCCAACGCTGCCCACCTGGAGCGATCAATCCCATTCCAAAAAAATGACTGTCGAACAGATCCCTGTTTGATCGCCATTACTGTGGACAGTGACCAAGGCTCCCCATTCAAAGTATTGACCAGGGATCAATTGCACAATGTGCTGCGAATCGAGTTGCCAAACGATCGATTGGCAATTCTTGCATTACTATGATCAATCGCCAATCGAATGGGTATCGACCCATGTATGGCCAGCTGTACTTGTGACCCCAGCTCTTTTTCTTACCTCCTCCCGATATTTGTTGACATAGAAGAAGAGCTCACTGAGAGCGCTGAGTGAGTTGAATTCAGTTGCATGAAGGCGAGACTGCTCCACAAGATAGGCGTCCATATCCTGGTCACTGATTGCAGGCATCTTGTTGATGTCTCTGTAATATCTGCAGAGGAAAGAGAGAGAAAGACATCAGACAAATGATCAATAAAGCAAGACAAAGAAAAGGTGAGAAATAGTTGCGCACAACTGTCAGCAGTGGTTACACAGGCAGATCAGCAGTGGTTACACAGGCAGATCAGCAGTGGTTACACAGGCAGATCAGCAGTGGTTACACAGGCAGATCAGCAGTGGTTACACAGGCAGATCAGCAGTGGTTACACAGGCAGATCAGCAGTGGTTACACAGGCAGATCAGCAGTGGTTACACAGGCAGATCAGCAGTGGTTACACAGGCAGATCAGCAGTGGTTACACAGGCAGATCAGCAGTGGTCAACTTTTATGACAAACTGTATCTCATGTGTGACCTGAGACATCCGAGGTGCTGCAGCTATTGTACACTGTAGGATGCTCGCAGTATGAATATACAACTGTCTGACTGACTCTGAAACTGTGAAATTTCTGCTGATTTATTCAGGTAAGAGAAATGGAAGAAGGACGGGCTCTTGACACTTTCAGATATATATCTCTAATTTCTTTTCCATTTAACATTAAACATACTCTTAAAATCATGGAAAGTAGGATGGAAACAGAGTCAAATTAACTAGTCCCAAAACTGGCCCAAGATACAGTCTGAAGTGATGGGTTGCTCAATAGGTGTACCCCTACAGGACAGCGACCCCCCACTAATGAGCACTTTAATAAAGTCTTGATTATCTCCTGATCCTGCAAACCATGAATATTTACTTCCTGGGTGTTACTCCTGAAGCAAGTACAGGCACAGTTTGATCCAAGATCAAACTGCGCCAGTGCCGGGATTGGGCGCAATCATCGGCTCTCTGAGATTTTCCGGCCCAGAGTCTTCAGCGTGTTAATGGAGGGGGCAGAGTACAGTGTACTCAACGGCGTTTGCCTGGGCAGCTGCTTTTCGTGTCATGATGGCGCGAAAGGCCTGTAATGCCTAGAATGTTAATAAATGATTCTCCTATGTACTTTTGCAGGAGGAAATAGAAATGTCTGGTCTTGAACTGGATTTTTTGTCATACAGGATAGTAAATGATTATTGCATGAGTCGAATAGGAATCCAAAACCTGGCGATAATCAAATGGAGGAGAAATGGATTTTAATATCCAGTGTATGAAGGGATCTCATCCACAGTAGGCATTACCACAAGATCCTAGGAATAACAATAGGTAAAGGTTCCATCATCAGGGTGGGAGGGAGAAAGTCCTTGTTGATATATCTATGCCATATGTTGGCTTGGACATTCATAACAGCTATTACAGTGCTTGATTGGCTCACTTTAAGTCTGCATACCATTTGCATGCTAATGTAGAAATGTGGACATCCTGTTCCTCTTCTCTAACTACTCTTCTCTTTGTAGTGCTGAACAGATGCTGTACCACTATTGATCCTTACATTTAGCCTCCTGGGTGTTATGCACGCCTTTTTTTAAAATAAATTCTGCTGCGTTTTTTTTGCCCTCTAGGAGGTCCGGAGCACATCCCCAGCGTGAGGTGTGCTAAAAAAAAAGTCAATGGTGCCGCCTACCCCCCGCCCCACCAGTGTCATATCTGCCATCACGAGGCAGCATCGGCAGGTCCACCGATATGCAGAATAGCCAGGGAGTGTCGGCGGACAGAGACATGTAACAAGTACTTTTAAATCACATGGTCACACATGACAAACCTTCATGTTGTCAGCACTCACCTCTCCACCCAGGTCTTGTAGTTGGGGATGTCCTTGGCGTACAGCAGTTTGTTACTCGGCGAGTCCTTCCCAAGTCGATGCTCAGAGGTGGAACACGAGTCCATGAAAGTCTGAGCCACCACGGAGAGGCAGGCATCTGTGATGCTGCTCTTGTGAATGTCAAAGACAAACTGTGGGTTTTTGATCACATTCACCCAAAAGCGGAGTGGTAAACTAAAGAGGACAGGAGAAAAAAACATTAGCACAACCAAAATAAAATGATGGGGGTGTATGACCAATTTAACGACTTGATCTTTCGCCTTCAATTGGAATGAAACCTTTGAAGTGTATAACTTAATTGTGTCTGAACTATTCAGATATATCGGCTGTGGTATTGTACTTTGTTTTCAGGAGATTTAAGAGAACCAGACTTTTACAGTGGTCACTGGAATGGGCTCCTAAGGGGGGGAGTTTCCAATGGGGACGTCTGTTCTGTACAGTCTACAAGGGGAATCTGAATTATATGAATTATGATGGGTATACACGGGCAGATCCCTGTGCGACTGATGCGCAGTGAGATGGCGCTTGAGCTTCATCTATATCTAGGCGCAGCACTGCTGCATCATCGATATCAGCCAATACTGCGGTCCCCATCCAAAGTAATGGACATCAAACAAGGTTTTCCAACATGTTAAAAACCTATTCGGCCGAGCTTCTTGTCTGGATGGCTTAAATTTTGTAATAGATTCGAGCAAAAACGGGCTCCGTGAACTTGCATGGTCCTCGGTTGTGCTTGAATCTATTACAAAATCGAGTCGTGTAGGACTAGCTTTAGTTGCTATTATTCACTACTGTATGCTACAGCCCAGGTTCCCAACCTGCGGACCCCCTCAGTCCTCTACTTGTAGCCCCCAAAAGCTAATTATTAATGCATTGGGCATAGGAACTCACAGTTCCTTGTCTGGGATCTTCTAAGAGTGGGAAGAGGAGGAGAGGCGATAAACTTACATGACAGGAGTATATGACCAAGTTGGTACCTGAGCAAGTCCCTCGCCTCTCCTTGCTTTAGTGTTGGCAGGGGATCAGCAGACAGGTGAGTTCCTATGCTCCCACTTTTCCACCAATGAATGAGGGGTGATGTATATTGCGGAACAGAACCTGAGAAAAGGCTTTGAGGATATCCATGAGGGATATAACCTTTGACGATGTATATGTGTGTGCATTACCATACTACAGTGTTCCCTAAAGCTTGAAGTATAATTACCATAGGTAATGTCTTCTATCTATGCTTGCTGTCATTTTTTAATCATAAAATGCTGATACAAGTCAGTATAGATTGAAAATGTTATGTGCGGCCCTTTAGTGATGCTGAGGGCCGTACTTGTGGCCCATATTAACTTAGTTGGGCACCACTGTGCTACAGTGACAACAGATAAGGGCTCTTTCACACTGAGACCCTTTTAAACCCCACAAGCAGAAGTGGTTTGGTTTGTTGTCCCATTGTGCTGTTTCATATGGAAACACAGAGCGGCCCAAATTGTAGTTTCACCTCTTTATTACTTTTGTTGTATTTTTGTTCCTTTCTTGGTCTTCCCGTGTCAGTATATATTTTATATTTAATAGTTTATGAACTCCAATATTTATTGATACTCTTGTTGTGTGGTCAGTGGGAAATCATCATCAGGTACTGTGGAGCATTTACAAAGGCACGATTTCTCCACCTTTAGGAAATCCTATGAAAGATTCTGTGCTGTAATCATTACGAAATCGTGAATCCGCCACAATGTGTTTCCAGCTGTTTAGAACACAAGCCAGAATCATAAAATGTTATCTCAAAAATTTGAGCGCTGGAAAATATTTTGCACCTTGGAAGGGAATCAGAGGATGCTGATCTTAAATATTTTATGAAGTTTTGAAGGGTGTAATTGAATAAGTCGATCTCTTCTCACGAAATAGGCCAGCATGTCAGGGGTTGAGTGTGTGTAATAGAGTTATTTGAGACACATATTTCCGCTTCTGCTTTTGAATCATTAGTTGCTTACCAGTTACTTTTCCATGTGTGCCGGACATCTGGATCTGTTATCTGCCTTTTATCGGCTTGCTCATCTAAAAAGTCAAACATATATTTGATGGCAAGAGGCAGGGCGCTGCCCCGATGGGCTGTGCTGAACACCGTTTCGAACAGATCATCCACAAATTTTTGCAATGTACCCTGCAGAGAGAAAGAAGTGTCAGCTGTTTCCCCCTAGAGTCATTACAGCATTAACCGTGGAGGTGAATTGTGGCGTTACCTTAGTGGCCAATAACCGGGTGAGGTAAATTTCTGACACCATTTTGCTGCCACGGTCACCCTCCTTATGGTCCGTGTGGTCGTGGTTTTTTACCAGATGCCAAAGTTTAGTGCCAGTTTCCTGGTCCGGGGTGATCATGGGTGCCCGTGATCGTAGGCTGTCTGGGCTGCTGGATGTCCGTAGAAGACTTTCTAAAAATGAAAAATAGTGTTCCCCATTTATGACGAAGTAATAGAGATGGTCAATGTGATGTGGATATTTCTACATTAGAACAAAATGTCTGCAAATTGTATGCAGACTAAAATTAAGCCAAATACAACAGATGCTGTCATTAATTGGCTGAGATTCAGTCTGCATGCATTTGTATGCCAATGTCAATACCTTATTAACGATCTCTATTAAACAAGAAAATACATATCTGCTGAACACTGAAGTCTGTGACATTGCAACAAAAAAGATCAGTGCACAAGATTTACAGCTGTATGGCTATGTCCCATACAGAATGAATGGACGTGGTTAAAAATCACATCCACAGACTATATCTGACCGCTTCCATTCATGTCTATGGGTGTGATCCAGGGTGATCGGCCGTAGCCACCCGCAGTCAAAAACGTAGGTTTCGGATCGTGCCCATAGACATGAATGGACGCGGTCAAAAAACGCGTGTGGACGCTTATTTTAACCGGGCACCATCCAGCGCGATCGGTCGTGGCCACAGCCAACCAACTGTCCCACATAATTATTTAACATGGTTCAGATGTCAGCCATAACTATTCTACATCATTTCCATTACACAGATGTATAAGACCTGCTGTTCCCAAATTACCATATTTCTTCATATGGAGCAGGCACCATAGCAGAGTGTATTTTTGCCACTATAAAAAAAATGCAGAACTTTAATACACTTACCATAACGGCTTAAGGAGCGAGTGAAGGTGAAGGAGTTGGTGATGTTGTAGGCTGATACCTGCTTGGGAATGAGAGCCACTGTAGAGCCATCTGTGACCTGTGAATCCAGTATAAGTATAATAAGTATAATGTGAAGTGCAATAGACGCATAGAATGAGGAGACAGACAAGTGGAGTAATGCTGCTGTAGGACTTACCTGGTAATGTGCCAGGGTGTTCAGCCTCTTCCAATCGCATTCAATTTTGGTAGTCACATCCTCATCCTGGAGCACTATGCGGGTGATCCGACCCTGGCGCCATTCTGAAAACAAATAAGTGTGATGCATCAACACTAGGAAAAAGATCTTTCCTGGACCCATATGACTGTCATTTTCAGATTTCAATCGGCAAAAAAAGAATTTTGGAATATCCAATGAGATCTCATTCTGGTATGTTGGGTTTTTGCAGTAAACCTAGTGTGTGTCTCACGATTCACAACTAGGTGCAGGACTGAACCCATTTTTGTAAGAATAGAAACCATAGGAGATGGTACAAGAAAACCCAGCACTGTTATGACACCTTCTAGACCAGAAGTGAACTTCTAAACTCTCATGCAATACCTAAAACAATGTTCACAACTGGGAGTCCATATTTCTCACCTAAGTCCATATCCTCTGCTTTGGGCCTCTGGGTATAAGGAATCCCTTTGTACACAGCATCCAGCAGCTTGTCCTTCACCTGGGTAATCGTATCGCAGTTGAGAACTTTAACAGGGATCTCCGTGCCATTCTCACTGTCTGGGCAGATGCAACTCAGAGTCTAGGGCAAAATAAGCAGAGAACTAGTTACATAAAGCTTTCACAAAAATAAGTCTAATGTTTAGGCTTACACTTCTATACTGTGCAGTCAGTAGTAAATGTGCAGCCATTTAACACATTAATGTTTGCTTAAGCATGGCACAAATGGTAGTACAATGAAAGTTTGAGCCGTGTATGGCCGGTTTAACTCTGGAACCCCATTCAGCACAATTATGTTTTCTAGCTGCACAAAGGGGAAGAGTAAGGATTTGCCTCCAGAAATTGCCTTCCAAACAATCAACATATGGCTCAAAAGCTAATTTTTTTACTTCAAAAAAGTTAGAGGCAGAGCAAACAGCAGAGAGATTTTCAGATAATGGTCTGACAGAGATCTTAAGCTAGGAACACACGGCTCGATTTAAGTGTACAATCGATGTGAATCAATGAAAATTTACATAGATTGTACCAAAATCATGGCGCGGACACATGGTACAATCGACGATTTTAGTTCGATGAAGAGCTTTACATCGATTGAAAAGTAATCGGACTAGTTGGAAAATTATCGTCGAATTGATCGTACTACTTTTAAATTTTCATCGTACAATTGTATTCGATGAAGTGATCGTTTACTGTTTGTAGGGCATCAACGATTTTAGTCAATAATCAATGTTTTCTACATCGATATTGTACTACGATTGTACCAAAATCTAGGTTCTTCATCTAATCTTACATCGATTGTATGCTTAAATCGAGCCGTGTGTTCCTAGCTTGAATCATGTAGCAATCTGGAAGACCTTAAGCTGGGAACTCACTGCTCAATGAAGAAACAGATTAGAGCAATATCGAGTACCCGTGCTTACGGCACCTGGTATTGCTCTAGTCTGTTTATTCATTTGAGCCATCCATGGTTCCTTCGAGCAGGATCAACGGATCCTGTTTGAAAGAATTTGACCAAACGGGTTTCCAACATGTTGGAAAACCTTGGTCGAAATATATTACATTGAATGGGGACCGTGGGTCTCCATCCGATGTAATGGACAGGCTGCCAGCCACAGAAGTTCTACAGCTCGATATGGGGGCGGCTCCAGCCCAGCACGATGACAACATCACCCTTGGCTGGAGCTTCCTTGAAACGGCTGTTTATCGAGCCGTGTGTATCCAGCACATATAACTGCACATGTTGTACATGGTGACCCATATGAAATGAATGGTCGTAGTCTTAACAAAAGATATATGGAAACCATTAAAGCGGACCTACCACCAGAAATCTATGTTTTTATGAATGGCACTAGAAGTGCCAATAATAGGGAGAAATGCAGTAAAAAAACTCAAAAACGTTCCTGTAATGAGCAATTTAACAAGATTACCCCTCACTTCCTGGTTCGTGGAGCCAACACATGAAACACATGGGGGTGCAATATCGCAAATGGCCACTGTTCTGCTTTGAAAATTCCCATAGAAGATCACTGGTCACTGAAATCTAAGCTTCCTGTGACGTGCTGCCGATTTCTGCAGACCATGAACCAGGAAGTGAGGGGAGCTGTCGGATTATATTCTTAAATTGCTCATTACAGGAACGTTTTTGGGTTTTTTCACTGCATTCCTCCCTATTATTGTAGTGTATTCTAGTGCCATTCATGAAAACATAGATTCCTGGTGGTAGGTCCGCTTTAATGTGTTTTCAATTTTTCTTTTTTTTTGAGGTTATCATTACATTATTTACTACAGGTCACTATATTCTCTTCTTGCTGACATTTTTAACATTGGTACATACAAAACAAACACTGCTTTTGAGCAGCCCAATTCGAATTGCTAAGCAATTGCAGTAGATTTCCCATCAGTAAGAACAAGTGTGTGAAGGCATTGGAAGTATATAAAAAGCTTCAGTGTGGTTTTCACAACTCTGGGGCCCAAAATACTCTGCAGGAACGGAAGCAGAAAGGTGGGTGGTAGGTTTGTGTGAAGAAGCTTTCAGGGCAGCAATGTCTAGCTTCTCAAAAGCCTGGTCCACTCATCATTACCTTTATGTATGCACCTTTGGTGTAAAAAGGCAAATTATTGCATTCAGAAATGCCAACTCAATATAACAATAATTTGTCAAACATCAATATATAATCCCATTTCAGAAACAGAAAGCTTTGTAAAGTCTTCTCTTGAAGTGATGTGTAGAGGGGTACATTGTGAAAGGCAGGTGGCGGCATCATTAGGTACAATGCATTATAATACACTGGTTATGATTTTGATCAAGAAAACTAACCAGGACTTTGTAGTCAATCTGTTGCCGGATAAGTTTGTCCTCACTTAGTGAGTATCGGGCTTCTCCAGTGATGGCATCAATTGGGCCTTTCTCCATCTGCTGCTTTATGGCGCAAAACAACATGAACAGCGGCTCCCCAGCACACTCCTAGAAGACAGAAAACACACTACTGTTATCACCAACCTTTACTTTCATCGGTCACATAATGCGGTGGAAATGGGTCAGTCCGACAGGGAATCTATTGCATGACGGACCTTAGGCTTACTTCTGTCTCTCCTCCTGAAACTGTGTGTGTATATAGGTGGATATTATATATGTCATTTCAACATTCTACTCTTGGAAGGACGGTGCCTGGAGTGTAATGAACTGAAGGGCCAGGGTATGTGGCAACATCCCAAGATCCCGTCATATTGATGTCTTATAGTTATATAGCCTATATACATACCATGACTTGCTATCATAAAGGAAACTAAAGCTGGCCATATCCGGCTCGATTCCCCAGCAACAGATCACAAAACGCTGACGCAAGAATTGCTGAACAATCATTCAGTGTAACGATGCGCACCACCTTGAAGAATCAATCCCTGGCTGATAGTTTGGATGGGAACCCTCGAATAGGGAAATACCGACATGTCAGAACCCTGTTTGATCAACGTTTTCTTGGAGCAGGATGATCGCTCCAGGTGGGCTGCGTTCAATTCCCGAACAATTGATCGCCGCAAACTCCCCTTGGGAATCGACTGAAAGTTCGAGCCGTGTATGGAAGACTTAACTTTGGAACCCCATTCAGCACAATTATGTTTGCTAACTGCACAAAGGGGAAGAATGAGGATTCACCTCCAGAAAATGCCTTCCAAACAATCAACATATGGCTTACACTCATTGTTCTGCTTCAAAAAATTTAGAGGCAGGGCAAACCGCATTTTTTCTGATAATGGTCTGACAGAGATCATAATCATGTAAGCATTTTAGAAGACCTTAAGCTGGGTACACACGGCTCGATGAAGAATAAGATTAGAGCAACATCGGGCGCCATGCATGCCCACGACACCCAATGTTGCTCTAATCTGTTTCTTCATTTGAGCCATCCACGGTTCCTTCAAGCAGGATCAACGGATCCTGCTCGAAGAAACTCGACCAAACGGGTTTACAACATGAAAACCTTGGTCAAAATACATTACATTGAATGGGGAGCGCAGGTCTCCATCTAATGTAATGGACGGGCTGCCAGCCGCAGAAGTTCTGCAGCTCGATGTGGGGGCGGCTCCAGCCCAGCACGATGACATCATCACGCTTGGCTGGAGCTTCCTGGAAACGGCTGTTTATCAAGCCATGTGTATCCAGACATTAGACTCACAGGACAGTTCCAGCAAACATGCCCCAGCTCTACAGAACTTTTCAGACACATTGATCAGCAAAATAGTCGAACTATTACAAATATAAAAAAAACAAAAAGCTGTATGTGCATGGGGGACGAAGTTGTTTAAGTAGAAGGGTACATATGCATGTAGCTTCTGATCTTCTTACCTTCAGGAATTTGTACAGCAGAAACGTGAACCAATTTGTCAACATTTTCTCAGCTACTGATTCTGTCCTGTAGGAAGACATAAGATTAAAATGTAATCACCGATGCTCTTTTCCTTTCTATTCACTTACAATTACTCCTGCCAATCTCTGCAATGAAATCCTCAGTAATCCTCCATTTGCTGTCCTTCATCACCTTGTCCCAGTATACAATACCATACACACAGAAGATGTTCCTTTTTGCTGCTAGCTCTTGTTCTTCCTTGTAAACCTCTAAAGCTGGGTATGCGTTTCTTTGCACTAGGAGCGGCGTGATGATGTCATCACGCCCGCCCGCTAGTGCTGACAATTGGACGGCACTCTTTATGTGCAGCTCATTACTTCGGCTGGAGATAGCTGTCCCCAGCCGAACTAATGGGATCGGGCAAAAATTTACCCACCTGTGGGATAACACTGCGATCCAACAAGACGGCTGATTTTAGCCCAAACCTTGTCAGTTGCAGCCTCCAATTCCTGCATGACCCGATCCGTAAGGGATGCGGGAGCGCGCACGGCATCGGATCGGGGATCGGATCATGCAGGAATTGGTACGTCTATGCCCAGCTTAAGGCTTGTACTAAAACAGTACATTTGACTCACCTGCGTAGAAGTAGTTTGGGGTGGTTCTTGCTCTCCAGGTTCTTCTCAATCAGGTCACTGAGTAGCTGTTTCAGGACAACTGTTGCATATTCCATGCGGCCCTGTAGTGAAACCATGGTCAGGGAGGCCACATTACCACGGTCCCGCATAGAGAAGCTGCGCTGGTTTTCCAAGGTGTGTATGAAAGTCAACAAAAATGTTTTATTGTTGAGGAGCTGTCCAAACAGTCTCAGGGCTTTCTCTACATTTGGAGGCATCTGGAAAATGCAATTATAATAGAGTAACTATCAGTTCAAAGTTCAGATTTAAAAATTTTATTTATTAACCATCTATTGAGGGAAACATGTTTTTAAATATTCGTTTTTATTGCTACCTACAAGCCATTGGTAATAAACACACAAAAACCAAGGCAGGCCTGACTACAGTTGCTTTCTCCTTTTAAAACACAAAAAAACACCAAAAGGCCACAATACACAAACATAGTTTTCAACTTTTAGTACAGGGGTCAGGGCACAGTTGAACTAAAGTTTCTGCTTTACTGGTGACTAATAGTGATAAGGTTTACCACTCCCATACAAGACATTCAAAACGGAGAATTACTCACATCAAGTTCCTTAAGTACAGGGTGATCTTCAATTCCTGGGAACAGAACACGCATTGCATAGGTCTTATATTCCAAAAATGGAATCTTTACACCGTCCATATTGTTGGTTAACTCATTGATGTCTGTCTGGAGCTCTGCAAAGGCTGAGAAATGTAAAGGGGAGACATTTTAAAGTGAGGCCATAAGACACATGCAAGTATTGGAAGTTACCAATGAAAATATCCATCAACCAAACACAGAACATTCCCCATACAAATCATAACTACTATTGTAAAAAACACATATGGAGGTTACCAGACCCGAACAATTTTAACTACAGATCACATGCACATCTATGGAACCCCCTAAGAATCAAAGAAGGCTACAACATTTAGGAAAGACCATAAAATAGCATACATATAATGAGGAAGTGTTGCTTCATTGAATAAGCTAGCTTTCAATCAATTTAATGTGATGCCTTTCATAAAAGTAGTATTCTAAGGCTATGTCTCCATTGTGTTGTGTGCTCCGTCAGGACAGTGCTTGGTGGGGTACCTACTGAGGACACACAAATTACCTGCCTAGCGCATCCTCTGTTCACACATCCACTGATGCAGGGGTTAACGTACTGCACTATGTTAAGCCCTGCATCGGCAGATCGGCTCAACGCCATGGGAACAGAGGATTCGCCAGGCAGGTAATGCATATGTGCTCCGTCGGGACCCCATCATTAAGCGAAACGCAGTGGAGACATAGCACAAGTATTCTTGTCCTCGGCATTGGTTTGCTATGAGAATGCAAATCACATGTGGCGCAGGTAAACTGCAAATGCACTAGTAATAGAATTCTGAATGACGACTGAGGCATTTAAAACAGATGGCAACTAAAGTCATATAACATGGAAATAAAAACAACTAGCTGCTATACACAACAAAAGCTAATATCAGGCATGCTCCCAAACAGCTACATCAACGTACTAAAGCATTGAATAGAGCAGATATATCTCCTCAGCGGTCACCATCCAAACTACGGAAAATCGAACAGGGTTTACTAACATGTTGGTTCGATGTTTCTTCGAGCGGGATCAATTGAAGGTGCCTGCAACTGATTTGAGCACAAATTGATCACCATGAACGCGCACAGTGATCGATTGTTCTAAAATCTATTCACAACTTGACCCGTGTATGGCCACCTTTTGTTATAGAGGAGTCACACCCCAGCCAAAAATGTCAAATGCTCAAGCACATCTGAGAATTGGATATGAAAACTACCCATGAGTACCGTAAAAAGGACGATTTATTCTGATATGTTTGGATTACGACATGAAGATAGAGATGGGTACCATTTCTTTTAATGTCTATTCCCAGTAGTGCAAATAAATGGCAGATTATGTCTTTCCATCCTGTTTTGCCTGTCTGGCTTTGGTTTTCCCTCCACCTGTAGGAAGCCATCGCTCATCACCATTCCTGACACTTGGCATGACCTTGGTATGCTGGACCGGGCAGCTGTTAATGTCTGTAGGGAGGGCCGTGTTATCATAACCAATGAAGCCTCCGACTGCTAATGAACTTCAAGGGTATGGCTGTGTCATTGCTTAAATTCTGACAGTCCAATAGGGAGGGGAAACACTAATGCTGGTGGCTGAGATGCCTGCTGCCAACAGTGCAAATGTGGCTGAATGAATACCAACAGCATCAGAAATGTAATACTAATTGTATGCACAAACATTGTTATATTGAGGATGTGGCTGGGAATATAACTGCAGTTTTGCAGCTTCAAAGTTTGTATGATTTGCTTGTGCTTTTATAGAGATGTCCGAAATATATTTCCAGCAAAAAATCCTCCAGCTAAGACACAGGAGCTATGCCACAGGCAACTGAACACCAATGTTAAGGTGTTTCTGATCATTAAAGATAATCAATGACATACAAGGAAATTCCTTATAAACATGCAAGTAGCATGCAGACTGCAGCTGAGCCAATCCTTCAATGCAGCAACAGAGATCAAATGACAACTGCTGCAATTTGCATCCTAATATTAAACATTTGCATCTCATTGATCATCTATACTGGTCTATTCTATCTATAACCAATTGTTATAATAAAAAGTAAAATTTTTCAGAACTACAGTAGTGATTGACAAACACATACTTGACAACATAAACTTAAGGTGCTTAACTGCCAGGCCTTCTATGCCAATAGGCTACCAAGATGTAAATATGGCCGAGCATGAACGATTTATACAGATCATCTCACTATTCCAGATCACCACTCATATGTCTCTTTGTGAAGACAATATGTATTAAGAGAATGTTCTCTTCTGAGCATCTCTGGTTTCTATATTTGTTGGTTACTGAACTGAAGCAAGCATGCAACAAGTGAAGTCAGAAATGCACCCTCTGCACTCACTTGAGGCATTGGATTAAACATATATAGCAAACTTAAAAGCAGATGTAAAATAAAAACATCACAAAAATAAACATATATACCTAAAGGCCCACATACACCTTATAATCTTACCATACAATTTCTGTACAATCAACTTTTCTTCTACCAAAATCATGTAATATGAGGAGCTTTCTAAACCTTCCAATCACTATGTATTCTATCAGAGAGGACCCGGCACTACATAGTTATTGGTAGATCTGAAGGAAATTGTATGGGTGATCTAAAGGTGTATGGGGGTATTACTCCCCTCCATGCAGCATTCAACCAGGGACAGTGACGCCTAAACAAAAAAATACTCACCTTTCCTGCCTGTTCGCTCCCATGCCTGGAGTGTCTGATCCTCCAGGCTACAAGATGGAGGAGCAAGACTGGAATTGTCCCTTCACCAATCCGGATCTGAATCTGGTGACGTTCCACCCCTCCAGCGCACTGGACTCAGACGTGGCTGGCTGCAGGAGCATGGGGACATGGGAAAGTAGATGTCAGAAGTGGTGTCTACCCTCCCATGTCCCCTTGCGCATGCCACGGTGCAATGTCACTGGGGGGTGGAGTGTCGCTGCAATTTGATTTTTTTTTATTCCTCCGATCTGCCCAATCTGACCACCGAAGGCAGATGCAGGGGTGGTAGGTCTGCTTTTGTCCCGACAGGTTTTATTTTATATCTACACACACGGCAATGGCAATGAGAGATCACATTAACCTGATTGTCAGTGACCCACACTGCAGCCACTTGGAGATGAGGCAAGAATGATATTTTAAAGAATACTATATAGCTGAATAAGATATAGGCGAGTGACATTTTCTGATTTTAAAAGCATCACAAAAGTGCTCTCATTGGATTGTAATCTTCTGTTGTGTCTTTACAACATTAACATGGTGACAGCTCAGTAGAATTAATCACTTGCCTATCCTAAAATCTTCCATTTACTACTAATAGTATTCATTGCCCTTCCCCCACATGTTGCCATATAGCTACTGCAGCAGCAGTGTAAAGATTTATTGATCAAGATAAGAGAAAAAGCACCAAGATGAGGCATTCTATGCATGAGGTCATCTGCACTCTATTAACCCTGCAACTGCCACCGGCCAGCGAGTTTTCATTTACACTGAGTTGAGGAATCTCATATCTTTCAACTGCAGAGGAACTACAAGCTCCAGCACTCTAGCCAGGCAGCAGTCACTGCCCTGTTATTCCTCACCATCCACACTGTGGTTTCATCTGGTATCCGTTCAATGCACATAAAATATATGTTATATACATATGTTTTATTATATAAGACTAAAGCTGGGAACATACGGCCCGACATAGGAGCCGTTCAAGGTTCCCTGCAGCAGCACGATGACGTAATCGCGCTGCTGCCTGATATCGGAGGGCGACGATGCTTTGCATGGAGGCTTGCGGTCCTCATGCAATACAATGGACATCGACCGTGGTTTACAGTCATGTCCGATATCCCTGTTTTTGAGCAGGATTGATTGGTCCTGCTTGAAAACAAGGATGGTCACATTAGATATGGGTCAGATAGATGGCTGTGAACGCTTGAAGCGGCCATCGATCTGGCTCCTATCTCTATATGTGTGTTCCCTGCTTAATTCTAGTACTTACTAATTAAGGTTGCGCTATTTGATACTATAGCAACAATCAGTTGTATATGCTAGGTAGATTTGCTTCCACTTTGTGTGTATCTAGGAGAGAAAGTAAAAAAAAAAATACATATGCAAGAGAAAATAATCGAGAAAAAATAAGTGGAAAAGATTTAACTCAAGATACACTCGTACCCCCTGATGTTCAAAATGGTACAAATTTAACTACTCAACAATCCTAATTTATATGCAGACTGAACCTAGCAATTAGGAAAAAATTTAAGTACCATTGTATTTCTCCATGTATGCAGCATTATTAAACAAAAAAGCTGACGTATTTATTCTGTTCGGTGTTATGCAGTGATCACGACACTCTGAAGCAATCACTTCTAATTAGACTTTGTTTTTCCAAGAAACTTGACACTGAAAGTGATCGAACAAATGCAGGCAGAGTTACTGTTCAACTTGAAATAATCAATCGTTTTAGCTATTCACATGATTAAAGCAAATGAACTGAAAGATCTAGTGCATGAAATATCAGTGTGTTACATAAGCATTTGCTTATCTCAAAACGCACCTTCTTTACATTCCAAGGCAACCCGTGACTCCAGATTATCCATCTGCATTTGGAGGCGCTTCAAGGTGCGATCAGCATCCCGCGTTTTCCTCTTGTAGGCAATGAGAACGGCAATGATAGCAAGCAGCAGCAAGCCACCCCCAGCACCAATCCCAACTATGGCTGGCAGGGTGAGGGAGCTGTCCGAGTATATTCGCAGACTTCCAGGGGAGAACTCCATTCCTCCAACAAGTATCTGTAGACAATAAAAGGTTTTATTCTCTAAATTCATCTCAGCTCATATCTGATCACCCTGCCTGTTTATTTATTGTTTGGACCAGGCCAGATTTGAAATCAAACCAAAGCTCAAAAGGTAACTTTGGTGGAACACCAAATTTGCACTTTTGGGGTAGTTGATTTTTGGAGAGGTTGGTGAAATACTGTATGTGTAAAGACAAAAACAAATTAGAAAAATAATGTCCACTTTACCCTATTGACTTTCTTAGAAAGAAATATGCTAGACCAGGGATGGCAAACCTATAGCACGGGTGCCAGAGGTGGCACTCGGAGCCCTCTCTGTGGGCACACAAGCTGTCAGCCAGCACAGAGGAGAGAACTGCAGCCTATTGGCTCTTAATGCTGTCAGTTCTCTTCCCCTCTCTTCAGATTGTACACAGCTCCTAATACCCTCCACTCTTATATGTATGTGTGTATATAATGTGTGTGTGTGTGTGTGTGTAATTCAGGTTAAATTGCCATGCCAGCACTTCAAGATAAATAAGTGGGTTTGGATTTCAGTTTGGGCACTCGTCTCTAAAAGGTTCGCCATCACTGTGCTAGACCAATACATATTAGAGAACATATCTGACATGGTTAATCAAACTTCCATTCATTAGTGCTTTATCCCCAAAGCGCTGTGTTTATGCATATTAAACTCACAGTCACACGATGTTCTCCAGTTTGACTGGGAGAATCGCAGAGCAGCTGAGTGTCAGAAACAGTAAGCGCACAAGGTTCATCCCCGATCAGCACAGTGTAGTTCAGCTTGGCTCCTCCGGGGGCAGCAGGCTGCAGATTTCTTCCCTGGAAATGAAACAATGTCAAAGCTCCAGAACAAAATACTCCCAAGGCTAGAATGAATGGAATGTTTAAGAAGTTACAGGAAGCCAAGGATGCATAACAATAAAACCAAATTATAACCCCCCCCCCCCCCCCCCCCATTAAATTAACAAAGAAACCTGTGATGGGAGAAGTATACTGGTTGCTATTGTCCAGCTAAAATACCAACTGCTTTGATAGTATTGCCTTCAACTCTTATTCAAATATATATAACTATATTATGCAAGGGTAAGCTTCCATATAATGTATCTAATGGTTCAGGCATATGTCATGCCAAAGCATGGAGGCATAATAAACCCAATTTGATTTTAACTACTATTCAAGGTTTCCTTTGAGGGAACTGCTACTGGCTTCCTGTATAACTGACATTTGTTTTATAAGAAAAGAATGGAAAGGAAAAATCTGCAATATGAACACAGAAAGAAAAAAAAATCCCAGAGGTGTTTAAGACTCCTAGGAAAAGGTATTATATAATAAAGTCACAATTAAGCTGGACATACACAGCTTGATTTCTTAATAGATTTGAGCTTGCATCTATAAAAAATTTGAGCCATTCAGCTTTCCTTCGAGCAAGATCGATAAGCTCATTCGAACAGTGTTCCAACATGTGAAACCCTGTTAAATTTCTATTCCATCAGTATCAGACAGGCTGGCAGTCACAGAAGTGCTGCAGCTTGATAACGGACCAGCTTGTTTGCAGCGTAATGACGTATTCGTGCCGCGGTCAGGCTTCCTTGATCTGGAGGAAAGT
The DNA here is from genome assembly GCA_036250615.1 of Ptychadena robeensis. Taxonomy (NCBI): domain Eukaryota; kingdom Metazoa; phylum Chordata; class Amphibia; order Anura; family Ptychadenidae; genus Ptychadena; species Ptychadena robeensis. The sequence goes on from CM070040.1 coordinate 49,825,363, forward strand.
TGAGCCGTGTGTGCCCAGCTTTAGTTGGAAAAACTATTCATGCATTTTAACTTTTCCACACACTATCCAGAACTATCAATGAATATCAATATCCATGAAAGTTTTCTGTCCCACATACACTTAGGGATACCCCTATAAGATACAATATTCCTCATACATACCGAATACATCATTTTAAAAATATACTTCATAAAGTAACAAAAATATTAAGGATAAGTGACTCAAGGGTATTACAATTTTGTATATTAAGGCAGTTTAAACAGATGAACATTTACGATTCCCATTAGGTAAGTTTTTTAGTACCTTTAGGATGACATGTGAGCCTGGTTTGATCTCTAGGGTTCCTCCAGGTCCGAAAGGCTCCACTATAGGGTTGGGGTAGTAGGTGAATGTGGTGAAGTTCAGGGTGCGCAGACTTGTTACATTGTCCAGGACAAAACCAAATTCGTCTGGCTGAACTCCATCATCTGGGACAGACTCCCCATTCAAAGGGTAGATCCCCGGGGCTTTGCAGAGCATCAGCGTATCATTAACGATGTGGCAAGTCTGAAAAGTGTAGAAAGAGGCAGGTTTAGAAGATTTATATGGGATTACTATCGGGACACTATCCTTGATAAGGATGTGTTTGTTTGTAAATATATATGTATGTATGTATGCTAGACTTAATGGACAACTTGGTCTTTTTCTATATTTAAAAGCATAAACATTATGAACTGAAGTAGTGACACAAATACTATAAAATTATTTTTGAGTCGAGTATCGCGTAAAGCTGCGGTTCCTTGCCAGTGGAGACTGATTTCTTTTCCACTTACATTTATAGTCTCTATGCCAGCATACTTGGCCCGAATCCGAGGCTCCTGAATAGTCATTAGGTGGCTTCCGGTCACTGTGACTGATGTGCTGCCACTATTCAAAAAAAAAATAAAAATAAAATAAAAGAATTGTACACAAAGGTAATCAGACCTCAACCAGAATCATGTGAATCCATTATTTAGCAAGAAATGACAACCCTGATAGATGGGTTTGGGGGAAAAAACCAAAAGACAGGAAGTACTAAAGAACAAAGAAGAAGCAGAAGTTGCCTACTTTCAAGTGACTATGGCTGAACAAACTCACTTGAAAATACTCCAAACTGGCTCCAGTCGAGAGATGGTAGGGTCTTCAGTGTAAGTAAATATTACATCTTGGTTTTCCACGCTGGCCCGATCAATTTGCAGAGTGATGGTGGCTGTGCTGGGGCCTTGTGAGGATGCTGGCGATATGCATACAATTTCACGCAAGTTTCTTCTGTTGTGTGACAAAAAATGAAATGTGAAACATGACAGAAAAAAATTAAACAAGAGGACTTACAGCTTCTAGTATAAGAGCCAACACTTACTTGACAAAGCGGCATTCTGAGTCTCTCACCAGTACAGACACCGAGCTACCAGCATTCAGGTTTTTGCCACTTATTGTGAGCCGCGTGCCACCCGATGACGGACCTTGCCTGGGGCTGACTTCATGAAAAGTAGGAGTCTGAGGATGGAAAAAAAAAAGACACTTCAATAAACAATATATTTTTGATTGTGTTTGATTGTTAGTACATTGAAATGTATAAATTGTATACAGTGTTCACAAACATCAGTATTTAGCACTTCCAAGTGTGAACGTATCATCCCAATGGTTGATATGATGTTCGAGGTTCCCTAAATGTCAGCATTTAGACACCTAATGCCTATGTATGATTGAATAGAATCCCAGAAGTATTACTGAATACCAGAGCACTCCGAATCCTTGTAGGAGCACACTGCAAGTTAAAAATGTCACTGCTGTCTACACTCAAATGTCACCACAGCCTTGTAATTTTAAAATCATGAAATCTGCCTTTATATTCTCCAATAAAAACAGTGTCAAGCGAACATATGTTCAATATAAAAAGGCCATAAGCAATTAGTGACAAAGTTTGAGAATTTCTGACAAGAATGTAAAAATCTCCCCTAAAGTAGCCCTGAGACTGCAGAGGTTTCCTACAGGTAAAGGTTGGGGTGGCAATGAATATATGATCAGATGGTAATGATAGAAGTTGTTTTTGTCACACATTTTTCTCTGATGAAGCGAGAGAGGTGCAATGGCCAACAAGACAAATGAATATGCTTGTGTCAGCACAAAGCACAAGAGCGTTAAACACATTTTGTACAAAATTAAGGTACGCTTTCTACAGAATTGTTTCTGTTCATTGTGGAAATGAGCTTTTATAATAACCTTACCACAAATGTATAAAGCTGATTTGACTCTGTTCTATACTCAGAGCTGCAGTCTCCAATACAGAGCTCCACAACACCAGGGGCGGGATTAGGAACCAGCGACTCCTCCATTTCACACACAATCCTGGGGAAGGAGAAACATATGGTTATAAAATTCCATAAACATAATTGTGGTAATGCAGATTTTTCACACTAGAAAAAGTATGTACTTCCTAACACCTATCACCATTTGCCCTTATATCCATGTTTCAAGTCAAGTGTCTCGGATCAGAGTGGCAGTGCTGGAGGTGTTAAACAGGGGAAAGACCAACATTAGTTGGTGAAGAAATGCAAGGGAGAGGCCAAAATGTGTATTACACTTCAAGGCTTTGTTTCCATTGCATTGGGACCGTACACGCTTAGCAGGAGGTCCCAACGTAACAGATAGACTTACCTGCTCGGTGGAGACACTGTCTTCATTGCGCCGAGCCGATCTGCCGGTGTAAGGCTGAACGTAGTCGAGTACGTTCAGCCTTTACACCGGCGCATGTGTAAACAGACCATCCGCCAGCAGGCAATGTCTGTGGGATACGTCGGGACTCCTGCTTAGCGTATACGCTTAGCAGAGGGGTCCCGACGTATAATGGAAACAAGCCCTAAGATCGATCCATACAATCTCCAATAGCTCTACCAACAACTGTGTAGTATAGTGGCCTCCCTGATAGAATACATAGTGATTGGAAGGATTAGAAAGGTCCTCATATTACATGGTATTGGTAGAACAAAATTTGATTGTACAGAAATTGTATGGAAAGATTGTAAGTTGTATGGGGGGCTTTAGCAGTTGAAATAGAGAGATTAAATCAACCATGTTTGCTGGGTGTAAAGCACTGAAGACATCCATGTGTGCTGGATGCGATAACTGGGAGCAGCCATGGTCAGGTTGTGCGATACAGTGGACATGCCGGTGTGTGTAGATGATACAATACAGGGGGGAACAGTATGTTTAATCGTATAGCATGGTTTGTTTCATGAATTTGAGGACTTAGGGCAGAACTCCCAAGTAAATAACCAAAAGTGGCAATCAAGTGTAGTATATACAATAAATAGAAGTGTGCATAAGCAGCAGGAATACGGACTACATGGCGGGAGTTGGTATGGTGGGGTGATCTTGCCCACAGACCCCCTAAGTGATATAAGAAGCAAGGCAATTGCTCAGGGCTCCAAATTCCACTTGCAAGCACTAGGATGTGTTTTGGCTGACCTACGACCTATTTGTTAGGGAGACAAACTCATAAGTCTGGTGTTCCAGCAAGGGCACAAAGCGGGAGAGAGAGGGACCCACGGCTGGAATTTAATCAAACCAGAGAGACAAAGGTGATTATATTCAGTTTATTTTAGATGCCATATATATATTACACATTTGAACTTAAAGGATGGGGAAACCTGAAACTTCTGTTCATGTGGATTCATTTATGCTGTTTATTGGAATATCAATAAAGAATGCTTTACACAACCTTTCTGTGCGGCTCCCAATTGTGCATAAATAATGTATATATACTTATATACATACATACACATATTCAATAAATAACAGTGTAATAGAATGAAAGGAGGCATGCAAGTGTGTAATTACCGTAAGTTATTTATGTGGGTGTTTTTAAGTTCAACATGTTTAAATTTTAATCTGTGACGGCAGACCTGTGGCACACAGGCCTTGGCTGTGGGGAGAACCTCCCGAGATAAGTAATGTGGGGGAGTCACAGCAGGTGTGTGCACGGGCCCTGGATGGCAATTTAATTAGGAAAGCAATGAGGAAATACACCATCCATCATCCTGTAACTATTTATCTACTTGCAATTTGTGCGGCAACTTCCTGGCGCAGCTGAGGGTGGAGAGAGCGGCTGTTTGATTCATGGTGAGACCATTACGTCTTAATTGCTTCTTACTGAGCGTGGGAGAGCAAGATTCCTTATAGCTTTCATTAAGCAGCAGACTCGCTTCCTCCAGCCAACCAAATGAATTAGACTTTAGAGTCCATTCTGCAGGTGATGGTGGTCAGCGGGTGTTGAAGGAGCAGACAGTGCAGACAGTAATCAAAGCTAAGGTCATTAAAATCGGGAGACGTCCACATTTTCTTATTTTATTTCAGAAGAGTAATTAAAATCCATTTCATAGGAGTAATAAAGTGCACAAACAACCCCCACCCCCCCA
>CM070040.1:49829808-49843226 GCA_036250615.1 Ptychadena robeensis
AAACATGCATGGTGCAGCACAAAAATGCATAGAAAACGTAAAAAGGAGGCAATGTGTGCCAACCAATCTGATAAGTTTGTCAAGTGGACCACTGCTGGTAGTCTAAATCAAAAGCTTAATATCATTAAGAGAACAAATTCGTTATTTGAACACAGAGGGTCCAGATCGGTTTAATTCTTTGGTAAAGCTCCCTAATTGGTCAATTGGGCGAAACATCGGGTCAAAATCAGCCGGGCACCCATTGTGTGCCAGCACTTATGGTATATCTTTCCAGTGTTTTCGGCTCCGTGGGGTCCCCCTGCGCTAATTGCATTCCTTTGGCGGGGACCCAACCCACATTACCTGTCTCCGGGACGCCTTCAGGGGGGACAGAGGGCACCCGGCAGACAGCATCTAGGGGCCACGGCCGGACGGCTTGGCAGCCTCTGCTCACTGTCAGTCTGCATAAAGGGAGTTGTGCACACCCCCCCCCCCATGCTCAACAATTTCAGAGGGAAAGCCACTATAGACAGGTAATGTGGATCAGGTAATGTGGACAGCCAAAGGAATGCACAGGGGGGCCCAATGGAGCAGAGAACTAGAGACATACCCTTACTTTGGATTTAAGAATTACAGATATGTCCGTAAGGGCTTAGATCGATTTGGGGGGCGAATTCTGCCCTTTAAGCTTTAGATTTCTACCCGATTTCAGGTGAAAATCTAAACCTGTATGGGGGGCTTAAGTGGTGTAATGGAAGGTTTGGGGGGCTAGTTCTGTCTTGTTGATGACAAAACGGTATTGATTAGGGTGGATTTTTCTGGGAATTGTTGCAGCATGGAATACGATCTGGTGTTGCTGGAAAATTGGTATAAACATTGGAGTTTAATGTTTCTAAATGAAAAATAATCCTCCCACTGAGTACAATATCGCTGCAGTAGTGACCAACACTACAGAGGAAAGAGACTTGTGGGTGCAGTTTCAGAAGATTGTAAAGCGAGCACACAGAATTGTGGGGTGCAGAACTAGGGGGATTACCAGCAGAGATTACTGTTAGAGAAGCAAGGTTTTCTTGGTCTATGTCTCTTGTATAGGAAAGGCCTGACAATAAACGTCTTATTTTCCTATGAATATATGAAAGCTAGGAAAGGCATTGCTAAACCAGGTCACATTAGGCGCATCAGTTACATTTGATATAACGTGATATGATTTGCTACGTTAATCATTTTTAAATTTAGGACTTTTGTTTGATGACTCTTTTATAAAGCCGACAAATTAGTAAAAGTGAAAACCAGTGCAATTTACAGATGCGTATCTCTAAGATTATGTTATAGTATTTGCATTTTGTTGTCACACACTGTACAGTGCATCTTTCAGCTGTTCCTATACCCCTCTCTTTAGGAGGCACACTAATAGCTGGAGCTGGCATGTTTGTAAACAAACCTGATGAGTTAAGCCTGGCATAAACACACCAATTAGTGGCAGATTTTTCCGCTGACCGACGGGCATGCACGCTCGCTCGCGCCGTCGGTCGGCGGCAAAATTGGCCGCCAATCGGCGTGTGCCCACATGGGGCAACAGATCCCTGTCGTCCCACAGCTTGGCCGGCCAGAGAACGGACGATGCCATTAACTTCAATGAAGATCGGCGTCTTCATTGAAGGTAATGGCCGGCACACAAAGGGTGCCCGGCCGATTAAAGCAGCCCCAGAATGCAACATGATGACGTCATCACGCTGCATTCCAGAGCTCATCGAAGCTCGTCTGTCTGCACCCGTTTGTGGGTGTATGGCAGGCATTAGGGTCCCCATACACGGGTCGATTTTTAGGCCGATTACCAAATAGATCGCCATGCGTGTAGGCAGTGACTGGTCATTTGGGAATCAAACTTGCCCACCCTTTCTTCATTCAAAGAAAGCTTGATCGGACAGGGAACCAACATGTTTGTAAATCCCTGTTTGATTGCCATTACTTTGGATTTGGATAGTGCAATTCCGGAAAAATCTATTTCTATTGCATGGGGGGACATATCTGAAAATTTAAATCTACAACGTGGTGTTGGGAATAAGATAAACAGACTTATGCCAAAACCTTTAAAATACATCACTAAAATCCGGTTACTGTTCGTACTAAAGCATCAGGCCAATGTCTGGGTTAGGCCCCTATTGTCCCTTAACTAAAACTTACTTCTCTGCACTGATGTACTGCGAGGGTACTGATGAGCACTGCACTCCAGCCACCTGTACCCAAACTTCTCTGAACAACAGACCCAGGTTGGCACCAGTGATGGTCACTTTGGTTCCTCCTTCTCTTGGACCAGTGAGAGGATGGATCTGTAGAGGTAGTATGAAAATAAAGTATGATGAACAACAGGCAAAAGGGCAACAAAAGATCAAGAAGTACCAGTTTTTATTGGATACAGAAGACAACCAGCAGAGTTCTTCAACATCAATGATGGCTGTTTTGCTGTAAGTACTGGACATAATAAGAATATACTTACCTCATAGATCTGAGGGTTGGTACACCGTGTATTCCGTTTACTGAGATGCATCCAGTTGGTTTTCGGATTAGGACAATACTGTCTTAGCAGGCATTTCCCTTCAGACACGCACCAACCACACTCAAAGCGATGGTCCGCCTTCAGACAGAGGCCGCAGCTATCGCGTTGTGCAGAGCATTTATATAGTAGAGCTGGTGGGGAGAAAATTATAGTGATGGAAAAGATGTTGTGGCTTATATAATAACATACAGGAAATATAAGCAGTTCTTGGTGCTTTTACTAATGACACCCCCTTCCATTCATGCTGTGCAATACTGAATGTACCACATTAGTTTATGTGAAAGGGAAAAATTGGTGTTTATTACCTTGAAAGGATGCAGGTTTATCAATGTAAAAATGTCCATCCCAGACAATGGAGAAATCCACCTTCATGTCCCCAGAGTCGTTGCCTTCATATGTGTACTGCAAGACATTGGGAACAAAATGTCAGAGTTTAAGCGTACTCCTCCAAAACTTGTATAAGAAAAAGTCAGTGTATTTCTATGATGTACAGCAGGATATGGAAGGCAGTACCATAATGGTTGCATTTGACTATACAGGCATCTTTCTCCTCATAGTCTCCTTTACCAACTAATATCCATATATTACCTTTTATTATTTGCTTCATCATGTAACTGCATAGGTTACATAATGGATGAGTAGGCTTAATCTATATATATTCTATAAAGGTCAATGTTATTTTTTATTTATGTTTATTTAAGTGCCAACCTATTACATAGCACCATACATTGAATAAGGCATACAAACAACTACAGACTGTTATACAAAAGAGAAGGAGAGGACTATACGGACATCTTTTTCCTCATGGGCTCCAAATATCTGGGGGGTTTTTTAAACTAAAAAAGGGCAAAAAATTGGGGGTTTTGCAAGGTTTCAACTATTCACAGTGCCAAAAGTACTCATCAATTGTCTTTTTTGAATTTAAAAACATTTATTCAGATTGTCCTAAACTGCACATAAAATTCAAAAAAGATGATTGATGAGTCTAATTTTGTCACTGTGAATAGCTTAAACCTTGCGAAACCCCCAATTTCAATTTCTTCTCTTTTTACTTTGATACACCTCATTTTGTAATGAGGGAGGGGGGCAGACTACTATCCGGCAAGGTATTTATAAATAATATGATTACAGAATACTAAATTAGTCAATAGATAATACACTTGCCAATATCATCACAAAATTTCTTTCATGTTTTTTTATACATCTACTAGAAAAAAATTTTTTTTTTATCAGATTATCTGATTTGGCAAAAAGATGCGAGGATAAAACATGTGAGAGACAATACACATTAAAGTCTAAAAACTGTGACTTTTAGAAGATTTGCTGTACAATAAAGCTTTGTTAAGGAAGAACATTTTAAATAACCCTAGGAGCCCACTTTTAACTGTGACGTCTTGTAGGCATGCATAGCAGCCAGTGTCTGAACCTAAATAACATCCACCAAGTTTGATGTGAAATATTCAATGCCCAGGGGGGCATTAGGCGGGCATCCTAATTTTTTCCCCCGATGGCCAGACTGATCATCACCAGAAGTGCTGGGGAGTCGGTCACTCACCCGCACCCCCCTTGGAGAACCTCTCTGAAAATAGGTGCTCATCCCGGTGGGGGTGCCAGAGGTGGTGCTCGCCCAGGGAACCGTTCTCCCAAGGCCCGCACCTGTGTTGTGATGTGATATGTTGGAACAGCTGCTATAGGTGCATTATTACCTGACAGGCAGTTTAAAAGAAATGTGATGGCTTACCATAAAATGTGTTAGCAGTCACAAAGAGGTAGAAGAAGCATGGTATACACAAACTGATTATGTTTGCATACATGTCTCAATTCTACCTTCCTTCCCACAATCTTACACATTTAACACCTACAAATACTCACACAGAGCCAAAACTAGGACTTGGTGTATGTCTATGTAGCTGGGCTCCAGAAATAAACAATGGAAATAGCACAATTGGGCACAGCTCTGTCTGTCTGTCACTTTGGCAAGTACCAGTAGGAGGTTGGTATCAGATACAGTCCTGCCAGTGCATATATGTGCATGGAGTGGCATTTGCATGCAAATGAAAAAGAATAGGAAGGAACCCATGGTACTAGGTAGATTGGGGCAATTTGCCTCAATTTGTAGTTGCATTCCCAGTATTTGAGGGTACTGCCCATTACACAAACTCCTAAAGCCCCCTAGACACCGTCAGATCCCTCCATACAATCTCCATTAGATCTTCCAACAACTACGTAGTGCCGAGTCCTCCCTGATAGAATGCATAGTGATTGGAAGGTTTAGAAAGCTCCTCATATTACATGGTTTTGGTAAAGGTAAGTTGATTGTATAGAAATTGTATGGTAAGATTGTAACCTTCGTTTAGTATGAAAACATAAATCATTCATGTTCAGTTTTCATTTTAAAAGCAAAGATATTTTTCATAAATGCTGAATACCGATGTAGATATTGTGGTTCCATTTTTTTATACATTGAAACAGTGTGCGGTGTCAGGATTTTTGTGCTTTACCAGAGTGGTCTGAAGAGGAGGAGTAATCCCTGTTTCGCAATTTTTGGCCATGTAGCATGTACAAAATAATAAATACATGGGAAAAGAATACAAATAAGACATTTAATTGCCCAGAAGTCATGAATATCATCAAATGACATTCCTGAAAGCCACTAATATTCGAAAAATTCCAGAAAATGTATAAAAACAAATCTTTTTTATTGAAGCGCCCCCCCCCCCTTTTGCTTTTTCTGCAGATGCACTAAAACAAAAATCTGTTGTGCAGGATTAACGGTCATGGTAGCTTTGGATGGTTGCAAGCAGTCAAAAAAAAAGTAGAGCTCCTGGCTGTCTGCTATTTCATGACAAGAAACAGAACAGGCTGGGAATATAGAAAAGACAAATAAATCTTTCTGTACATTCAGTATACAAAATACACATATACCAATACAGTGTGAAGGTGGAGGGGTCATGCTAGTAGCAGGGGCTCAGCATAACAAAGAGGATGGGAACAGTTCTTTTAGATGGTCCTCTGTTGCTATAGTAACAGAAGAGCTCTGTCCCCTAGCAACTGCCAGCATCTCCATCCTCATTCAGAATCCAGCCACACCCATCTACCATCAGCTCCGGAGAGCAAGCCTTAACCTCTTCCTGCTGGTAATGTGTCCTGCAGCCCCCACCCATGGAAAAGTCATGTAGTAGATTAGAGACCAAAGTGAATGGAAGAGGAGAGGATTATGGGGGCTATAGTCTCATATTTTACATGCTTTTCAGCTGAATTCTCAGTCAGCAGCTGTCTTGTGCATTCATCGCTCTGTGTATCTATTCCATCACTCTTCTGCACTAAGAGCTACATAGAGTGCTGGCTGTTCTAGAATGAGATTCATGAACATTTCAAGTATGTTTTCACTTTAAAGATCAGTGTTCAACCACTGTGAACCCATGCACATGCTTTTAGGGAGTGGACTCCAAATATAAGTGTTATATTATTAGACTGCAAAGTTCCTTACGATTCGTCAAGTGGCGTTACAGTGTCAGTGTGTTGCTATTCAAAGCCATAATTCAATGTGCCATAATGTCATTTTATTTATAGAAGCCACAAACAAGCACTATGCATCAGTAATAAATGAAATATCTAACTGATCTTCAATGAAATATACTGCATATAACAAGCCGAGGGGTGCCAAAATTAGCCTTGGGGAGCAGGATGCTGACTGAATGTATGCAGACTATCAAATAGCCAGGGCTCCATGCTTTTTCCATGTTATCCTGGGGGGTTAATTTTCACATATATAAATGATTGAACATCATTTCTGCCTGACAAAACGTTTCTCTTGCTATTTATAACTCTAAGCAACAGCACATTAGGAAGGCATCAAAGAATAGTGTAGGGAACAGCAGCATTTATGCACCATGTGCAAAACTGGAGGTGTTATGGCAACAGACTTATGTGCAAATATAACTGTGTGCATCTGGCTGGTTGCTAACAGCAACAAAGACACATTTCCTCAGTTGTTACACTTAAAGTTTAATGTTCTAAGATTTTGTTATATGTAGAATATATTACAACCAAAGCAAGCTGATGTAAGTAAGTTAATGTGCAGCTACATTCATTTATACAGAGAAATAAAAATCAATAAAACAAAAAACACAAACTCATCTTAAATGGGTTCTGTAAAACACAACTGAACTCTTTTGGGATCAAATACTATAGACGCTTAAGGTGGCCATACATTGGTCATTGATTTTCCAATTGATTTGCGGTGATCGTTTGTTCGGGAATAGATTGCAGCCACCCTTTCTTTTACCAACATGTTGGTAAATTCCTGTTCGATGGCCATTTCTTTGAATGGGTGACCCGCAGTATCGAATGGGATCAATTGCGCAAAGTGGTGAGCATCGATTCTCCATTCAATTGACAAATGCTCATGTTGACATTACACTGCGCTCGAGGGTTCGATTTATTGAGCATCGACCCATGTATGCCCACCTTCAGGCTGGCCATACACAGTTCGATTGTTCCATTCGATTGACTTAAAAGTCGATTATTTTTTAGCTGAATACACCCAAAGTGATCAAAAAAAAAATTGATAGAGCAATGATTTGACATGTTGGTTAATTTTAGTTGATTGTTCGAGTTTGTCTGACTTGTTTTCTAGGTATTTCTATTTATTGAACCCAGGAAAGGAATTGATTGTAAATCAATCCCATTATGTTTTTCATTCGTTTTTTTTTTTTAACTCAAACAAAATCTGTCAGTTTGACATATGTTCATTCCTAGTCCTTTGCTACCAGATTTGTAATAACTGATATCACAGAATGGGGAGTTATATGTTTGTATGTCACACAGGTGACACAGGTGTGGGCAAAGGATTTAGCCCTGTAACTGTTTTGATTGAGAGACTTTTGACCAACATGAAGCCCAGAGTTATGGCTGCTGATGATGTACTTTAATGCATAACCCTCAGCTACATTTGTTACAAATGGTCCTCTTTATGTACTATTAGTAGCTCACTAGTTTAACTTGTTGTCTGAATGTCTAAAAGTGAATGGTTCTGCACACTGCACTCACCGAAGTGTTCTGACACTGCACGCTGCTGCTGTTAAACCTCACGGCAGGTACCCGCTGGATTTTCCCCTCGATATTGAACACGCACTCATAATTCTTCTGTCCAGACTGTGGCTGTGGGAGGTTCTTGGCTTTTAGAGTGATAGGCTGCACCACACCAACCGGTATCAGGATTTCACCAGTTGGAATAATCTCCGGACATCCCTGAAAGACAGAAAAGGAAATGTGAGTAGAAGAAACTATGAAAATATTAAATTGCGTGAATAGTTTGCATGTTCAAGAAATAATTGGAGATGACAGCATGTTAGGGTACCCATACACCTTTAGATTTCTCTGATAGATTTCCTTAGTTTTACCAAATATGAGGGTCTTTCTAAACCATCGAGTCTACCTGTGTTTAATCCCAAAGGACCCGGCACTACATAGTTGTTGGTAGAGCTAAAGGATTTCTGACAAAGATCTAAAGGTGTATGGCCAGCTTTAGATGTGGATCTGGCCTATAACTTTTCATCAGTCTTCTGACCTTTCTGTGCTAAAAGGTTATATAACAAAGAAAATCCCCACCATGGAATATATTCTTGGTAACCCATGATATTGTATAATATAATTACACAAAGTTGAAGGAGAGGATAGACATAACAGAAGAGAAAGGGTTTAACCAAGATAACAGGAAATGGAGCCTAGATAAGCAGCTGCTATTGTATGAGCATCACCCCTTCCAAGTGCAAAGGTCTTTGCGGTTACACATCCAATTTCTTATTCATAACTTTTTCCCCAATAAAAAGAATGCAGCCGGTCACACAAGCATGCATGCAATAATTTAAGGCAGCTTACACACATATAAAACCTTTTCAATTTGGGGGAGGACAAACAGAGGACACACATGAGGTCATCGGAATAAATCAGTCTTCCGTGAAAAGAGAAATGGCGCGTATTAGCCTGAGTGCCACTTCCACTTTCACGTTTTATGGTTTTAAGAGAGCTTTTCCATGTAAATCTGAGCTTGTTGGCACTTCTCAAGCTGGTGCATTAACGGGAAAAGCATATTTATGGCTCTGTGGGAAGGGAATCCGGGCCGATGATGGTAAAGTATTTCTAGCAGTGAAAAAAAAAAAAAAAAAGGAGAGAGATGGGTGATGAAACATTTTTAACACATGGTGCCAATGAACAGAATGAATGGTTTAGGGTAGCTGCATGCTGGTGTGTCCATTCATTCATACTTGGATTACATTTGCCTGGTGTCAACTCAAACCAAAATAAAAATAAAGGACCCAAAGAATGTTTATTCTGAATAACATCCTGCAGTTTATTTATAGCCAGTGGTAATACCAAGTATCTGCCCAAATCTTACATGACACATGCCACAGCACTTGTCTCTAGTGATGGAAAGAAAATATATTAACAGAAAAGTATCAAGAGATTGTTCAGACAATCCCGCTGACCCTTCTTCCTAAAGCCCAACTAAAAATGTACTTAGCCCAAGAACAAAGTAACAACTCCTAGCTGTCCCAACATACTAGCCCAAGGGGTGGGCAAACTAAGGCCAGAGGGCTGTATCCAGCCCCTTTAGCTTTCTTTTCCGGCTCTCTATGACCTTGTTGAAAAGCTGCACCCTTCCGCTCTAGACACATAATGCCTGGAGGTGCCAAAACGTTGCCCTGGGGACGATACATTGGTTTGATCATGACACAGTGTGCAAATCCTCTTGGCGACAGGTAGGAATAAGCATTTTGTTTTTTTCAGTGCAGGAAATTTTAAAAGATAACGTCCCTGTCACAGGTTGTCTACCACATATCACCGCCATCATTTTTGATGTTGGCAAAGCATGGAATTGCCACCCCTATGGCCAGGGTTGTTTCCCAAATCTAACCTGAGTCTAAAAGTTTGCCCATCCCCTGCACTAGCCTGATGAATGATATGGTAATCAGGTAACCAAGGGCAGAGGGCTTGCGATTCCCACAATATTGAAGTAAATGGAGGAGGAATTCGAGATCAATGCTATGCAGAATGCAATTTCAGAACACATGTTTTTTGTGTGGTATTGGGTTCCCATTAACTTATAATAGCCCTGCAATAGTGAAAGGGGACTGCTGGGTGTGTTGTCAAATTGTGATCCGCAGCTGAAAAGCTTCCTACTTGTGGCAGCTAATAGTGTCAGCACCTTGCGAAAGGTAATAATCACTGAATCTTCAACCGAAAAACAATGAAAACATGTCCTGAAACTACTGTATTTTTCAGACCATTAGACACGCCTGATAATAAGAAAAAAATGTGAAGTGTTCAAGCATTAACCTCCTTAGCACCCGATTTTCCCGCCCTCCCTTCTACACACGTGGGCTGAGAAACTGATGGCTCTCCATTAACATGGAGGTCTATGGCGTGGGCCACCCCCTGCCCCTCTCCCATCACCAATGACACAGAAGGGGCAGTCCCAGAATCGAACGATGACTGGGGCTGGAGCGAGAATCACTGCAGCTTTTAGGATCACAGGGTAGTTTTGACAATCCTGGTTTGGGTTCATCTCAACCGCTAGGGGAGTTAATCTCAATTGGGGAAAAATCCAGTGCAATATCAACTTCAGCCACAAGATGCCCCCAGTGAACACTTGCCGTCAATACACAGATGACATCTCACACATGGGGGAAAGAAGGGGGACTCTGCAGATCTCTCTAGTGTATGGCTGACAGTCAGACTCTGCAGATGTGTGATGTATCAATAATGTAGGCATGTCCTGACTATGCAGGTCTCTCCTGCCATGATGGGCTCATTGCCTGCCTTTAGGGCACTGTGCGGCATCATATAGTCCAGAGCAAGCCAATTAAGAGGCGAAATAGATGAACCCAAGCTCTGTCAAACTGAGCAGATGACAGGGAAGGCAGTATCTGCATGGATGGGCTTGTAGCGCCCTATTAACGTGGATTTCTTTTTTTTTTTTTTTTATATTACATTTTTATTGAAGAAACAATTGTAAAACAATACAAAAAACATGGCATTAATGCAACACATCGATGGTATGAGTTTAAGGACACCTTACACACACAACAACCAAAAACAGTCAGGCACAGGAGAACTACTGGTACCAGTTATATAGCGACTTCGGGTGCAAGGGGGTCAGCGCAACTAGGCGGCCATGGCACTGGAACGACATGGTATGATGAATAGCCAGGCAGGCATCACTGAGGTCCCTCGGACGTCATAAGTGGATCGGGCGCATAGCCCCGAGTGGGCACCTTGGGCCACCAGGGGCCAGAAAAAACAAGTTCCACGTGCAATTGAAAGCCCCCAACCGCACAATAGTTTATCCAGAGAAAACACCTGTGCCTAATACACAGCACAAAATCCAAACTAGAGAACAACAAAAAGAACAAACACTCAAACATATAGAGCAGTCGACAAAGAGACAGACACAGAAACGCAGAAGAAAACCAGGAACACAAGCAAAGAGAAGAAAGAGTGCGGCCAGAGAACTAGAGGACTAAAAGTATAGGAGGGGCAAGACAAAGGGAGTGGATTTCTTTTTTAATATACCACTGTATGGTACCGTACCTAGAACAATTCTGGTAATGGAACTGAACTTGTCTCTCTGATCCTGTCAATCAGTGGACTCCAGAAGGCGGGACTTCTTACAAACAAAGCCACAACAAGCTGTACGGGAGCAAACAGTAAGCGGACACATAAAACCATAAAACCCCAAACAAATATTCTTTTACCACACCTTCAGACCATAAGACACACACTCAATATCCCCCACTTTTGTGGAAAAAAAGTGTGTGTTATGGTCTAAAAAGTACGGTAACTCATGGCAAACGCTGCAAAAATGCTAATATAAAAATATTTGGATCTAATACAGAATCATTCTACTGGGGTGAAAAGAACAGGATGTACTCTGCAATCACATTAAAGTAATAAATACCAAAATCAAGAATGTTTAATATCCTTGTCTGCGGATCTGATTACTTATGGAAAACCTGTCCTTTGCCGTACGAAATTCAGACTCCAATAAAATCAATTAGCTTGTGTGGGGCCAGATTTCCAAAGTCAACAGGTAGTAGAAGGATATCAGGGAAGCAGAGCAATGTGCGTCAGCAATGTATATGCAGTAATGCTATGTATGTATGTATGTATGTATGTATGTATGTATGTAGTGATTAAATTACAGCTGCGTGATGCATTAATCCGCATAGATGTTTTCAGATACTTCCTCCCTTATCTCCTGCACAGCGGCTCTTCCCCCTGGTGCCCCCGGGAGATGTGCAGCAAAAGATGAGGGACCACGTGGCCTCCTGCCTACTTACAGCTCCACGCCTCAGGAAGGCTCCTGTTTCCATGGCAACACATCCTCTCTCACTGCTAACCCAGAGCTGGTTGATGTGGGTTACATCTAGGCTGAGGGCTGCTCACATGCAAATTTAGGAGATGTGTAGCACGTGTACACGGATCTGCATCAGGTCTCCGTCTGTGTCAGCATCTTTTAAACAGTTCAAATGCTTGTCTCCAGCAACCTTTATGATGATGATGGGCAATTCCTGGGGGGGGTTAACTAAACGGTGTACCAATTTTGCTAACAGATAGTAAGCAGACATGATGAATCCTTTGCATCTTTGTTCCTTCTGCCCAAATCTAACCTGCTACTAAAAATGTTAGCTGCCCTGATAATGCAACAGTCAGTCTAAGTCAACGACCCTGAAACATACACATCAGGAGCTCTCACTGGCACATCACTGCCCAGCTCAATGAATCAGAAAGCATCACTAGCAGTAGGTATGGAATGGCAGGCTTTTTGATCAGCAACGCATCAGCTCTCCTAGACCTCTGGGCAAAGTAGATTACAGGGATCTGTTCCACACTTACGATATGACTAATGATAAGACCCAGAAAGAACCACCCACATGAATACCACCATTTAAGCTCTTCCATCCAGAAACCAAAAACGTGGAATGGCTACCGGTAAGCTTTAAATACATTCCCCTATGTGATCTACAGTAGCCTATACAAGCATAATGGAACAAATTAAGTACTGAAAGCGTTTTATTTATTTTCTGTTCATTTTGAATATACAATATAGAAAGCAAAACGTATACAGATGTAAGAAAAAGAACACAAAGGAATGGAAAAAACATCTGGCCACGCAGTTAATTCAATGTATCCAATTACATCAGTCAAGCTCTTTTAGGGCAGAGGGGCAAGGTTATCTCCAATTACCTCACCCAGTGGCGTCTCCTCCTAATGCTTTATAGAAAGAAAGGTGGCAGTCATTTACATTACAAGAGATGGAAGTTAACCAAAAATTTTAAAAATCCAATTCTCCTACTGCTATTTAGAAAGATGATTTTACCAGCCCTGTGAGAGACTGGGAGTTGTACTTGAAGCGATCACGCCTGTGATTAGCAGATTTAGATTTTTGCATAGGCATGAGCAGAGACGGCACCTTTTTCTCTTAAAACTTTATTGCGTGTTGGAGAGGTTTTAAAAGAGATGCACATAGCATTGTTCAGGAACGATCGACACCCCCTGACGAGGTGCAAGGATGTGGAAAGTCAGGCGCTGCTGATTAAAACCCAGCGCTCCTCCAACCCCTGACACTTCCAGATCAGTGTGATTCTCACTTTCACACACTAACACCAGCAGTTGGCACTGGAGCCTGCTGACAATGTATATACAGCAGAGAGGGGGGAATCTTTATTGTTGAAAGACACTGTTTAATAGTCAATGTCTTTCTGTAACACGGTGAGACTAAAAACAGGACAAAGAAAATTAGATGGAGGTCAGGACTTAAATAGAGAAGGTAAAAAACATGGAGGGCGAAATATAAATAGCAGTAAAGAGAGCTCAT
>CM070040.1:49861234-49875079 GCA_036250615.1 Ptychadena robeensis
CCAATAACCGTCTTCTACAAAACAGTCTTATTGAGAAGGCAAGAGCTAGCCATGGCCACCTAATCAAATATGTCTTTGGATAAACTGAATCTAGCCATACCAGTGGGGTAATTGGAATAAACTAGCATGGACACTCGTTTCTCACTATAAAGGTGGCCATACACGGGCCGATTTTTTTATAGATTCCCGAGCGATCAAAGTGCACGTTCACGGTGACTGATTGGCTGGAAACCACCAGTAATGGCAATGGAACAGGGATTTACGTTTGATCCTGCTCGAAGAAAGGGTGGTCACAATAAATTTCCAAACAAAGTATCGAATGGGATTGATTGCACAAAGTGGTGTGCATCGATTCTCCATCCAATTGACTCAAGCTACACCATGTCTGTATCGACATCTGTTTAGGGGCCTTACAGTGTTAGGAACTCTTAAGCTCCAATGTAAGGGGCTCTGTGGGGGCTGTAAATGGTCATATTGTGTTAGGCCACAAAGTACTAGAGTCAGTAAAGCAGGGAACAGACGGCTCGATATTTGAGTTGTTTGATGTTCCCTGCCTTGTGACGCTGCTTTTAGATATCCGCGGAGCTGGGGAGACCGCTCTGCTCTCTCTCCAGCTCAGCCGATGCTTTGCATGGAGACCCGCGGTTTCCATGCCTAGGAACGGACATTTAAGGGTCATGCCCGATATGGCTGTTTTCGAGCAGGATTGATTAGTCTTACTAATCTAAACAGCGATGACCGCATAGGATATGGGCCAGATAGATGGCCGTGAGCACGCACAGCGCTAGAAGTGGCCATCGATCTGGCCCATATCTACATGTCTGTACCCTGCTTAAGGCTTGTCCTGCTAGGTCACTGTTCAGTAAAACAGCTTTACCACATTACCGCTAAGGCTCCACTGGGGCATTTTGGGAGCAGCTCGGGCGGGTTAGTTATACTCTTAGACACAATGGGGGAAATGGGAGCAGTTCTGGTGAGTATGTCTCCTTAGCCGTGAATTGGTCACGGCCACGTTTTCTGAACCGCAATCTGTGTCCCAAACGCATGGCCGTATCCATCGATTTCAATTGGATGCGGTTTTTAGTCCACTGACACTTTCCTGAATGTGTTTTTCTGTCCGCATCAGTGGAGCCTCAGCCTAACTTATGGATCCACTGTCAGCAGAAAGTGATGGGAAACCTGCAGTTTACAGATGATAACACAGACATTAGGAAAACAAATGGGGTGACTTATGGTGACAAGTGTGAAAAGAAGTTTCCCCTTTTTTCTTTTCTTGAGGATGATTTTTTTCTCCTATCCTGTAGTGTTGTCTTTACTAACAAAGAAAACATATTTAATCAGCTTAGTGTTGATGTCTTAAAACAAAAGTGTACAGAATGGCAATGCGTCACATGAGTATGTAATGCTTTCCCACTGACAGCTGAACTGTGAACACACAAACCATAATGCCACAGAAAAGGGGGTCTCACAGTAACACACGCTTTCCCAGCAGATTCCACCCATATCAACAACAATGCGAGTAAGCCCTTAAAATCATGTTTCAAATGAGCCCCCATTATTTCTAAGCGTCCAGAAGCAGCTGGAGAGATTTGTGCGCACACCGAGGGTCAGCACTGCAGTGTGTCAGTGTGCAGCTGCAGGACTGATGTCTGTGTCTGTCTGTCTTCTCCCTCCCCCTCTCCTCCCAGCTGGATGGATTTAGCAGGAGTCATTTCCCAGGTGAGGACTGAGATTCTCCAGACCAAAGACAGTTCCATCCCACACAATACAGCTCCACAGAGAGCAGAAATCCCATCACTGGCAGATGCTCCAGCAGCCACGGCTTAAAGCATCAGTCCACCCCAAGACGACACATACGGCAGATTCAGTCAACAACTAGATTTTTAGGTGTCATGTTGACTCCAGCAGAGATTTTACCAGCTCAGCTACTACAAAAACCAGCAAGGAAATGTGCTGCTCAAATCCTTTAATACAAACAATAAACCCAACAGCATGAGATAAGGGACCAGCTTATGCTAGGCATACACATGCCGATAAGCGGCCGATTTTTAATTTGACCGACGGGCGTGCGCGCTCGCGCCGTCGGTCAGGTTAAAAATCAACCGCTAATCGGCATGAGCCACTGCTCGGCCGGCCAGAGAACGGACATGTCCGATCTTGTCTGGCCGATGCAAGCAGAGGCAAGCCGATTCCATAAGCTGCAATGGAGATGGCGTCATCACGTTAGCATCTCGGCACACATCGGAGTAGGTCGGTCTGACCTACTCGGTATGTGTATGCCCAGCTTACAGAGGGCCCCACATTTAAGCCGGCCATAGAAGGCTCGATATTACAGAGAAAGATTTTTTAAAGGATCGTGGCATGTGATCATAAGTCATACATCGATCGAAAAGTGCACCATTTTCGGGATCTGATTAATCACAGATCGATAGGTGACGTAACTAAAGATCGGCTACACAAAAAAATGATGGAAGTGATATATGGTCTCCATGGGTTGACATCTTCGATCCTGCCTCAATCAATTTTACTTGCGATTTCTCGCCATTTTGATCGTTCACAGAAGCGAGCAATCGAACTCATCTGGCGATCTTTCAGAAATCACATGAATAATCGAGTTGTCTATGGCCAGATTTAGGCAGAGCTAAATGATCCAGCCACCTGAGTCACTTAAAGACAAGCAGGAAAGTAAAAGGTCCCCATACATGGGTCGATTTTTCCATTCAATTCCTGAACAATTGATCACCGTGCGCAGCCACCCTTTCTTTAAATGGGATATATCAATCCCGCTTAAAGAAAGCTCCGAACAGGGAACACACATGCTGGTAAATTCCTGTTCCCTTGCCATTAGGCTATGTTCCCACTTAGGCAATTAATTGCCTGCGCAGAATCGCCTGCCAATCGCCTACACTACTTTCAATGGGGTTGTCCCCACGTTCTGACTATTACTTTCCTCTAATTGCTCCCATAGTCATGAATGGTGGCCATTTGCAATCGCGTGTGCAGGCGATCACAAATCGCGGCCATTCGTTCTCTTTGGAGGTGATTTTTCTTTTTTATATAATGGTGGTGTTTTTTTTTTCTTCTTTATTCTGCAGGTGATTAAAAATGGTGTCATCAATCAAGCGGGTAACGGGGACCTTAAATCATCATTCCACTATCCCCCCATATGCAGATTACAAGGGCGTCTCATCAGACAAATAAATGTTAAATTGTTCTAGAACCTCCACCCCTTGCCATGGCAAAGCTCAATAATACAGACCAAACCATTACAAATGCTGCATATGTTCCCTTCCATCCTTTACATTCTGTGGACTTTATTATAAGGAATATTTACTGTAAGCAATCCTAGTCAGGTGTGTATAACATTATTCTGTCTGATTATTTTTGTCCTGGTTCAAAACTGCTTAGCTGTGACATACTGGGAAGGGGTATAATCCGGTGTGTATTACATTATTCTGTCTGATTATTTTTGTCCTGGTTCAAAACTGCTTAGCTGTGACATACTAGGAAGGGGTATAATCCGGCGTGAATTACATTATTCTGTCTGATTATTTTTGTCCTGGTTCAGAACTGCTTAGCTGTGACATACTAGGAAGGGGTAGAGACAAGAGGTCCCCATAACATTTTTTATTACTATTATTTTGAATAAAAAAGCATTTTCCATCTGAAATTTCACTGAACAACAAATGCAAATGGAGAGCCATACACAAAAATCTTTGAACACAAAACCAATTTGAATATTTCCTTCTACATTGCATGTCAGGAATAATCATCCATATTGTCAGGCAACTGAACAATCAAGCCCGTTTCTGCACAGAAGTAGGGAATGGGTAAAGCGAAAAACATTAACAGAATGTGTTAGTTGGGAAAAATGACAACATATTGTCTAGGAATGAATCTAATTTATGAAAATGTGGAGTCTTGGCTCTCTAGTAAGTAATCCGCTGCGCCAAAATGCCACGTTCTCAATAAATTAGGCCATGCATCAGCTGAAGCTTGCGAGGTATTAGTCGGACCTGCGCATAACCAAGCAGGCAGGAACTACTGTGTACTGTTGGGGGTTGCTAAACAAACTGCTACACTAAAAACAAAGCCATAGCAGTTTTTATTCTAAATAAAAAGGTTAATTAAACAGGGATTTATCAGCAATACATATTAAATGATTACTTTGTCGTCTGTGTGCAGCAAATAAAGATGCAAAGGGTAGCTGTCGCCATACATAAAATACCAAAACGAATGGCCAGAGGCCAATTTAATTTCTAATGCCTCAATACCAGCACCACTGCATCTCTGATGAAACAAGTACTGTATATGTGCCGAGCCGCCACTCACACATTAAAGGACCATGGGCATCGACCACTCAATCCAGATGAGGTACAGCATTGCTGAGAGGTAAGTCTGCAGGTAAGATCGCAGAGATGCTGTAAAGCAGGGCACAGACCAGCACATATGGGCCAGATCGATGGCTGCTTCGAGCACCGTGCACACTCACCGCCATCTATCTGACCCATATAATATGCGCCCATCGCTGTTTTCAAGCGGGACAAATCAATCCCGCTCGAAAACAGCCATATCGGACATAACCGTAAATACGGCCGACGTCCGATGCTTTGCATATAGACCGCGGGTCTCCAGGAAAAGCAACGGCTGAGCCAAGAAGAGAGCAGAGCTGTCTCTTCAGCCCAGCCGATATCAGCTTGATGACATCATCACGCTGCTGCAGGGTACATTGGACAGCTCGAATATCAAGCCGTCTGTACCCTGTTTAAGCATAGTATTGGAGGATTTGCATGGACGAGCAAATCCTTTCCTAGTCAGACTTTGTTATGATGCCCTAGATCAGTGATGGCAAACCTTTTAGAGACCGAGTGCCCAAACTGAAACCCAAACCCCACTTATTTTTCTCAAAGTGCCGACATGGAGATATAACCTGAATTACATATACACAACTTATATACACACATAAAACATGTAAACACAAACTCTACTTACTTATAAGATAGCATAGGAGAGGGTAAGGGGCACTGTGTGCAAATCAGAAGAGAGGGGGAAGAGAACTGACAGCTTTGAGAGCCAATTGGCTGCAGTTCTGTCCTCTGTGCTGGCTGACAGAGAGGGCTCTAAGGGCCACCTCTGGCACGCGTGCAATAGATTCGCCATCACTACCCTAGATAACGCATGTGATGATTATAAGGTTGTGCATACAGGATTAGATTTTTCAATTGATCGACTTAAAATACGATTATATTAAATAAGATCATATATATATTTGGATTGTTCTTACCACCACATAATGTGATTGGTTCAAAACAGATTGATACCATTGTATACAAATCAATTGAAATATATAGAAAACATGGCAGATACATGTACGGTCAACTGAAATTTACCAACATGTCTGATCTAAAAAAAAGGAATTCATTTTCAATCGACTTACTACGATTGTTTTCCAAGTCGGTCAAATGTCAAAATTTAAACATGTATGGCCAGCTTAAGCCTTCATTGAACTCAAGTCTTAATAAATGATGAAGGCAAGCCTAGAACAGTTCATAGCTCAGAGGTTCTCAACCCTTTTTGATCTGCAACCCAGGAAGTGATGTCACAAAGTGTCAGTTACTGTATTTGGAGTGCGGAAGAAATTCTGCGGCGTGTCGCTTTTCTGTTTCAAATACCAGATATTCCCAAACCAGGAAATCAGGTGGACCTCTAATGCACATTGTGAGAAGTTTGCAGTGAAATGTTATAGCAAGCAATTCCAATACAGGAAGAGATTCTGTCCATCTATGGCATACTGAAGGTCTGGTTTGAAGTGAAAACCCACGCAAGCCTACACAGAAAATTAATGTAGGCCACTTTCTTGGTGGTAGGGAGTGCAGGGACTCGTATATTGTACAATTATTCAACATCCCTATATATTTCTAATAACCATAATAATGTAATGTGTCCCTCTCTTTTAATGCAGTTTGCTTGTATTCATTTTTTTTAATGCAGTTCGATCTTTTATTATCCTATTGACATTTTATATATATGCAGCGCCTGCAGTATCTCAATGTATTCTTGGATGGAGCTATGGATGGAGGGGGGAAAGTCCTTCCTCTGACTCATTCACTCATGTATTTAAATTGTATTCTCAAACTGAGCTTGTATAAAAATGAAGAATTCATTCAAAGAATTCATCTTTCATTAGATGAAAGGATAAGGATAGCCTGAAGAATATGCAGACAATTCAAGAAGCTAAAATAACTTTTATTCATTGTTGCATGTGTTTCTTGCTATAATTCTCCTGAAACATATTCTCCTGAAAGGGAAATCCTTATACGACAAAAAAAATATTTTGAGCCTTCTTTGCATGTATGGATTTTGTCTGCTAAATCAGCCCCATGATCTGTAAAGGCCCCCATACACATTACAATCTCACCATACAATTAATGTATGATCAAATTTTCATCTACCAAAGCCATGTAATATGAGGACCTTTTTAAACCTTCCAATCACTATGTATAAAATCAAGGAGGACCCGGCACTACAAAGTTGTTGGTAGATCTAAAGGACATTGTTTGGAGTGATCAATAAAAATTCTACAAGAGTGCTGTCTACATCTTCTGAATATCTAATTCTCCTCATAAAATATCTTCTGTGGTCATAAACATGATTACTTCATAGCATTAGTATGGTTGGTCTTCCCTAAACCTGGAAATTGGCTAGGTTTAATTAACACAGTATTTAAACATTCACTGTGCAGAGCTTTACAGAAAGGCATGGTTCAACCCGAGATGCCATCAGCCTCCAAGATGGGTGAACACTGCGGCAGAGACCCATAACCATGCCACTATAACCAGCCAAAATGAGTCAATATACTGAACGGTGACTGCCCATATTACTGGGTTTGATGAAATGCATTTCCTTTTCCATCTTCGGGTTGATGGATTCCCACTGTTGGCATCCGGGTTCTTTGCCATCATAACACCTTACTCTTAAGCAGTGGTTCCCAAACTGGGAGGCGCAAAGGTATTCCAGGGGGGCACTGACTCATTCTTAACCTGTGTTTCAATGGCGGGGGGGGGGGGGGGGGGGGGGGGGGGGGCTCGATAATGTTCCCAAATAGAAAAAGGGGGACCCTGCAAGGAAAGTTTAGGAACCACTGCTCTTAAATAAGTTAGTAACAGGGATTGATCGGAGCAGGCAATGCGACCCCCACAAATTCACTTGTATGCTGCTGCTGGTGGTGGTGGCCACTTACCTGCTATGAAGCACACACCATCCACAGTGAGGGTCACCAGAGCCAAGGCAAGAAGCACATGTGTTGTATCTCTGACAGCTTTCAACAGGAACACGGCTGACCTGTAAAAAGACCATTTATTAGCTTGATCACCGAGACATGCATCATTATACAAGATGCCATAGTTGCTGGAGTAGCTACTGACTGGACGTCTGACATCCCTCTGTCAGTGTATTATTACTGAATACAGCAATACAATTCTTATAGTATGGGCATCTTTATTATGCAAAAAGACAAAATTAGGAGGTGGGGTTGGACAATATGGACAAGATACCAACTACTAAGAGATGTACATCTAAAGTCTCCCAAAATTCAGATGATACCCAAAATTATATATTACATTTTTGAATGCATAATGTATGTATTTTGTATGTTATTTTACGACGGTGATGCGTTTTCTCACCTGTTTCTCACTCAGTATGTATACAGACTGCCAGTCTGGACTGAACACCATATCCCGCAGTATTGGTTTTCCAGGCACCACCACGGCAGTGTCGTACAGTACGGCATCTGCAGGGCTGTCCACGCGAATCTGTCACAGCAAGAAAAGAAAGAAAAAATAATGAAGATAATGAGTGCCCACAGGACACAGAAGCTTTTCATGCACCCAGTCATTGTACACAGATCGTCTCGTGTCCCTGCAAATGTCTGCTTGTTCATTCTTTGCCGTGTTCCAAGATGACAAACATCATTAGGATAAATGACGGTGAAACAGACTGTGACACATTTCAGGGTGTTCAGACATTGCACAGGAAGAAAAAAAGGAGGGGGGTGAAGGACTGGGCTCATATAATTAAACCTGCCTGACCAAAGACTACTTTGCTGCAAGGAATTTATATTCAGTGATGTTGTAAATAAAATAAAGTGATAAAGAACCGTATTACATTTTATATATGTATGGAGGTTATTTTATTATCTTACATTCGTAAGTATTCAGCAAATCTGGGGAGCAATTCTGTCAATCATCCACCAACCACCCCATTGTTGTCCTATGGCTGTCCACCAAGCAGTCACGGTTTATGCAGTTTCAGTCGGAAATGGTGATCGACCATCTGAATGTAGCCTAAAGCAAGCCATACACTTATAGATTTCCCTTCGATCATTGAACGATTGATCATAATGTAGTTACGCCACCACGCCAGGGAATCGATGCACACCACCTCCGATCAAGGATTGAGGTCCCCACCCAAAGAAATTTTGACCTTTTTGGGTCGATCATTCAAAGTGGGCGCATCCAATCCAATCCAGAGTGATCGTCGCGCGCACGTTTGGGAAACGACTGCAGAATCGATATTTGTATGGCTAGCTTTACGATCCATTCCAACGATCGTTCCACAAACAATAGCTGTGTGCTTGCGCAAAAATTGACGGATGATTATTCAGCAAATCGATGCGCACCACTTTGGGTGAACGTTCCTTGGCCACTATTTTGGATATTATTTCTGCATAATGAATGCACTGCTGTTCCCTTTCCTGCAATCAATGGTTGCCTCAGTCCAACGCAAAAACTGCCAAAGGACCCTATGATACAAGCAGCATTGCAACACAACGAGATAGTGTTACCGTATGGAAACCTGTTGTACTTTTTATATTTGCGTGATTTGGGTTATGCATTAACATGTGACGCAGTGCATTAATGCATAATGCACTGCAGCATATATTACATACAATCACCATACATACCTCAGGGCAAGAGTCTCCCATACACTAGCATTGGCGGTATAACGCTGCACATTATGGCGAGGTGCATCTTTTTACTGTCAACATGCACATTTGCAATACACCAAGCAATATGACTAGTGAAAGGGCCCTATGTTTACCAAAACAGCTATACACGAAGGTTCTAAAAATAACTAAAAGGAAAAAGTTTGGATTTTATTGTTATTTTTATATACAACAATGATGTAATTATGTGCTATAGCTTAAAATCGTTTTTACCAATGTTTATTGTCTTTTTAATCAATATCCTTTAATAAAGATATAAAAGATATTTATAGAAAGGTGGGTATTATATAGCATAATTATTCCAGATTTTCAGACCCACTACAAAATAAAGAAAAAACAGCATCAGAGAAAATGCCAGAAGGCTTCTGCTACTGAATGGATTCGGCACATTTTGAAGTCATGAGGTATACTGTTCATGTATATTTATAAAAATGTAGAAGGGTAGCCTCCATAATGGGGGCTAAAGAAAGCATGAATAGCAGGAGGAAAACAAGACAGCAAGGGCCCCATCGTGAGCCATTGTCATGTGTCTTGTTGCCTGAGGCCTAGTATAACAACCAAGGCCTCAAAGAGGGTCGACTTACTGAAGGCCAGACATCACTATAATGATGGTGTAAAATCATGACAGGAACATTAAAGCGCATATCCTGAACAATAGCTTGCTAAAATCCATGGAAGCAAATTATTATCAAATTACCTGAATACTTACACATCAGGTACAAACCTTCCAAACAAATGACCACATTTACAATAATTAAAATGCAGTTTTAATATGTAAGTTGGCTGCAGTTATCTGAACCATTGCCTCACAATCTGCAGCCATTTTGTATGGAGATCATGAAGTGACTACAATCACATAAAGCACATCAGAATTTTCTGTTGGATTGAGCATTAAATTATATTAGTTGAATTGGATTGTGTAAAAAACTATGTCTTTGTTCTACAATTTGAGCATAGGATAGAGCAAAAGGGTGCAATTGGTCAGTTTGGAACAGTTTAGTTGCAACAATTAAACTGTGTAAAAGTGCCATTGACCGGAGTGACAGGCAGTATTTAAATTTTACAAATGGATGTACAACAGTTTAATGCCATGTCTCCATTTAGCGTTTTTGATGCGTTCAATAATTTGCCAATGGAGTCCTATGGAAAAAAATGCATAAAAACAGTGAGGGGCACTTTTTGGACACGTTAAATGCGCTCCAATAGCCATGTTATTGTGTCTATAGATGTCTATAGACTACGTTGAGCCTTGCATCGGCGGAGTGGCTCAGCGCAGTAAAGACCGAGCATCTGCCGAGCAGGTAAGTCTATGTGCTACGTCGGGACCTACCGCCAAGCAATACACTTAGTGAAAGGGGGTCCGGATGAATAATGGAAACAAGCCCTTAAGCTACAATTTGGCTGTAACCAATTACAATTTTTTTTTTTTACAAATTACACATTTTTTTTTTTTTTTTGCAAAAGGAGCCGTAAGGGCCCATCTATCTTATATATTCTTGATAAAAAGCGAATTCGAAAAGTGAGTTACATCAAGAATGCAGACATGGCTGGCCTAACAATTTGGCAACCACACTATGACATAGTCACAATGCAACTAACACTTGAGGAGTAATTTTTTTTTACTGGCCAAATCGCTGCTCACTTTCCGAACAGAGGAGTCCTTAAAAGGTAGCAGGATTTTTTCTCTCCTTACTTAGTAGAATCAACATTTCCATCAGATATTAATTTCTGTGACCCCATTAGGAAGATTTTTTCTCATTTCCTGTCCCAGCGGTGCCTGCGCAAGACAGCAGATGGCGTGTGGCCATCCAGCAGGACAGGGAGGCACAGACACAGGCATTAAAATATTGATAAGTTCTAAATCACTCTCATGCCACTGAAAATGTGCTTTTGTCTCTGTCTCTGGTCAGGGCCGTGTCACACTTACAACTTTATAGCCGCTCTCGATGTCTCTGAATGTGCGGCTGGCTACAAAAGTAGTCCTGCAGACTATGGAGGGAATCTATGCAGCTACATTTATAGCATAGAAATCCCTACTACCACCATAACTCGCACAAAGTGGTATACGTCACAGCTGCCACGATGCTAGAAATGCTTGGCTACACAATTAGGAGCTATTCCCTCTGGAAGGATTGGAGGCCAAGATTAAGACAACACGAAGGGATGTCAGACAGCTCATGGAACTACAGTAGGGTGGGGAGGATGATGCTGAGACCCGGCTACTGGAAAAACACAAAGACTTCACTCCATCTGAATTCCCTTGTTACTGCTAAACAATGACTCACAGAACTGGTCATCCAACCGAAGAGATAATCTAGAGAAACAGAGGCCAAAAAAGATAAATGCTGTGATCTTCAAAGGGCCATCCAAGGTGTACTCCCAGCTAAAAGACAAAGACACCGAAATGCCTCATACAACAGAAGAGACTTTTAAGCTAGGAACACACTCATAAATATGGACCAGATCGATGGCAGCTTTGAGCGATCACGACCATCTATCTGGCCCATATGTAATGCAGCCATCCCTGTTTTCAAGCAGGATCAATCAATCCCACTCGAAAACAGGGATCTCAGATAGTCAATGTCCACTACTTTTCATGGGGACCATGGGGTCTCCATGCAAAGCACCATCGGAGCTGGCCTCCAGCTCCATTGATGTCGGGCAGCAGCCCAATGATATCACGCTGCTGCCAGGAAGCTTGAAGGGCTCGTATATCGAGCTGTGTGTTCATGGCTTAAAGGCTCCACGCACACAGATCGATACCCATTTAATCTACCCACGATTGACCAGTGTGGCGACATCCTAGTGATATGCCTAAGCTGATGTGCCGAAGCGCTCGTAAATTGAATGGCGAATCGGTGTGCACCACAAAGTAATGGCGATCCAACAGGGACTTACCAACATGTTGGTTCCCTGTTAAATCAACCTTTCCTCCCGCTCAAAGAAAGGGTGGCCACGTTCGATTCCCGAACGATTGATGCGTACGCCCACGGCATTCGATTGTTTCGGAATCAGCCCCTGTGTGGGTACCATTAACAATGCAGGAGCATATGGGAGAAGCCACCAGGATAATGCAGAACAAAATAGGTAAAATGATTGTCACAGTGAATTCAGATGCTAAATGTAAATATGAGCATTAGGGTTTGTGGCCTACATGTTACTGTGTGCTATGTTCCATTGAGTATCCTTTTCTTGGAAAACAATTGTACAGGGTGCTATAGGAAACAAATCTAAAGCATGCAATACCCCTGCTCCCCAGTTCACAAAAAACTTTAAGGAAAACTTTAAACTTGCTGAATAACGCATATGGTGTGAAAGAGCCCTAAACTAGTGGTTGCTTTTGGTAACAAACCGCTCTACTTGAAAGGTGCTGAAGACACAGGTATAACCCAGTGATTGTGTCCTTTATCTGACCTATGAGCATATTAAATGCACAAATACACTGTATATGACTACAAAACAGGGGGATTGCACAACACAGAGGAGAGGCGGCTTTAACATATCTGTGGCCATATGAAATGTGATGCCCTCAGCTTACACTAAACAAAAATAAAACTGCTTTTTCAGCTTTCCAAATGTGTTTTCACAACATCTGTTACAATGCAATTAAAATGTAATTGTTAGAATGTGTTAAGCTATAAAAAATATGTGACTTGACCCACTGTAGAAATCTGGTGGGATGAAGGACAGGCAGAGATATGAGATGGACAGGGTGCGGCTGTACTGTAGAGCCGGGGTGCGTCACTGAGCTGCCATTCGGTGCTCCAGAAAATGGAGACAAAAGAAAGTATGACGTATTTCTTCTGCTGATATACAAACCTTACTTAGCCACATGTCACTGCTGCAGAATTCACCCAAGCATGCCAAACTCCCCTGCTGCGCAACGCGCCTACGTTGACTATACCTTTCTATTGCTGCAAACGCCTAAACTTGGCACGTCTTCCTTCTGCTGCACCCGCCTAAACTGACCACTCCTTCAATGCGCCCTAAGGTTATGAGTTAACAGTTACGCCGACCATACACGTCTCAATTCCCCAGTTGATATTTTGGGTGGGGGTCAAGGGTGCAATGACAATCTACATTGTTCGATCAACATCGAGCAGCATTTGATTCCCAAATGAACGATCGCCACACCTAGTGATCGATAATTCGGGAATGGAACACAATCTAGCTGTGTATAGGGATCTTTAGGCATGGCAAACGTGCCCCACACAAGCCTAAACTCGTCACACCTTTCCCCCTTGCGAGCCTAAACTCACCCAGCCTTTCACCGCATGAGTCTAAGCTTGCCAAACCTTTTTGCAGCAGAAATATAGACTTTCCACACCTTTCCACTGCATGATTCTAAAGTTGCCATGTCTTTATGCCGCACAAACCTAAACTCGACATTCCTTCCCCCTGCATGAACCTAAGCTCACCACACCTTCCTATCATACAAGCCTAAGGGTCCCCCGACGCGGGTCAATACCTGCTTGATCGATGAATGCTCGAGCACAGCATGACAATGTCACCATTGTTTGGGAAAATTTACCTGTGTACGGCCACCTCAAGCTTGCCACTCCTTGCTACTGCAGGAGCCTAAGCTTGCCACACCCTCTTGTTGCATGAGCCTAAGCTTGCCACGCCCTCTTGTTGCATGAGCCTACGCTTGCCACGCCCTCTTGTTGCATGAGCCTACGCTTGCCACACCTTGTTGCAGGACCCTAAGCTTGCCACACCCTTTTGTTGCAGGGCACTAAGCTTGCCACACCCTCTTGTTGAAGGACCTTAAGCTTGCCACGCCCTCTTGTTGCATGAGCCCAAGCTTGCCACGTCCTCTTGTTGCAGGACCCTTAGCTTGC
>CM070040.1:49875179-49891088 GCA_036250615.1 Ptychadena robeensis
CTAAGCTTGCCATGCTTTCCTGCTGCCATACATTGTGCATTTAAACTGCAAACATAACACATCTCGTTATATCTGCCACAACACCAGAATAATAGACAATTTACAGACTTGTGATATATGCACTAAGTATTGCACCTCTGGCATGGGGTTCTGTCACTTGACAGCTGCGTGTTACACAGTGTTAAATCCAGAATCCTGCTCTCCAAGTAATCATTTCATCCCTTACAACTTGCCAGTAATCTATTATCCATCAGGAGAATTAGCATGAAATATTAAGCCAAGCGTCAAAGGGGGAGAGAGAAATGATGGAGGTGAGGGGAGGTGGGGGCTGCCAGCAAGGAGAGGAAAACAGGAATTTCAGCTCAAGACAATGAGGTAATGAGAAGTGAGGTGGAGGGAGGCAGGCAGTGAGGTTAGCGGGGTTACACCAAGAACTACAGATTCATGGCTGCCGAGGAGACAGGTCTGGGATCATTAAAGGTCTATAACTACAGTTCATTACACCATGGGCTAGGTTTCTACTCTGTTACTTAGACTAGTGAGCTGGAATATACTTCCAACATTAATTATTTATGTCCTAGACACGGGTAATTAAATCCTGGTTATTAACACACATTAACAATCACGTTTCCCCCCTTCTTCTACAAAGGCCGTACAGAATTACTCATATGCCCTGAAATGTAAAATTTATAGACAACACTTATTTTGGTTTATGATACGTGCGGTTATGGGTTAGAACTGCTGGCAGGTTTTAGTCAGACATTTCATTCACTTTTCTCAGTTCTTTGATGGGCGCCACCCTCCACCCCAACACAAAAAGGAACAGAAGGTCTGTACCCTCTAAACGGATGGGAAACCCCTCCTTCAACAGTTGTGACCCTAACAATTGTATGCTTTCTAATATTCTTCCAAAATTACCACAATTTTGGTTTCACCTTCACTTCCAGTAGCACTGGCCATAAATTAACTCAACCCATCAAGGACACAAAAACCAATTAAATCCCAAAAAGGTTTGAACCCTTGCACCAGGCAATATGCTCCGCGGCGATTGCCTGCATAGCTGGAGGAGGTAAACATAAGTCCGGCGTCACTGGAGACACCGGACTTACGTTGAAAGAAAGCGGCACCCCTCCAGTTAGACGGAGGTCTATGGCGCCGCCTACCCCCGCCCACTTCGCGTCACCGGTGACGGGGGCGGATCCGGAAGCATCGGCATACATACAATTATCTGAGCTCCCATTGGGCAACTGGGTCAAGTAATAGATTGTCACCATGAGCCATTACTCTTCAGGATGTGTACACAACGCTGACTGCGATCTTTGGCTACCTTGACCAAATCATGTATCACAACAAAGTCCATCCTCCTGGCTGGCAAGGAGTAAAATAGCTGAAGTCTAAGATCATACCAACGGGTTTTACCACACCACCTCATTTAGATCACTTGGCAGTAGAATTAATATCTCAGAAAACTTTCAGAAAGAAAACAATTCATTAAGGACAGCAATTACATTCTCCAGCGAAAACCACTAAACAAATACAGAGATTACGGCAATTGCTCTCCTGACACACGGCTGACCAACTGAGGCAACTGCAGTGTGGGTGTAAGGCTCTGCCAGCAAATGTGTTTTACCAAGCACCGAAACAACACATTAAGGGCCCTTTCAGGGCATACATTTAGGGCCCTAAAGCTGGGCATAGACTGGTCATTTTCCTGTCGACTGCTCAGCAGATCGACTGGCCGTGATGACGTCCTCATGCACGGCCGCTAGTGCAGAGAATCGGCCAGGCACCCTTTATGTGCCCACCATTACTTCGGATGGGGACAAATTAATGGGATTGGCCGTGAATTTAATGTACGATCCGACATGCGGCAGATTCCTGGTCAATCTGACCAGATGGGCGCACACGATTTTCGGCCTACCGACCGCCGGCCCACTTGGCGGGAACACGCACGGCGGTTGATCGGCTGAAGAATTGGGCATGAATATGCTCATCTATGCCAAGCTTAAGGGAGATGTGGCTGTTTAGTTTTTTTTCAGCAATAATGAATGTGATAGCGGTAACACTACGCCATGCGTTACCAGCAAAAAATATGCGTTTTTCCTTTGAAACCTGTGTACGTTGCGGTGACGCTATCTATGCTGCATTACATCAGAGTAAATGTGGCTAGTGTGAAAGAGCCCTGAAACCCGTGTTTTTTTTTTACTACACAGTGTTACCACTCCATTCTGGAAGCTTTTTCACAAGGGAGTCATGCCCTGCTTCTACCGAGTATGTAATTTTAAGACAGGGGTGGGCAAACCAAGGCCTAGGGGCCAGATCAGGTCTGTTTAGCTTTCTTTTCCGGCCCTTTGTCACCTTGTTGAAAAGATGCTCCCCTCCGCTTGTTCTCAGCAGTGAGTGCACATAATGTCTTGGGGACCATGCAGTGGCATGATCAGGACACTGTGGGAGCATCCTGGCGACAACAAGCAGTCTCTAGGCATTACCTCTGCTCATTGCAATGAATGAGCATTTTATTTTAAGTGCGGAATATGTAAAAAGAGAACGCCCCTGTCACACGTCGATTATCACCCATCACCTCCATTATTAGTGATGCGGACTATTGGCACACCTATGGCGGGTCGGCCATTACAGGCTCTTGGTCCGGCCTTGTTATCAAATGTAAGAATCCAATGTGGCCCACAATTTAAAAAGTTAAATACACATAAAGGGAACATATCGGCAGACATTTTCCTGCCTGAATTCTTTTTCCTAGGAGACAGATTATAGGTATTCAGATCTATAATGCCTAGAGTAATTAAATGAGGTTTTTACTGTGACAGGAAAACTGGAGGCAGGTATTTTACACCATGACAGAAGCACATAAATTGGGCATGAGGACACCAGACACAGAAAGACACAGGGGCCGTTAAATTTTAAAGTTGGCTTTTATATTTTGCCTGTGCAGTGGGTCAAAGCTGAACAATAGTTCCTGGCACAATATGGCTGCATCCACTGGTATTTAATAACAAGAGTTGGAAAAGGAAAGGAGAGGAAAATGAATCTCCTTCTAACAACCCAATGACACTCAAAAGGTAAGTCAAATACAAACAAATGTAAAAAGGATTCATTAAATTAGGTCAGGCCCATCATGCATAGGGCAATGAAAATAAACTCATTAGATTATATTTAAAGGAGAATATAGAAAAGCGCCTCAACACCTCAGCCGAACATTCAAGGGAGAATCTCTGAGCAGCCGCTAAAATATTACCGCTCACAAATCAGCTGACTAATCCAAAGCAGTTTATGGTTTTATCTATACCCCGATACCTGGGGATTGCATGCTGCTTTTCAATTACACTTTGGAATCTCAAAGGAGCCATCTTGCCGTATAGGCGTTACTTTAGCTGCAAAGACATGAAGATGGAACCTGCCATCCATTACCGATCTACACAGTCAAGTGTACAGAACTTCGTCACCTATAATAATCATAAATACCGGTGTGTGCCTCTCGGATTTGGTTTCACGCTATAACCAGGGGCCTGCTAGTGATAGTAATTATCTGCTCCAACTCAGAGATCTTACATTTATATCAGTTGAGTTGATATGGAGGGCCACGAGTGCGGCCCACAGCATAACAAAGGGGCCGCACATAACATTTTCAGTCTATACTGACCAGTATAAGCATTTTTTTATTAAAAAAGAAATGACAATAGGCAGAGCTAGAAGACATTTTTTATTTTTTGAATAACAAAATTTGTTTAATATTATACTTCAACCATTAGGGAACACTGTAGTATGGTGATGCACATTTTGTGTCATGTATAGCATCAAAGGTTATGTGCCTCAATTAGGTTAATTATTAACAATTAGGTTTCAGGGGCCGCAAGTGGAGGACTGAGGGGGCCGCCAAGGAACGCCCAAAGGGCCGCAGGTTGAGCATGTGTGATTTATATGGTAGGACACTGCACAGGGAAGGTGAGAACATTCATGCCTGAACCTGAATTCAAGAAAGAACAGAAGCCCAGGAACCAAAATTGCTAATTTAATTGCTGCAGCTGAAATTTGCCGTTTTTGACTAAACGTCCCACATACACGGATCGAATTTCGTTAGGTTCCCAAACCATTGAAGTGCGTGTCTGCGGGATTGATCTATCACTTTTGAAGAAATGCCAATCGAACAGGGAACCAACATGTTGGTAAATCCCTGTGCGATCGCCATTACCTTGGATGGGGATCATGGGACTCAATTGTGCAAAGTGGTACGTATTTATCGTTTGGCAATGCGTGACGTCACCGCTGATGGATCGGGAATCAACCCATGTGTGGGTACCTTTAACATGTCTTGGTTGTGGTTAGCAGAGGAACACGCCTCGATCTAGTAAGAGCCTCGCCTCACTAATGACTGGGTGGATGTGGCATGAAGTAGATCCTTGCACCAGATTCTCCTCCAGCAAGGAGAACACCAGCACAAGAACAAGTCCAGCACTAAATCTCATTTCAAATCTCCTGAGATTACATGTTCCTCATTATATAGTAAATTTTCACCCTCCGAGTTTCAGATAATTTTGGATAAAATTGTACTATTTCATTTTTATTTAGTGGCTTTTCTTATTAGAACTGAAACAACAGAACTCCACTTCGTTTTGCTTAAAAGCAACAAAATCGTAGTGGTTGCGTCTTTTGCACACATCCTATTCATTTTGAATGGACGTGTATCCGCAATGTGCGTGCTTCCTATTGCAAATATGTACCCATGGGGCACGTCCAGACGTGGCCACTAAGATTTTGCCTTGTTTTGGCAAAATTTAGTGAAGTTCTGGCAGCTTGGTACGTTTCTCCCACTATGCAGAATATGCATGCGCATAGAGCATAGGTGCCCAACCTGCGGCCCTTTGGGCATTCCTGGGTGGCCCCCCTTAGTCCTCCACTTGAGGCCCCTGAAACCTAACTGTTATTGTATAGGGCATAGGAGCTCACTTGCCAGCCGATCCCCTGCTGACAGGTCCTCGTCTGGGAACTTCTTGAAGTGGAAAGAGGAGGAGAGGCAATAAACATACATGATAGGCATATGTAAAAGCCAATGAGCAACCCAGATGGCGCCTGAGCAAGTCCCTTACCTCTCCACCTGTTCTCTTCCTGTGTCGGTGGGGGATCAGCAGACAGGTAAGTGTCTATGCTCGTACTATTCCATCAATGAACGAGGGGGGGGGGGGTGATTGTATAATATATATTTCGGCAATTTCGGCACATAACCGGAGAACTTTGAATCAAAGGTTTTGTGACCCATAGATATCATCAGAGGCTTTGATGATATATATGAGGCACATAACCTTTGATGATATATATGACACAAAATTGGCATTACCATGCTACAGTGTTCCCTAATAGAGATGGGCGAACATCGGCCTGGAGTGTCCGCGAACAGGGCTGGTCGAACTTTTAAAGAAGTCCGCTGTCCGCGGACACATTCAAATTCCCCGCCTCTAGGCGGGGAATTTGAATCGGAAAAACCGGATGTGACGTCAGTGACGTCACATCCGGTCACTGGAACGCATCCTGGAACGCATAGTTTCTGGTTGTGGGAGCCGGCTGTGACGTCACTGACGTCACTTCCTGTTCTGAGCCGGTATTTTCACTACAAGACCAGCTTCATGCCGGTCTTGTAGTGAAAAGATTCTTCCTCCGGCACGATCTCGCAGGTTCTGATCCTGCCGGAGGAAGAATTTAGATCTTCTTCTGGCCGGCGAACGGGGCGGGTCGAACACCCGTACTGTCCGCCGGCGTGAGGATCGGCGAACATGCCGAGGTTCGCGGCCGAACTGTTCTCCGGTGAACAGTTCGGTCCATCCCTATTCCCTAATGCTTGGAGTTTTGTTCGTTTTTTCGAAATTAAAAATGTCTTTTGGCTATGACTGCTGTAATTTTTTCATTATAAAATGCTTATACAAGTCAGTATAGATAGAAAATGTTATGTGGGGCCCTTTAGTGATGCTGAGGGCCGCATTTGTGGCCCTCCATATCAACTCAGTTGGCCACCACTGGCATAGAGCCTTCATTCCTGACAATGGTGCCCTCCCTACCCGTAGAGATCCGAATTTCTATTATGACATAATTGCTCCTCATTGCTTCAGAGTGAGGGGTGTCAGCCTTTCCTAGTTTGCTCATCTGTTCAAAGCATCTCACTGTCTTCCAGGCAGACACACAATGAAAACTGAGAAGGCTATATAGTAGAAAACCCAGGACACTGGATCACTTTCACTGGTATAGAAAACAGACAAGAATGGAGAACATAGAAGTTGTGAGTTTATGTACACTTTCCGAAACATTCAAAAAGAAGTCCATTTCTGTGAAACAATGAAATGAGACTAGTAATGTAGCGCACAATGGCTCTATTCTTTGCCAGGGATTTTAGGTAATTTCCGATCGCTTCCATTTTTATAAAACTCCCAGCATTGCATCAACACCATTCTAGAATAACGGCCGCCTACCGAGAACAGTCATTTCTGTGAACAGCGCTCCAAAAAAACATTCGCTAAATCTTCTGAAAACGCGCCTGCCGATAGCCGACCTCACTAAAGGGACCCAGAAGTGTTTGTGTGCAAAGCCCAAATGGATTTTGGATGGGAGTCTGAACAACTGAGGTGTGAGCGTCGGCCATCACAAAAATAACCGAACGCATTAATCATCAGATCATCGGACACTGAGCCCGTGATGGAGGGGAGAGGGGGGCACGCGTGGAAAGCCGAAAGGAAAGGCGCGCTGATTTGCCAGAGACATAAAAAATGTGCAAGACCAAAATAAATGTGTAAAACAGGAGTGCGCTAATGGATTCCAGCTGGGCCGGATTGTGTGCGACGGGCTCGGATTTCACACCGTTTTATGAAAAAGTTTAACGTTCCGCCTCTCCCCTGGGCACTCTGCCCTTGGAGTTAAATGCTATAACTGCATTCTCGATGGTCAGGGCTTTGAGGGGGGAAAAGTATGTGATTTAGCACAGATCAGGGCTTGGGGATCATGTGGACGACATTTACAATGTATATGGGGAATGCGCATTATCGGAGAGACTGACAAGGGGCTGCCATCTTATTCATATATACAACACAGTTATACAGCTAGCTAACCTGTGCCGACCACTGTATTCTACAAGATCCATACTACATTGTGTAGATAAACCCGATGCCAACAGTACCCCGAGCACAGGATTTCTCAGCACGCAGCTGGCATACTAAAGCTAGCCACACATGGTTTAAATTTAGCGTTCAATCTGCGTTTCCCGATGAAAAATTCGATCGATTGAAAGAAAATAGTTTTTCTGCCCACATAGTACAAATCGACGATTCTTGAACGATTTTTGTCAAATCGTCAATTGAATCGTGATCGGACAGGTTGGAAAATTTTTGTCGATTGTACAATCATCGAGCTACATTCCTTGCAGCTTTTTTTTGGTCAAGTCAATGATACTGGATGTGTGTGGCTACTTCCCTTTAACACATCATTTCCCATTGAAACTAAAATCGTAAGAGGAATTCAAATCAAGGATTTTTGATTACTTCAATACAATAATCGTACTCCCCATGTGGTGTACATCAATTAAATTAAAATCGATTTTCACATTTTTTATCGAACTACAAAATCGAATCTAACGTCGAATGTGTGGCTAGCTTAACTTCGGTAGAAGTCTACACAGAGCTGGATGATTAGAGGCATCCTCTGCAACAGTATCTATTGGTTAGGTTGGTACGCTGAAAGAAGTTGTATAATCACTGGGACAGTGGTTCTTACGACTGGGACAGTGGTTCTTACGACTGGGACAGTGGTTCTTACGACTGGGACAGTGGTTCTTACGACTGGGACAGTGGTTCTTACGACTGGGACAGTGTCCACTCCGCAGGCGCGCCGCTCAGAATATGCAGTGTTGATTTGAAGCTGCGGACAGCTGCGCCTTCATAGCAGAACCGCGTGGTGCCACCAGAGAAGATCAATGGAGGTGTCTCCAGATGCGGAAAATGGCTAGTCCAGCACAGGGAATCTGCAGTGGACACATGGAATAGTAATGCTGGGGCTTTTTACTACATTGGAACTGCCTATACGAGGGCAGTATTGTTAGCTCACTGGCTATCCCTTTGGCCATTTAGTATTGGAGATAAACTGGTCTCACCATACCCTCATTTCTGTATATGTAACAA
The DNA here is from genome assembly GCA_036250615.1 of Ptychadena robeensis. Taxonomy (NCBI): domain Eukaryota; kingdom Metazoa; phylum Chordata; class Amphibia; order Anura; family Ptychadenidae; genus Ptychadena; species Ptychadena robeensis. Next base: position 49,883,351 of record CM070040.1, read on the forward strand.
GCAGGGTATGGGTTTACACCTCCCAAATCCAGAACAAAATGCCAGCCTTGACCCCAAACCAATGGAAAATCAGCACAAAGCCATGTGGCTTTTTCTGGCAACCGATTGTTCCAAGGGGTTACTGCAATGTCATATAGAAAGCCTATAAATCAAGGAATAAAAAAAGAAATATGGAACAAAGAGAAAATGTAATGAAATGAAAGATTATCTAGACAGTAATAACTCAATTCAAGCTCACTAAATAGAAGGGACTTTTCATTTAAAACAACAGATGACTAATACAAATTATTCAACTACGCAATAGTGAGATATTTGCTGTATTTTGTAGCTTTTAATGTTACAATCCTGAATACTTTCACAGCATTAGGAGCGGGAAGATGTACAACAGGCTTGTTTCCCCAGTTGTCATTGCAGGTATAACCAGCAGTCCACATGTCCGGAGCATGACCAAAAAAAAGATCTGTCATGTTGTTTCCACTGATGACAAGTATCTGGGTGGGTTTTGGAAAGTTGTTTAATCCATTGTTGGAGTGTAATAGGCCATAGCTGTCAATTTCGCACCGGCCAGAAATTGTGACATGTCACTCTCTCTCCGATTTTGGTCAGAATCACCCGCGTTCCAATACAGGAATGTGCATCCTGACCATCACTTCCAGTATCCCCCTCCCCTCCTATTTAGTTCCTGCCTAACTTAAGAGGGAGAGGGAGTTAAGCGGACAACACGGCTTGATATAGGAGCTGTTGAGGTACGATGACATGCGCATAGACAGCACTGCTGTTCTCCAGCTCCGATGATTCTTTGAATGGAGACCCCGGGTCCCCATGCAAAGCGATGGTCCCCGCTTGAAATCCATAGGGATGGCAAACATTAGCTAGTGGCCAGAGTGATGGCCGTGAGCACGCATGGTGCTCAAATCGGCTGTCGATCAGGCCTATATCTATGTGCGTGTTTCCCTGCTTTACTCTCCCTAGTAATGTCCCACCCCACACATCATCTGCACAAGTGGGGTAGGAACTACTACCTCTGCCTGATGTGAAATCAGGATTTGGCTGGGAAAGTTACATAAAAAACTTGACTTTCCCGGCCAAAAGGGGTTGACAGGTATGATGATAGAGCATGTGCACAGGTTTTGATCACGCTGTGCACCACGAATCAATATTCCACTGAAAGTCCATATTAAAACTGCAAAAGTTGACGTGTGTATGTCTATCAGGCAAGTCTACGGTCAAATTTTAAATACACTACATTTAAATAATTTTCCAGTACCATTGTAAATGGCTTAAGTTAAGATGTTGCAAAAATAGCAAATATTGGCATGTATATATTGGTAATGGTAAGAACAACCAAGCCCTATACACCATCATATATAGAGTACTATAGATTGGTCGATCATTTAATTTTCAGTCTGAGCTACCAAAACTAAGGACACCTATGCTGGGCGGGCGGCCCTTACCGGTTCTTGCTCCGGACCTTATGTCAAATTTAAAAAAACATTATGGCCCATGAGCCAAAAAGTGTTTGCCGACCCCTGGCCTGGATAAAGCCCATGCAAACACATGGGTCTCATACAAATTCTATGAAGCGCAATAACTTACTGTACAAATGTAACGCCTTCTAAGAACAGATGCGTTCTTTAAGGTTTGATTGAACAGCCATACTGCTACCATGCCGATCTATGAAGGTGCCAGGTGCCAACTACTGCATCTGATCTATTAGTGCATTAGAATAAAGCAATATTGGTTATGGCTGTGTAAACAGTATTCCACCTAAGTTGTTCATAACTTAATTGCTGTGAGGTTGGCTGATTATGAGAACAATAAGCAGGGAGCGGGACTGGGCACAGCGCGCTCTCTGATAATTATCTGCGTGGCAGGCAGGATTTATGGCGCTGCATGATGTATTCTCCGTCCTTTCCCCCGGCAGAGGTGAAGGGCGATCTATAAAATCTGTCATTAACACTGAGCCAAAACCTGCTATGTCTCCTTTCTCCGCTGCCATACCAGCTGTGCTCCTCTTGCCCGCAACCATATCCTCTGCTGCTCATATACAAGAAATCCATGCTGGCAGACTGTCTGCCCTTCTTAAAGAGACTGGTCCGTGCAAATGCCTACACTGCTGAACTCTTTCTAGGAAGGATACCTGGCTGTCGTGCTAATTCAATTCAGTATTTAGTCAAAGGCCAAGTAGTAACAGTACATATACATTATGAATATTGGTTGCACGCTTGTTCCAGATCATCATGTCATAGTTCTGAAACCAGAGATGCCGCAAGATTGGTGGTTATCAATCTCAAAAAGTATTCAGCAAATCCTGTTTTCTGTTAAAGTTGCAGTCCAAGGGCAAAGGTGTGGAGGACAAGAAAGTAGTGTTAAAGTGGAATTAGGCTTTGGCTTGGCCATAGTTTTAACAGTGGAAAAAATGTGAATGAAAACAATGCAGTCCAGTTAAAGCAGTGGTTGTCAACCTTTTTAGATCTGGGAAGATCAGGAAAATCTAGGAAATTGAACAGAACTCACCTTCTTTAGCGTCCCAGCACGGGTGCCCACAAAGACCACAGAATGCCCATTGTAGCTGTAAGCTGCCACACTAGCCATGCCATCAGTCTTCTCTTCAAATAGTGGAAGGCCCTCGATCACCTTCAGGCCACCAATGGGTTGATTCAGAGCCAGGCCACAGAATGCTTCATGAATATGGATAGGCTAAAAGAGAAAAAAAAGACACATGAGCACGTATATTGTTTATTAGGTATATACCTTTTACAGGTATGTTCCCACATTAGCGATCAGCTGCGAGTCTAATCATGACTTGCGGCACGGCGATTGCAGGCAGGCAGTGTGGGGAGGATGAACCAGGACATTTTCCCCACCCCGCCTGATTGTGCCCATAGAGAGTAAATGGGCGCAAATAGAATGACACAATTTGTAACCGCTCCCATTCATGTCTATGACCATGGCGCGCCTGATCGTGGCCTTTATTTGAAGTGGGGACAAGCCCATTCAACTAGATGGAAGCGATCAGCCATCAGCTGATAGCTAATGTGGGAACATTTAGGTTACTGCTAAAGTAACCTAGACTGTGTTATACTAAAAAGGTTTTATAGATGTTGGGGAGAGCTTATCATAAAATGCTCTGCCCTTGTGAGTCTTCCTTTGCTGGGTTTCAACTGTGATCTATGGTGAAGCATGACCCACATACACCTTGAGCCTTTCAAGTGGCCATCATTTCTATAGCAGAATGTTCAGCAAAGCCTCACGTTTTGCATCCTACATTCAAGGCTAGGTATAGAGCTTTAAAAAAAATTTGCTTCTATCCCCATCGTTTGGCAAATGACAACACAAAAAATGGAACACTATGAAAGAAATGGCAGGATCAACCGCAAGATTTTCAGTACAGGAAGAGAATTTTTATTAAAAGATTAATAGACCTTCAGGGCCTACCAGAATCAATTACAGGGAATAAAACAGGCACAAATCACACCCCCGCAACGAGAGGTGCACATTCCGTCTTAAAATTGTACACTAGAAAATAAAAATGTGCACCTTGCCTGGAAAAACAACACATCTCAAACAATGCTTGCCCCAGAGACTGGCATGCATAAGGAACATCAGTTGTGGGATTGGCATGCTCTGCCGTGGCTCGCTGCCAGGCTGTAGCAGTTATGCCGAATGTGTTTGCTATGTGTTATTGCAAACGCACAGCATATAGAGGGTACCCACAGACGGGAAGAGAGGAGCAACTCACTGGTTTCTTGCCATTCCCTGCCAGCTAAGGGTAAAACTACGCAGATGTAAAACCATCTGTTCCATGCTGTTGTTTTTCAAAAACTGAGCTGTGATATCAGGTGAACCTCAATTAATAAAGGACACTTGGTAGGATGGATAGATTAATAGTGATCAATTTTCTTTCCTTATCCTGGCATCTTAAACTTTGACAAGGACCAAACTGTGAGAACTAGGGGTGCTGCTGGTACGCAGTGCTTTGTCTTTATTATTGAACCACGTAGATACAACTAGTGAACCAGCTATGGAGTCAACAACATCCAAGGCTCACAAAAAAAGAAAGCAACCCTGTCTAGAGTTTGCTTCATAGCTGTGGTTCTCAACCTGTGGGTCACTGAATTCAGTGAAAGCATCAGCGGATACCCACAAGCGGGGTAGGAAGTTAGGAGAGAGCGTTATGCCCCCTCCTAACTAATGTAGGAGGAACGGGGAGTTACTCTCTCTTCTAAATTCCCACCCCACTTGTAGGTATCAGCTGATTCTTGTACTAAACTCAGGGACCCCCAAGTTGAGATCCATGGCTATAAAGCAAACTCTAGACGGGCTTGCTTGCTTTTTCTGGGAGCCTTGGGTGTTGTTGACCCATAGCTGGTTCAATAGTTGTCTTTATTATTGAACCACGATACCAAGATACGAAGCACTGGGATGGGAATGGGAAGAGTATGGAGAAGAAAAGGAACTGCTTGTGATCCTAAACATACCACCTCATCAGTGAAGCATGGTGGTGGTAATGTTATAGTGTTCAGAACTCATTGGATGGCGCTTCACAGTGCAAATGGACAATGACCCAAAGCATTCTGCAAAAGCAACCAAGTTTAAGCAAAAGCAGTGGAATGTTATTCGATGGCCAAGTCAATCACCTGACCTAATTCTAATTGATCATGTATTTTACTTGCTGAAGACAAAACTAAAGGGAACAAGCAGGAACTAAAGACAATTGCAGTAGAGGCCTGGCAGAGCATCCCCAGGGATGAAACCCAGCATCTGGTGATGTCTATGCGTTTCAGACTTCAGGCTGTAAGTGAATGCAAAGGATTTGCAACCATGTATTAAAAAGGGAAAGTTTGATTTATGAGTATTATAAATGATTATTGATTATTATATGTCCCATTACTTTTGGTCCCTTAACAAGTGGGAGGCACATATGCAAACTTCTGTATTTCCTACACCGTTCACCTGATTTGGATGTATATACCCTCAAATTAAAGCGGTCAGTCTGCCGTTAAAACACTTTGTGTTTGTTCAAATCCAAATCCATTGTGGTGGTGTATGGAGCCAAACATTTTAGAATTGTGTTGATGTCCCAATATTTATGGACCTGACTGTATGCCTATGTCTGTTCCCATTTTTTCTTTTCCCAATACTTTTACATAGCAGCATCACCTCCTCAAGGCACTGTTAATGGAGGGAAAAAGAACAATTGCTTGAATAGGACAAGATGCATCAAAGCTAATGCAGGTACCACAACTCCATCTCCCGACACACAACTTCCGCTGCAAACATTTCTAGAACTATCAATAGTTTGGTCATGTGGTTTTACTCCGGACAACAATTGGAATGATGCTTTGTAAATGTTGTGATAAATTGCTGCCCCAGGTTTGGAATAGTTCACATTGACTGTGTTGTGTAAGGAATGAATGAGGAAGGCTGACACTGAGCAGAAGTCTGTATACACGGCCGGCCCGTATTGGCTAAAAGAGAGAAGCCGAAGCCCCAGCAGCTGACATTACTCCATCCTTATTTCATAAAAGAATTGCGGTAATATATCGGCATCAAAAGAACATTTTTGAAATGTTGTGGGGCCCTCTTAATACGTTTTGCATTATCCAGACATCCAAAAATGTATTTGTGTGGACAGAGGAGGATTCCTTGTTGCGGGATAATATCACTAGAACTACACTTGCACATTAATCAGCATTGCTCGCTGCATTACACCCATGTAATTGTCGTTCTATGCCTAATCGCTAACAGACAGTGAACTAGTCTTTACCTCTCCTCTGGTAGGAGTATATGCAGGATAAAGATTGAGGGCAAACAGTATGAGCTAAAGGGAGACGCTCTGTACTCTGGCAGCGAATACACCAGGAATTTGTAGAAGTCATTATGGGCATTGACCTTTACCAGCAGACATAAGTCAGCTTTCTTTCCTCAGGGGGCAGGGGGGCTACTTTCATCAGACTTCTAGTAAAACGTTCCAAAAGGAAATCTCTGGGTCCTGATGCTGCACTTGAAAAATGCAAGATGTCTGGCTGTTCTGCTGGTGCACTACTTGTACTGCTAGTACTTTGAGATACCAACCTGAAACTATGATGCAAATCAGGAGTTTGGTCACTGATTTTACAATTGTTCTAATCACTAATGAATCCACAGACAGCCAAAGCATGTCACATCACTGTTTGATTGATCTCTTATATTATGTTTGATAGCTCAAGGTGGCGAACCATCAATTCCCGAACGAGAGCTGCGGACGATTGTTCAGGAGTCTACCAAAACATCGACCCTTGTATGACCGTCTTAAGGATGGTTCCTGGAAACTGCAAGGAAAGGAAGTGAAATCTCGCAAGGAGGCAATCATACATGTTACATTTCCTGTTAGTAGGTGATTTATCAAAGAGGCCCAGCAATAGGAGCAGACCTTTCATTTTACTTCAAAATCATATATATTAACAGCAGCATTAGGTAAAACCACCTTAAATCCAGCAGCACCTGACCTCTGTGCTTGGATGTAATAATTTATCCTTAAATATAGATCCAGCTCATAACATAGATTATACAGTTGAATTGCTTAGAAAAATCTGCCGTTAGTTTAGATTAGAGGGCTGGCCGGCTGCCAAGATCTGCACTCAGAGAAAGTGAGAGATTTCAATGTCCTGTTGGTGTTATATCAGTATAAAAAAATTTGTTCTTAAGCCCCCCCCCCCCCCCCCACTTACACCATTAGATCACTCCATACAATTTTCTTAAGATCCAACAACAACTATGTAGTTCTGGGATCTAAAGGAAATTGTATGGAGTGATCTAATGGTGTAAGGCTATATCCGGCTATAGACAGACGGTATAACACCTACTGTCTGTTTCCACGGCGCTTAGCCGGACCACCGGCTGGAGGCTGACAAAGTGAACAATTTCTATTCTTTACAAAATGTTTGTATGGCTTTATTACAAGAATGCTGAAGAAAAAAAAAAAAAGAAAAAAAAAAGAAGAATGACGCCAAGGGAAAACCAGCCTGCCACGTCGACTGCGAGACCGTTCTGGGACACCCAGTGAAATGTCACATCTGCGGCTACTGTGCCACAAATAACAGGGTGTCGCTGTAACTGTGCGCCCTTTGAAGTGGTTTCTTGGGGAAACCACGCTGTATTTAAAGCCGAGCCGTCTGCCTTCCCCATCAGTGCGCACGCTGCCAGAGATGTGTGTGTATGGGGAATGCTGAAATGAACGGCACGTGAGGCCACACTGCAGACGAAAAACTGGGACAAACACATGCACGAATCATGTCTGGTGCACGGCAGAAAATTAAGGAGCTGCGCACATTTCAGGAAAATAGTTCAGACTTAATTACATTTACATAATGCCTGCTTGCTCCAGACCTCCCACTTCATGGGCCTATTTGCAGCCGTCTGGTTTTTCCCCTCTCTTGAAACAAACTACAGTCTGGAGCAGGCGTTGTACGCAATTTAAAATGTGCAAATTGTTCTACGCCTAACTAACAGGAGTCTGCACAGAAAAAGTGATGGGAAGCATAGTGAATATGTTCACAGAATGAAGCGCCATTCACAGACATATCCTTTATCATACTTCCCATTCAGTTCACATAGTACTTATCTCTAGGAGGCTCGGCAGCATGCTCTGGTCGTCACCGGGGTTTCTGGGAATGACGTTAGATGCTTTAGACATGTATAGCATTGTATAGTATTGCCCAGTTATAATACGCTCTTAACCTCCTGAGCGTTTCGC
>CM070040.1:49894263-49918855 GCA_036250615.1 Ptychadena robeensis
GAGGGACTTTCTAAACCATCAAGTCTACCTGTGTTCAATGGCAGAGGACCCGGCACTTCACAGTTGTTGGTAGATCTAAAGGATATCTGACAGAGATCCAAAGGTGTATGGCCAGCTTAAGGGTGCTCTGTGGTTTCATTCACTGGTCCCTGTACCATATCAAGGCAGCATCTTTACGGCTTTTTTATTCCATTAAGGCCAGCCAGGTTTTTCGATCACTTGCTCAATAGGGATTAAATGGAGGCGTATATAAACGCCCCCAAACATTCGCACTGCATCTGCACAATTGCCTAGAGCAGCGTGTTTACACTAACGCCTGGAATTGTACATTACCATAAGCGCAAACGCTGTGCCGGTGTCAAAGGTTTCCTATGGAAACCTGCGTACCTGGATTTAACGGTTGGTGTTGCGATACTGTGCAGCACGACACATCTAAAGCGTGGCTAGTGTAAAATTGCCCTAAGGCCCCCTCTCACACTAGCCGCACCGTGTCGCCATATATGTGAAATAAATAAAAGCCAGATCTTTTCTTGTATACGCCACAGTATACAAATTGGGTTCTCTATAGGAAGTGGTCAACTTAAGTAGAAGGTCAGCTCTCCATTTTTTAAATTCACAATAGCCAGTAGGGTAACCAAAAAATTTAGGACTAGGAAGGACAATGTAGACACCAGCCGGCAGAGAAACGGAAACGTATTAGATTAGCGAGGCGATAGGAAAGTGGTTGAGCTCTTTTAATGCAAACCCAGGTGAAATCCTGTAGCATCCACAGCCATGTGGTACATAGACGTTCTAATCCTTCTGCAACACCAAGCGGCTTTCTAATCCTGAAATCTGGAAACTAAGACTCTCAATTCCTCACTCCTGCTGGCTTCTGTTATTCTGGGAGACAGAATACCTGACAGGAGGCTGACTCCATGTCAGGGGTGGCGGCCATCTTGTTTTCAGGACAATCTGACACTTGCACCCACTGGGACTGACTCCTGACCCTTGGATGGTCTCTCTTTCACCCACACAGCTGGACTGAATTAGAGAGGAGGAAACATGTTAATTGTCCGGGTGAAAAGGCCAGCAAGGGCTTTGTACAGATAATAGACAATTTATACTCAGTATGGGTGTTGCTTCTCTGAGAACCCCAAATAGGAATTTCTTAACATAATTACCCTCATCAATGCTCTTAGTTTAGAACAGACCAGCCGCAATCATACTTATGAATGTGAGCTTATTATGAAATTATTTAAGAAGGCCAAAGCAATGGCTACCAGATTACGCTATAACCAAAACATGACGTTGTCCATTCCTCTACAAATCTTTGCGGACTAGAAAGTGTGGAACCTACTGGATTAGCATGACAGCCAGGAAACATGTGATTTAAGAAGGCTGATCATCTCTCCCTACCACAGTGGTTTCCAAACATTGCCTTCAGAGCCCCCCTTTTCTAGATATAAACGACCCCCCTGTCGCCATTCAAACCACACAGTTTCAGATTGAGGGTCATTTCACACTAGCCATGTTTGCATTGCAGTATCATGTACTAGCACTAGTGTGAAATGACCCTCAAACTTTATTTAAAATTTAACTCATACTAATTTATTTGGTTTTCACACCAATAATGCAGAGACATGTATCATATATACAAACACACAACAATCATAGACACACACACACTACACTCATGCAGACACATGAATCATTCACATAGAGATACACACTACACCACACTCATGCAGAGACATTAAATATTCACATAGACACACACACACACCACACTCATACAGAGACAGGAATCATTCACATAGAGACACACACATGCTACACTCTCATGCAGAGACATGGATCATTCACCTGGAGACAAACACACACAGAGACACACATTACAAGCACTCTGTCTGCAGCTAGTTCCTACCCAGTTGGCTTTCTGCTTGTCCCTCCCTCGGCCCCCCCCCCAGAATACCCAGTCTCCCAGTTTGGGAACCACTTACATACTGTGTCAGGTGAACTAGTGCAACCTTTGACATCACTAAGGCACATTCTTCAGTATACATGGCCTTTACACATCGGTTGTTGAGTTTTTTGTGACCGCACCCCATGCAGACATTGCCACCACATTACTTCATACAGTTCCGACTAATCGATGACATAATGCATGTGTTGCATTTTCTATTACAGTCCAGGATGATGTCACCACTGCAACAAATCCCCAGATCTTGTAGGTTACGTGAAGTGTGCCGCTTTACAATTCCTGGAAGAATAAGTGGTGACACACTGTCACCAGATCCCAGTAAGCTGATGTAGTATATATTACTAGCCAGGATCCTCGTTCATCCCATAATAATTATCCTGTCTCTGAAATCTGCATTCTCCAGCACGGATCCAACACGCAATCTTCTTGTGTTCTGGGTAATTCATTGTTTTAATTCCGATTCCCTCACCCGTGTAGGTGACGTCATTATCAAACCTTGAACAGTATGGAACAAATCACACATGGCGTGAATGTTTATGCGCAGCAACGTAATACGTTAGAATTGGAACAAAATTCCTGTAAATTCATAAACACCCAAAGCAAACTAGGTGTGACAACAGTTGTTAGGGTTTCGTTTGGTTTAAACCACATGTCTGCAGAGCAGCCCCAAAAGTTTTACAAGTAAAACAAAAAACTTGAAACAGAACTTTGTGATCCATTCTGCTGCCCCCAACTACAGGGCCGAGACTGGTATCACAGCTGCTACAACGTTACAACCAGCTTTGGTATTTGCCATATGGTGATGATGATATAGTATAAAACAAAACATTATTGTATTATTGGACAGATAATTAGCAAAAAGAAGAAAGGAGATGATACAGCTGCACTGACAAGTGAAAGGAAACATAACTTGCACAATCATTTAAAAACAATAAAAAACTCAAATTGAATATTTTAAGAATGTAAAAACTGCTTGAAAACTAGAATGTTGTAAATATGACGAGTGACTTTGAAAAGCAAACAACTTAAACCCAACTCTTAAGCTAGGAACACAAGGGTAGATTTGTAAATAGATTCGAGTACAATCGAGCGCCGTGCACATTCATGGTGCTTGATTGTGCTGTTATCGGTTTATAAATCTACCCATGTGTGCCTTCCTTCGTAAGAAAACCCCGTTCAATCTCCATTACTTTGAATGGAGACAAGAATCTCCGTGCAAAGTATTGGACATGCTACTCCTGACAGGCTGACAGCTCTGTAGCTCAGGGTAATGGGGTAGAGCCGGCACGTCTCTGTAAGGCCATTTCTCCAGCTCCAGCCTTGTGTTGTGAGTGAGTGAATCTCTCACAACACAGGCTGTAATCTGGGGAGAACGGGTCCCTTTTGAACGGGAATCGATGTGCTCATGTGGTGCACATTGATTTCCGTTAAATTGATCCCTGATCAATCACAGCGTGGTGACGTCGTGATTACACTGGTGTGTATGCCCAGCTTTACCTAAAAATTTATTTAGCTAGACAAACACCATTAGATCACTCAATACAATTTCCATTAGATCTACCAAGAACTATGTAGTGCTGGGTCCTCCCTGATAGAATACATAGTGATTGGAAGGTTTAGAAAGGTCCTCATATTACATGGTTTTGGTAGAAGAAAAGTTGATTGTCCTAACAAGAAACAAGGGGTTAAAACGGCGATTTGGTTTCAAATGGTGTATATATCCTGGCTGATCCATCAGAATATCGCACCAAACTCCTCTGTTAAATCTTTATTTTACTAAAAAAAAAAATGTATGTAGTGCTTCTCTTTTTCCTGAAGCTCTTCATCACTTTTTTACATCAACTTAACTGTAAGGAAGTGGAAATGTTTGCCCTCACTTCCTGTTCTGTCAACTAGAAAGGAAGTACGACACTTTCACTACAATAAGAACAAAGAAACAACAAGTTGACAGACTTTGATGGTTCAAACGTTAGAAAAAGAACATAATGTTATTCCGAGTTTTAAGTCTGTGATCCAGCAGATTCACAGTAAGCTTAAGGCTTTGTCTACACTGCATAAAATTGCGCGGTTTTTCCCGTGCGTAGACTGCGGGAAAAACCGTGCAGTGCAGCGGCCCCCTGTAATCCCCTATGGGGAATGACGTGCCAGTCTAAACTGGAGCATCATGCCCATGGTTGGGAGCATCGCGGCAGCAGATTCAGAACGCCCGGCCGGGTGTTCTAGATCTGGGGGCGTACAAGAAACACGTACCGCGCCCTAAACAGCGGGCGGGTGCTATGGGCACACACACGCTGACGTGCCCATAATGCCACCCGCGTTTGCTGGGGCGGTACAGTGTAGACCGAGCCTAAGGCTTCACTTTGGTGGTTTGGGAGCGGATGCAGCGTGTTTTTTCTCATCTTCGCCCCCACCGCTTCCATAACCACCGATGTGCCTACCTCCACTGCCACACTGCACTGCTCTAAATCCGTGGCTCAAACACAACCTGGCAGCATTCATTGAAATATATGGATGTGGATTGGGTGCAGTTTTGACACAGGTTTTAGCCCATTGACAGTCAATAGAAAAAGGAAAAGGACAAAACCGCCACAAAAAGCAGCGGAGAAACCATGGGTAAACAGCAGCTGATCCGCACAGAAAAACACATGCTTTCCGCATGTGTTTTTTGTGCGATTCGAAGTGGAGCCTTGCCCTCACAGTTTTTAAGACTTCAAGTAATATGTTTTGAAGTCTCATGAGATTCCATACAACCTTTCTCTTGCTGAAATATGAAAGGCGGTGCTTAAATTAAGAAATGACAGCCAATATTTTTACAGGATGCAAAGCACTGAGAAGAGGAGAAGAATAACTATACCTAGAAATACGGTAGATGAAAGTTTGAGCCACATAAGCAGGGAACACACTCATAGATATGGGCCAGATCGATGGCAGCTTCGAACGCCGTGTGCGCTCATGGCCATCTATCTGGCCCATATTTAATGCGACCATCCCTGTTTTCAAGCAGGACCAATCAATCCCGCTCGAAAACAGGGATATTGGACATGACCGTAAATCACGGTCAATGTCCATTGCTTTTCATGGGGACCACAGGGTCCAAAATCGGGCAGCAGCGCAATGACGTCATACTTAGAAAGGTTAGGTCCTCCTAGGTGAACTTGACAGCAATATTCTCCTGGCAATCTGGAGAGAATCTTTATTAGAGGTCAAGGATGAAGACACAGCAGCTGTAGGAATGGTGGAGTCCAAGTAAAGAGGATGCTATTTCAGGTATGTGAAGCTCAGGAATGCGGGGAAGGTGATAGTGAATGATCGTGAATTCCTAGGACCAGTTGGTGTCAGCCAAAGCATGGACGGCATATAGTAATCAGTCATGGGGCCAGTTTATAAGGTACTTAAAAATCTAGGAGGAGGGTTATAGGTATTTATGAAGAAATATTTGTGCAGAAGAAGCCCTCACCATTTACATAACTAACGTCCAGCTAGATCTCCTCCGGAGAACCACTAGGGATCCCTTTGCTTAAAATCCAACTACAATTGTACCATATTATAATCTCTCAATAAACATAAACATAAAACAGCTTCTTACACAAGTCATGAAGAGGCAACTTAGCATTAAACCAAATGAGGAACCCATTTTAAACCTACAGGAACAAATGTACTGAAAATTGGTAGCCATTTTAAATGTGTGCTAATAAAGACATAGGAGTCCCAGAATTCCACGGTTATCTTCATGACTTTTGTTACTGGTTTATAAACATCCCTAAATTTACTATGGATGTACTCCTTCAAAAGAACGCCAAATTGTAAAGCTGATCTTTTTATTGCATGACAGTGACCCCCCCCCCCCTCTACAATGGATGCCTTCATATCTCCTTTCAGCTTTAACCTTGGCATACTCTGTTCGATTTTTCCATTCGATCCACTTTAAAACAAAAAAAAAAAAAAAACTATTGTTGATGGTGAACAATAGCAAATCAATTCCTTTTTTTTGTAAAAATATCGACTTGTACAATGGAAAGCCATGATCAGTTTTGTTGGAAAATGTAAATGTACACGTATCTGATGGGCTTGGCACATCGATCAATTTGTATTTGATGGTTCTATGGAGGATGTGCAAAGGCCTTTAGAAAGCAGTCAATTCGTTTTGTGTCATTTAAATTGGGTGGAAGTACAATTGATAGCAGGGTGGATAAAAATCGATGATTTTTTTTAAAAAAAATTAAAAAAAATCAGATTTTTTTGATTTAAATCAGATTTTTTTTTGATTTAAATCAGACTTTTTTTTTGATTTAAATCAGATTTTTTTTGATTTAAATCAGATTTTTTTTAAAAACAAAATGCTTTTTGAGGAAAAACATTACCATCCCAAAGTTATTCCATGATGAAATAAAGATTAGTTTATGTAGAATAAGGTTGTATATGTTTAAATGTTTTGGTAAATAAATTCCATAAAAAACATCCCAAAAACAACAGACACATCGACAGAAGTTGATGATGGCATAAACACATCACCCAAAATTTCCCCTGAATAGACAAGGGTGAGGGGACGGGCCACTCAATATGTAAAAGCAATACATTTACTATACACAGTGCAAAAGATGAAGTAATGACATATCAATTAGAAACAATGCACAATGTTGCGGATGTACACATCTGTACACGTGCTTAGACAATTAAAATAGTCCAAATGGCGCAAATTTCACCCCAACGCGCATTTCGTTGAAAACTTCTTCAGGGGGTACGATATGTCATTTCATAAGCCAAATCTGCTTTTGTGTCCCCTCACCAATGTCTATTCAAGGTAGATTTTGGGTGATGTGCTTATGCCATCAACTTCTGTCTGTTTCTGTAAGATTATTGAGCAGTTTCTCTGCCTAAAAGATATTATCACAGATGCTCGGTTTACTTTCTCAGTTCTCAAAACTAAGTTCAACAGAAAAGTTGTCCAAATATGATTGATTAACCTAAACTGGGGATAAAAAAAACTAATATGAAAAGTTGTTGTTCTAAAAATCTTCACCTACTTGCATTTTAAAGTTATACCGGCAAAAATTATTGATTTAAATTAGTTTGATTTAAATCGAGCCTTACAGACTAGTGATTGAAATCGTGATTTAAAATCGGGTTGATTTAAATCAAATCCACCCTGATTGATAGTAGACAGCCATTTGATATTTTAATTGTACAAGTCAGTCTAATCAAAGATAGATCGACCAAAGGTGGACCAATAGTTCAGGAATTGACCACTACCCATCTTGAGCTTTCCATCCCACTCAAATGAAATGTTGATCAAACAGGGATCTGACATGTTTGTAAATCTCCGTCTATGGCAAGTAATGGCGATCGCACAGGGATTTACAGTATTGGCCAGGTATCGAGCACCTAATGTGGTGCAATGTGTGTATGGCTAGCTCAGTGGTTCCCAAACGGGGGGGCTGGCACAAAGGTATTTCAGGTAGGCGTGGGCCATCATTCTTAACCTGTGTTTGAATAGGGAGAGGGCTCAATAATGTTCCTAAATAGAAAAGGGGGGCCCTGCAAGGAAAATTTGGGAACCACTGGGCTAGCTTAAGTCTGACAGATACAAGGCAACCTTTGTCTCCCTCCCTTTAACCAGTCTATCCAAAAGGGGAATTTTTTTGCTCAATTGGATATTACTCAAGTAGTGAACACTAAAATATCAAATAAAGTGACTTCACCATCAAAGCTAGACATAGGCAAACTATGGCCTAGGGGCCAAAACCGGCCCTTAAGTCTTTTAATTTAAATGTGCCCCCCCCCCCCTCATTTCCTGCAATAAGTAAAGAGAACGCCTAGAGGATAATTGTTTGGGTAGTTTCCTAGAGGCCATAGTTTGCCTGAAGAATGTTTAAGCTTGTCCATCAAAAGCTTTTATTTCATTTTAACATATTTTCTTTCTTTGAAATATCCTGTCCTAGTTACGAGGATTTAGGTCCCCTATACCGGATGGCCCTTGGTCTGGCCCCTATGTCACATTTAAAACTCATTGTGGCCCACAAGTCAAAAAGTATGCCCACCCCTGATCTAAGCATTTCATTAATCTAACCATTAAAAAATTTCCTTAACCCATTCACCGCCATTAGGAAACAGAAAATTAAAAGAAATATCCCTAATGAATACCACAACCTTAATTATGACCCTTTCCTACAGCTTCAAAACGAAATATCGTTGGCTGGAATACAGTTTTATGTTATGCTCTCCGCTTCAGGAAAAAGATCAGTACTTACACAGGATATGAAGAAGAGCTCCAGTTTACAGACACAGCGGTATAAAACTCCAGCAAACCAGAAAGAGAATAAGTAAAATATATGAAACAAATCAGTCCTTTTAAAAGCCCTAAAAGTTTCCTGCTTTCCACTGTGCTAGTGCCACCACAAAGAACCCGTCCAGCAGGACATACATGAAGTTACAGCTACAGTCATAAACAGGGTCATTAGTCCAATAAAGGAAATACGGACATAAAATTTAAGTATGCAAAGGGTGAATGTAACGACATGAGAGACAAGGGTGCAGTAAATGGATCGGCAGTTCCCTGCTTTCTCTGAATCTACAGGCAGATCTCCGGAGTGTTCATATGTCCAGTGACTTCCTCTCATCTATTTTCACACTGACCCAACATTCAACTCATATGTATTCAGACTGCAGACAAAGAGAGGCCCCCACCACCCAACCAAAGAGGTAATCTAGAGTTACAGTAATCTCAGCTACACACCAACCAGAACACAGCGGGGAGAATAGTGCAACGGACTTCATCATCAATCAGGTTACTGGACTTTGCAATTCTGAAGTTTTTGAGAAAATAAGAGGACAAAAGGGAAGGGACAACAAAACTAGTGTCACTGCAATTCAACAAAAAAATCAAAGAGCATGTGTGTCCTCAAAAACCCGGTGAATTGGACAATAGCTCAGGCCACTTTCTTAGGCTAGCAATACACGGTGCAATATATATTTACCTAAAACTAACGATTTTTTTGGTTGATCGCACAGGAATGGATTCCTGCTTAGGAATTGATTCCCAGTACAATCAACCAAAAGTGATTGATATTGATATAAAGTGATCGGACATGTTGGTAAATGTTCACCAATCGTACAAGTATATGGTTTTCTAGGTGATGGTACTACAAAGCATGCCCACAGACCTAATCAAAGGAATCAATTGGGTGTGAATCAATCATGTGTAAATCAACTGTCGTTGGTGGTAGAACAAAGATCAGGTCGGTTTTAAATTAGATTGACAATCAGAATAAAATGTAATTGACTCTCCGAATCAAAAATATTCGAGCTTAAACCATGCAAGAGCAGGGCTACTTTGACCACATTGGTATTAAAGCTTTGTCTCTCGGCTGGAGTTGACTTCTTTATATTATTTAGACCCAGGAGGGTCCCTACCCAGTGCCCCTAAACATTCATCCCTACCCAGTGCCCCTAAACATTCATCCCTACCCAGTGTCATCAGACATGGCTGTTTAAATGAGCAGATATTAAATAAGCAATACCAACTACTACAAAACACAGCAACGTGGGTCGATCTCCAAGACACACTTAATGACTCCTCAAGCACACAACAAATGAATTCCAATTCTAAAAAGTTTTATGGCCCCAGACTTGCACTTCAGCAATAAAAATGTCTATTTCTGTTTAGGTTTTACACCCTGGCTAAGAAAAACCTTTACTGCTGTTTTGAAAGCAGCAAGTGTGCCTTTTATATGAGAGTGACAGGGCCGTTCCTGCTGTCTCCGATGCCACCGCACAGTGTAAGATCTCCATCCTCCAACTTGGGACAGAGCTTGTCAACCTGGCATCACTCCTCCTGACAGGGCCCTGAAAGCGAGCCATTTTTAGAGGCATCACATCAGGCCTGAGGGGGTGAAAGGCATGGGGTTATAGTTACATGACAACTGTCATCGACAGCCACACAACTCACATGGCTGATGTTAGGGGGGAGAAAAAATAAAAAAGACACTCTAGGCCAAACTTTAAAAAGGGAAAATCAATAGGCAAAGCACCTATGACTTTTATAAATTTTTATTTCCTACTTCAGATTATTACAATTAAAATTTTTTAATAAAATTTAATATTACCATTCTGATAACTGTTCCTGCATGCGCCTGAGCCCCACAATGTAAACATCCAACCCAAAGTATACAGATCTCCAATCTCCAGATGTGATGCAGGTAAGTTTTATCGGTCTATAGATATATATATATATATGGTAAAACAACACTGTAGGTGGGCCTGCAATTTTGTCTAGTTTGATTGGTGAGTTAATAAGAGAGCCCCTGAACATGGTATCATCACCAAAATTGTTGGAGGAGATGCAGAGAAGAGTTGTAGGAACATGACATGCTTTAGCACACGTAGTGTAAAACCTCGACTTTCAGCCGACCCTTTCCTACATCAAAAATGTTGTTGATACCATGTTCAGGGGCTTTACAATTTAGGCTATGTTCCCACCTGGCGATTCTAATAGCGGCGCGGAGCGATTCTAATCGCAGGAGCCAGCGGGAGATCGCTGGGTGCCTGCGATTAGAATCGCGCCTGAATAATTTCGGCCAGGAAGTCACTGTCTCACTGTCTATGGGCGCGGTTGAAGTGACAACCTATTTTAACCGAGGCCATTCAGGTCCATGGCCACGATCAGAGGGCGATCGGCCACCAGTGGCCGATCCCGGCCCTTAGTTGAAGTGGGCACAAGCCCATTCACCTCGTTTGACGCATGCGATTTAAAATTGCGTCGGCCCCGCGGCTGATCGCCTATGTGGGAACCTAGCCTAACGCACAAAATCAACTAGTCCAAATTTTATATAAATGTCATCACCATCTCGAATTAGAACATAAACATAATATGTAAAAGGCACTCGACCGAGCCCATAAATTCAAGGACTTCAGGTGCCGATAGTAGAAGCCCATATCCTCCATGGGTCTAAAGCTAGCCATATACATGTCAACTTTTGTGCTATAGATCTTCGATTCTATTGCGTTGTTCAATTTTACGATCGTACGGCAGTCTAAGAGCTTGTTTCCACTTGAAGCGGAAGCCCGCGGTTGTGCACTGCGCGGATACAACCGCGCCCATTCTTTTCAATGGGCTAGTCCCCTGTCCGCGGAATTGAGTTTTTAGGCGGCCGTCCGCGCGATTCCGCGGCCGCCCAGCACTGACCGCGGCCATAGGGGTGAATGGCCGCCGCTAAAAACCGCATGAGATGCGGTTCTTAGCGGCGGCGGTTCTTAGCGGCGGCAACCGCGCCGCCGGCTTCCACACAAGTGGAAACTAAGCCCAAAGCAGGGTACAGATTGCTCGATATTCTAACCGTCCGATGTTCCCTGCAGCAGAGTGATGACGTCATCACTCTGCTGTCAGATATCGGAGGAGCTGGGGAGAGCAGAACTCTTCCCCGACTCCTCCTCCTCCTCAGCCGAGCTTTGCCTGGAGACCCAGGAAAAGCATCAGACATCGCCGTATTAACGGTCATGTCTGTTTTCAAGTGGGATTGATTTGTCCAGCTCGAAAAACAGCTATAGGGGCAGATTATATGGGTCAGATAGATGGCCGTGAGCGCGCACGGCGCTCGAAACGGCCATCGATTTGACCCATATCTCCACGTCTGTACCCTGCTTTACACCAATCAATTGTACCACCACATGCGATCGATTTACGACTATGGAGCCCATGTGTAGTACTATAGTAAATACAATTGTAATTTGGATTCCAAATAAGATCCTAATTCTGATTCCAATTCCGATTCCAAATACATTCTTAAACAAATCGGTTGAAATCCCTAGAAAACCCTATTCAGCTATTTGTACGATCGACTAAAATTTACCAACATGTCTGATCTGAACATGTCTTACCAACATGTCTGAATCTGAACATGTCTTTCGATCGATTTTACGATCACTTTTGGTCGATCGTTCCAGGTGTGCAGGAATAGAGTTTTGTTTGATTGACTACAAAAAAGGATTATTTTAAGTTAATGAAAAGGAGATATTGAACCATGTATGGCGCCCTTTAGGCTGGCCTGAGTGCCTTATGCATTCCAGCATTCATCCATCCAACCCACAGCGAGGGCATGAAGCAGCTCGCAGCTTGACAGCTTGTTGACGTTCAGCGCAAGGTAAGCGCTGGCTAATTTTCTGGTCTAATGGGAACTTAGACGCAGTTTGCCAAGAAATAACAGCAACGTGCAACCGAGTAGAAGCAGGATTTCTCCTTTCACAAGTATAATAGAGCGCAGAGGAGATCTATAACCAAGTGGCAGGTCTGCATTTTTATCATCAGAATCTCCGAGCAGTAATGTAGAAAATATAAGGTGGGGGATTATTGTACAAAAGAAGAAAGGACAGGATGTATGGGGGGGGGGGGACAATTCTGGGGGTCACACTGCCACTGTAACTGGCATGGGTGGGGGGTCTGCCAAGCCGGCGGCATCCAGGAGGAATGGCGTACCGTGGTCTCCATACACAAGGCAGCAGCAGGCTATTTGGATAACCCCCCTCGCAGCTTTCCTGCCAATTAGAGGGAGAAATAGTGCAGCCGAGGATTGAGTGTTGTCATGGTGACTACAAGGAGTGCAAATGACATCACTGTGCTATTATGGGATGGAGGCAAGGGTCTTGGCAATGGAGAAAGGACCTTCTTCCCTCTAGAGTACGCAACATGGAGGCGATACACCTGTAGGGAACTCCATATAGAGAGAATACAATGCTCCCCACATACTCCACACCGAATCACACAGAAATGTGAACGTGACAGATGCAGCAACATAGCCAGATTAATCGAATTGGGTGTAGGATAGAAACAATCCAAAAATGGTGGATATGAAATATGGAGATCTAGTCCATGGAGGAAGGGGTATGGAGGGGGAGGGGATAGGGGGGGCTACAACAGATTGTAGGGCAGATATAAGATCGCGCCTAGTATATTGCAGCAGAGGGTGAAGGACTATATACTATATAGCAGACCGTGTAACCTATATGTGTCATACATAGATATCAGTGTATAGAGGCTATAACACAGAAATACATAACATTACATCATTGCCAATGAGAATGACTTGAAACAATAATATCTGATTTACTAAAGCTGCCCATACACCTTTAGATCTCTCTGTCAGATATCCTTTAGATCTACCAACAACTCTGTAGTGCCAAGTCCTCTGCGATTGAACACAGGTAGACTTGATTTTTTAGAAAGTCCCTCATATTACATGGTTTTGGTAAAACAAAAGGAGATCTAAAGGAAATCTGACAGGGTGAATGGGGGCCCTAAGAGTGACTAGCGCCAAACAAACTGGGGTACAGATTTCCCATACTGAGGCGTCACCATCACACACTGGGGTACAGATTTCACATACTGAGGCGCTCACCATCACACACTGGGGTACAGGAGTTCACAGCAGACAGAGGCATCACCACACACTGGGGTGCGATGGCACATACTGAGGTGTCACCATCACACACTGGGGTACGATCTTCACATACTGAGGTGTCACCATCACACACTGGGTACAGATTCACATACTTGAGGTGGCACCATCACACCACTGGGGTACATTTGATTTCACATACTGAGTGTCACATCACCACACTGGGGTAAGATTTCACGACTGAGTGTCACAACACACACTGGGGTACAGATTTACATACTGAGGTGTCATCATCACACACTGGGGTACAGATTTCACAGTACTGAGGGTTGTCACCAGCACACACTGGGGTGCACAGATTTCACATACTGAGGTGTCACCTCACACACTGGGTACAGGATTCAACATACTGAGGTTTGTCACCATACACCAATGGGTACAGATTTCACATATGGAGGCCGTCACCATCACACACGGGGGCCAGATGTCACATTAATGAGGTGCTCACCATCACACAGGGGTCCAGATTCTGAGGTGTCACCATCACACACTGGGGTACAGATTTCACATACTGAGGCGTCACCATCACAGAGGGCTATTTTGTGTGTTCCTGTCATTGTCAGTAGGAGGAGAAGTACGACAGATTTAGATTCAGCCCTGTGGATAGGTAGGTGGAGCTGGGAATAAATGTTTTATTACTGTACAATTCACCCAGAGATAAAAGGAGAACGTTCTACATCACATTGTCACGTCCTATACTGTGCACTTCACACCGCTGTTCCAGTGAATGTACACATCCCATACATCCCTCCGCAGCTGGAAAACCACACCTTAGGGATGAGCACAATTATGGAATTCCACTCTCAATGTACATTGTAATTGATGGGGAGCAAGGGATTGCTAATATGTAACATGTTCCAAAGCAAAGGATCAGAATGGAGAGAGTGTGTATTGATGTGGTTTTAAGGATGCCGGAAATACACAAATAATCATCAGACCATGGATGACAGATCTCATGCAAGATGCTGTAAAAATAAGGGTACTGCAGCACATGCATTAATATGTCAACCATCATGTCAACCTATCATAAACACACTGCACCTGTACTGAATTCTATTTAATACAAGATGCATGGATATGCACATTGAAAACATGCAACGTGACAATACACATAAACATGTTGATGTGATCATGCTTACCCATTGAAAGCATGTTAGTGGCAATATTCTATAGGTGTTCATGTGGACATGTTTCAGTACAAATGGCCAGATGGTGGAATTTAACCTCTGGGCAGTCTGCCCGGACCCAGTTCAGGAATAGACTGCCATTAGGCCCTTTCCTGGCCCACAATTTGATCATTGAACGCAATTGAAAGCTATACCATATTGAGTGTTCGACATTCGCCCAATTTCTACCAAAATTTTTTTTTTGATTCAATCAAACTACAGACATGGCTGATCGATCACTTTGCAATCGATTGTATGTTCAATTTCGATGCCTGGTTGGGCACCATTGATTTCCCTTCTATCGACTTAAAAATCGATTACTTTAAGTGGATCGAAAGGAAATATCAAAAAGCTGGGATGTTGCTGGAAATGAGATGCTGAGCCACAATCTGCATGTGGGGGGATGTGACTGCAAGGGTGAATTGGACAGGTGCTGCATCTGTCATTTAGGTCCTTGGCTGCCCACCCCCTCTGCTCGAGGAGTTCAAAGGGGGAGTCAGCTTTTGCCAGAGCTACATTATACACCTGGATCTCTGGTGTTTTGGTATGTAAAGAAGTGGGGGATGTGTAATGTAATTTGGCTTGGTGAATGGATGTGATGTGTGTTTTACATGGGGGTTGTGTGTGCTTGTGTGTATACATAGTCCGGCACTGACCCCCTGTTGAGAAAGCTTGAAGACCCCTGATCCACACAGTAAAGCTTTGCATATTCCAAATCCCTATGCAGATTCCAAGACAAGGGGCTTCGTACACAACACCTCTGCTACCATCAGTAACAACTTGGCTTGTTTGCTCTGTGGGTTATGCTCAGTGGATTCCTAAACAAAGACCTGACACCTCAGAAGCTCACACTCCAATATCCCCTTCACCTTAGTACACAACTGAGCCAATATGGTTAGCCAAATAACCAAAGCATATATTACCATTGGCAAAAAGACATTGGCAGAAGGAAGAGAAACTCCCTGGTAGAAAGTGAACACAGATCCCCAGGGCAGCACCACTAAACTAACCACAAAGCCACTAAAGCCCCCCATGCACGTTCCGATTTTTCGTACGAATTTTGCCCGACCGACCAATGTGGTCGGGAGAATAATCGATCTGGAGAATAATCGGATGCGGAATTATGTACACGACCGATCCCGATTTCTCAAAATTTGGTTGATCTGCTGTTAATAAATAGGGTCGGGCTGATGGATCGGTGATAATTCGAATTCCGATTTTTCGTGCCAGCCGACCGACCGACCATAACATTTTAGGTAAAAATCGGGTGACCCGATCGGACAAAAAAATCGGTCGGGAGAATAATCGGAACGTGTATGGGGGGCATAAGCCACAGTTACTAAACATGAAGGTAAATATTTTCACCCCACATGCTCAGAATGGAAGAGGATGATACATCTTTAGAAATGATCTGTTCTCACCACATTTGAAATTGTAGAGTTTCTATAACAAAAATTAAAGCCATACATAATTCCGCATCCGATTAATCTCCTGATCGATTAATCTCCCGACCACGTTGGTCGGTCGGGCAAAATTCGTACGAAAGATCGGAACGTGTATGGGGGGCTTCAGTTTGTGGACCAATTTAGAAGATATGGCACATATGTGATAGACAACCCACTACTGCACAAAACCAAGGGCCAAAGTTTACATTTCATTTCTTTTTTAAAAAACAGGTGTCCAATGCCATGGTAAAGACTGTCAATCATTGACTTTCTTCACTTCAAGGTCTTTTTACACAGGCAATTTTTAACCGACCCTTTTATGTAACCGACCGGCGGACACCACATATAGGCTATGTTTCTATTGTACATTGGGACCCCTCCGCTAAGCCTATTGCTTGGCGGTAGCTCCTGACCAAGCACATAGACTTACCTGCTCGGCGGATGCTCGGTCATAACTGCGCCGAGCCACTCCGCCGATGTAAGGCTGAACGTAGTCGATTACGTCCAGCCTCTGCATCGGCAGATGTGTAAACAGAGCGTCCGCCGGCAGGCAATGTCTATGTGCTGGAATGGAAACAAGCCTTAAGAGTCCACTAGTCGGTTTTCGGGCTGCAGCCCGATAGAACCTCTATGGAGTCCTTAATTAGATGACCTGTGAACCGACAGTGTAAATGAGACCTTAAACTCAGGCTTGTCCTGGGAGCATTTTTTCCCCCTTCAAGTAACTTGCAATATATGCAACAGTTGTATCTCAATGGTGACTTGGAGATTTGTTTATACTAAAACTTTTAGGGCTTGTTTCCATTGTACGCCGGGACCCCTACGCTAAGCATATACGCTTAGCTGGGGTCCCGACGTATCTCACAGACTCAGCCTGCCGGCAGATGGTCTGTTTACACATCCGCCGGTGTAAAGGCTGAATGTACTCGACTACGTTCAGCCTGACACCGGCGGATCGGCTCAGCGCAATGAAGACAGACCCGTCCGCCGAGCAGGTAAGTCTATCTGTTACGTTGGGACCCCCCGCTAAGCGTGTACGCTTAGTGGAGGGGTCCCAACGCAATGGAAACAAAGCCTTAGACCTTAGTCCAAGTTTTAGTATAAACAAATCTCCAAATCACAATTGAGATACAACTGTTGCATGTATTGCAAGTTACTTGAAGGGGGAAAAAATGCTCCCAGGACGAACCTGTTCTATATGGGCCTCCGAACCGTTTTGATTTGGGTTATCTACTGACCCCACTCATCTGAGGCCAATCACAAAGTGGAAAGGAAATTAAGCAGTGGAAAGACCGAAGAAAAATGTGTTGGCAAAAGAAAAAGATCTGATGTGGACGCGTTGAAGGGAAGTGAAACAGATACCAGAGAGTATGAGAAAATTTCCTGGTGCGCCCTGCACCACTGTATCAACAACTGGAGAAGCGGGTAATGTTTATTTCTGTTAGACGCAACACTGACACACGGCATGCTGAGAATGCAACCCGTGGTAGGTGTGGGTGAGCCAAGGGTCCTCCAACATAGAGTCCCCTGATAGCAGAGGGCAAGCAGGTTGGATGACTGACACCTGTTGTGTTTGAGAAACTCCTGACCTGTAAGACCTACAGTATCAACAAACCGCCAATGTGAAGGTAGCTATACACAGGTCGATTTTCTAGTAGATTTTTGAATAATTCGATCCACACAAGCGTCTGTAAATCATGAATCATGAATGATTTGCCCAAAAAAACTTGATCAAAAAACTTATCAAACCTTGATCTGACATGTTTTTTGGGGGACAATCGTTTGTCAAAGTATTTTGGTGGAGACCCTCAATTACTTCCTGTGCGATTGACCCATATTTGCATAATCTAGTTCCCTTTCCTGAAGCCATTCTGATCTAATGATTTCGATGAATCAAACTTTTTGGGCCACTGGCAATTGGTTCCTCTGAAAATGGATTGCTCAAGGTGGTGTGCTCATCAATGGCAGCATGATCAATCTTCAATTCCTCGAGCGTCTGGAATGATCGAATAGAGCAGTGTTTCCCCAACTTTCCTTGCAGGGCCCCCCTTTTCGATTAAGGAACATCCAGCCCCTCCTCCCTATTAAAATACAGGTTAGGATTGAGGGCCAGTGCCCCCCCCCCCCCCTGGAATACCTTTGCGCCTCCCAGTTTGGGAACCAATGGAATTCCAAATTGATTGCAGAGGAATCGACCCGTGTATGACTACCTTAACACTATAACTGTGGATCCGTGTCCAAGGAGCTTACCATCCATGTTGTCTGGTTGTGTCTGGTTTCCATACATCTTAAATCAGACCTGAAACAAACTTTTTAGCCAAAGAAGGTTAAAGGTGTACCCTCCCCCACCTTCCTGAGTAGCTATACCACAAGGGTATAAATGTGGCAAGGAGATCAGCATTGGTAAATAACAGAGCGATCATAAAGCGACTGGTGCATCACTGAGCCGTGACAAGGCTCACATCACTGGACAGGAAGAGGTTAATCGCCAGCTGTTAGAGTTACACATTCCAGAACATACCTGGACATGAGATATTTATCTGTCAGGACGCTTCCTGGTAAAACGTTTAACATAAATAAGGGAGCAGGAGTCTGGCGAGAGACAAGGAAGCGCTGTAACCCTTTATGAACGAATATTTTGCAGACACCATTTTTGGCAGGCTGAGTTCATCTCTGTCAGTATATCTCATCTCATTACAGCCCAAGGGAAGGGGGAGGGGAGGGGGGACCACAATATAGGAGGAAAGTCCCATGACTGCACTGAGGATGATTGATCACTAACAGTGGTGTGAAGAAACCTGTAGCCATTGATCAGCTTTGTTTAATCCATACTCTCTATAAGGCCATGTTCACTTTAGTGGTGGGGAGCCAAATACCCGGCATGTCACCAGTGGCTGCTACATTCATTTTCAATTGGCATGGTCACAAAAACTACCATCGCTTAGTGCAGTGGTTCCCAAATTAGGGGGCTGAGGTATTCCATGGGGGGCAGCCGAGGTGGCGCTTGGAGCCCTCTATGTAAGCCAGAGAGAGATCTAGAACTCAGCTGCCTATTTCCCTGCTGTTCGTTCTCTTCCTCTGGGGATTGCACACAGTCCACCCACCCTCCTCTACCACTGCCAGCCAATCAACCAATCAGACAAGCCTGAGAGATGGACAAACAGAAAGACAACCATGGGGGAACTATCTGCAGACAGTAGGTAGAGTGAATGTAATGTGTGTGTCCTTGCCCTGCAAGGAAAGTTTGGGAACCACTGGTTAAGTAGAACTGCCACTCAAGTGTCTCTCAATAGGCAAAATTCTATAAATTGCTTTTGTATGAACAGTATGCATTGGCAAACTCCGATATTAACTAGTTCTATCATTATTAGGCAGTAAAGCTGTGTAACAATGTAGTATAAGGGCCTACTTGCATGTGCCATGTATCCACTACGTCCAGCGCAGGGAAAAAAGACGAGTGCCAGCACATTTGCCGACAGATTCCCCACTACTTGCCCCCTATTGATTTAGCATACCAAAGACGCTGAAAAACAGCATGGGGCACAGTTTTTACGCGTCTTGGAGACATGTCCAATGATCTTCAATGGACGCGTCTCTGGCGGCACCACACAGTGCTACATAGAAGACGCGGCATTCCGCAGCTTCAATACAGCACCACAGGTGTGCTGCTCAGATAACGCAGAGTGGACACTGTCCCATTCATTAGAATCGGAAGTGTACTTTCTGCGTCTTTTTCCCCGCAGTGGACGCAAGCCCTTATTGGTAGTGTAGACCCTTACATTATAAAGTTTTACAGCCAGATTTAAACATGGTGACTCACTATCATACATCAACACATCTCAGAGGGGTCAATTGACTAAAGCAGAAGGCTTATTTGGCATTTTGAAAGACATGGCCTAGATTGCACTTTGGCTTGGTTCTCTTAGATGAGAAACATCAACAAGCTTTGCGGTGGCGGCCTCCTGCCATCAGCTGCCCTGGAGCCATGGCAATAAAGTCTGAGAACCTAGCCTAAAGCTACGTACACACTTTCAAATTTGGTTTTTGCTTTTGATCGTTCTCAACAGAGAGTGACAACATTCTGTACACAGCATTCTCTTTCCATAAGGAGAGACCATGGGGACTGGTGAGTGGCTCCGTGCTGCGTCCTCCCCATAGAAGACTATGGGTATTGGGCGGATCAATAAACGCTTCCAAGACTGACACAAACATCATATATTCACTGAGCCCAACTCAAAGTAAAGCTTTCATTTTTTTATTTAGTGGAAACTCTATCCATAACCATTTTCCAGAAGTAGGTGAGCATCAATATACACAGCCTGCTGATCACACCCATGTCAAACTCCATTATTGCCCTGGGGGCCTCCACCCTTTTTTAAAGTCCATAATGAAAGTATTATTATCCCTCACAGACTTTGGATATCTGTTGGCCGTCCGTTACAAAACATAATTATAATTTGGGTAAATTAAGCTTTTCTTCCAGCCAGCTGATGTTTCGGTGGGACACAAATAGGTTGTTTGACAGTTGTGACAGTTATTCTGAATTAATTTTGAAAATATTCACTTTATTGATCCAGTGAAAAATGTTTTTGTCCACCCATTACATCTGACCGAAAGGATAATTGAAATTAAAAGTTTATTCTGTGAGCATTTAAAAAAAACAAAACAACATTTTAAGTTTATGGAACATTTATAGAAAATACAACATACATCCAACAACAAGGCATGGAGAGAGGGGGGGACGAGCCCCCTCAATTACACAGGACATGGCAAATAGTCTACATAGAGTAACATCAGTATCTGCCCCACTATAGTCTGAGGCCATGCCAGGCCACATATCCCTGAGTTTGTGATGCTATAGGGGGTTTACATCCATCATGAGATCCAACTGGACCAACAAACACAAAACAGAAATAGGAGGAAAAGCCCAGAGAGATAGGAGGGAAAGAGGGGGGAGGGAGGGTAAAAGGGATAGTGGGTAATACCATGGCTGGCATCCAACAATAGTACCATGTCGCAGTTCACAAGCACAGGAAATAGTCAATAACGTCTGTGAGAGCAGTTTGGTGTATTCTGGAGTCGATTGGAAGGCCATCCAGTAGTACCAAGGTGTGAGCATTTTTAAATGTTAACCAGCTATGTCCGAGTAAGGGCTTGTTTGCACTAATGCGAATGGCTGCGGTGCTATCCGCGACCGCACCCCAAGCTGTTTAGCATGCGGATGCACGCGAACGTCAGTGCGGTAGGATGTGGACTTCGGGCATGCCCCATGTCCAGGGATGCAGACGGTTGCGGCATCCGCACGAAACCGCTGTATGCAGGAGTTCAGAACTGCCCCGCATCCACATGCGCGCACATCTGCACTCGGCCGCACAAGTGGAGCCTAGCCGATGCTTTGCCTATGGATGCGGCCGGAGGGGCTGCAGCCACGCGGATACAACCGCAGCAATCCGCACGATTCTGCATTAGTGGAAACAAGCCCTAAGCCTAAGGCATAATGCACATGCAGTGCCCCAAAATAGCAAAAAGCCACGGATAACATTACTAGTGATCATCCAGGTCCACCTGAAGATGACTGGGCAGGAAGTCGAAACACAAGCTCAAGCACTCAATCCTGTCCAGATAGGACACCCGTTACATAGAACAGATGGCTACATCATAAGTATCAAGGTCTGGGTGAGGAGGCCATATTTTGGGAGCAGGGCAAGGAACAATTACGGATTGTCTACAGCACCAAATAAAAATGTTGCTTCTAATGAAGTTGAAAGGTGCCTTTGTCTACAAATGATCGTTTGCCGTTCTCATGTCCATACCACTGGCCCCTTTACTTCTGTTCTCACTGCTGCAAGAGGTTTAATATGCTAGGAGTGTCACAGACTAAATACATAAAGCCTCACAGCCAAGAAGTCATGCTTTCGGACCCGGGCTCGGTTAGTGGCTTCTCTAGGGGGTAAAATCCTTTATAATTATTTCATATGAAAACACTGGTGCATATATATATATAATTCTATATGGATTTTTCACCATTACTGCAATGACCATTGGGATTTTAAAAAGTAACATTACAAATTATGTATTAATTAGGAGCTGCCTGCATGCCTACAGACTAAGAACACAGGCAGAACTTTTACGACACACTCACAATGCTAAACCACCCACAATGAATTGCTTTGGAATGTGAAAGTCGCTTCCTGCTACAAACTCCAACAACCCCAAAACCAGTAAACCTTTAGTATATGGGTCTAGCAAAGCTGAACTTTTTGTAACCACAGTATTTCATACAGTGACTATATAAAGAATGAATCTGCTCAGCAGCTATAGGGGACACAGAAAGCTAGGGAATACAATTTCCAGGTGAAGAGGAACCGGTCAGGAGTCAGGATTAGTGAAAAGGAGATCTTCATGCAAGACCATCCAGAAAACGAGACCGACTTCATCATAATTCTGACTGCCCACCCTGTAATACCATAGACCAGTGATGGGGAACCTTTCTGAGGCCGAGTCCCCAAACGGAAACACATAACCCACTTTTATCTTACGGAAATTTAACCTGAACACTGAGGGCTCTTTCACACTATATGTGTTTTTTAAAGGCATGCCTTTTTTATAGGCATGCGTTTCTGCATATATACTTATACATATATATCTGCGTTTGTGTTTTGCATTTGCATTTTTGAACAAATGAATGAAAAATGCAGGAAAAAAAAAAAATCAAAAATGCATACAGCAGTGAGTTTTTTTTTTTAATTCAAAGCATATAGTGTGAAATGGCCGAGAGGGTTAAAACAGAGGGAGATGCAGATTTTTTTGCCAGTAACTGATGCGGTTAGCACTAGCACATCGATTACTGGCCAAAAATCCTAACGTAGCAGCATGGCAGTGTCAAATGGAGCTAAAATGAATGAGGAATGAGCACGGAAACTTGACAAGAACTTGACACAAGTCTCCATCAATAAAAAACTTTTCTTAAAGTTAAAGTAACATTAACAAGTCAACAAGACAATAAAACAAAACAAAAGTAGGCCAATACTTCAAATATCCTGGCAAATAATTGTCCAGAAAATGGCACTGCTGCCTGTTTGTTTAAATTTCACCAGCCAGAGTGCAGCTCTGAAATATCCATGTTACCCAAGCGGAAAAAGTCACCTCCCGTCCCCACCAATCAGAAGAAGACACGCCGATACAGTCTGTCTACGCGTGCCAACCGAGATGGCTGTGTGTGCCATCCTGGGCACGCATTCCATAGATTCGCCATCATGGCCATAGACTAAAGCCTTCCAATTGTCTTGTATGTCAGAAAATTCATTTTAAACTTGAGACAAATATTAGGAAGAAGAATGAACTTTAACATAGCTGTAAATGTTTTGGTACTTTTCTCACATTGAGCAATTGGTGACTAATAAGGATCCTTTAGCGATAAGTCATTGTAAACAACTTGCCCGGCTACTTTCCCGATACAAATTTTACAGACATTACATCACCCAACATTAAAGCAATATGTTACTTAATTTCCTAATAAAAGGATTAAAGTGGAACACCAGCCTAGACACACATGGACTGTTTACCCAGGAGAATATCTGCAGTTCTGTCCAGTCAGTCTTGTAATTCACAAACCAGTAGTGATAATATAATATTTCTCATGATAAGTTTAACCGATGTCTTCCTTGCTGCTTGCCTATTGGACAATTGCCATTATAACAATGGGACTCAGTAGAATGATGACATTTTCCTGGCTTTGCTATGGCGGAGAATGTATATAACATAAGCATTAGGTCAGCCATGAATTTCAAATTTGCCTAGAATGTATACATTTAAAAAAAAAAAAACACACATTTATCTTAAAAATCTTGATCTCATTACATCTCTAACCTCCCTAGCGGTTGAGACGAACCCTGTTCGTTCGCCGTTCAGGGTCGTCTCAACCGAAGGTGAAGCCAGCATCGGGGAGACCAGATGCCTCCCTGGAAAGCTGCAGGGATTGTCTTCATCGCTGCAGCATTTCCGGGGTTTCAGCACCGCCCTGATCGCGTCATGGTGACGTGGAAGGGGGCGGGGGGGGCGCCATAGACCTCCATGTTAATGGAGGAGCGCCGCCTTTCCCACTCACGCAGCTGGTGTCAATAATGACACCGGCTGCGTGAAGAGCCCCGGAGGGAGGGAGAGAGTGACAGGCAGTGTACTTTGTGCACTGCCTCGATTGCCCGTATCGCGCCGCAGTGCGCTAGGGAGGTTTCGTCTTCTTTCCCTAAAAACATTCTCTAAAATTAACTTAATAAACTTAATAAGTCTTAGCTAAGCTTATAACTTTATATCATACTTAATAACAATATTTAAAAAAAATTATTATAATAAACTGTGACGACAATGACTGACAACTCCTACAATGTACTTACAATATACTGTGACAGCAATGTCTGACAACCCCTACAATGTACTTACAATATACTATGACAACCCCTGTGAACAATGGTTTTGCATCTCCTTGCAAAGTTTGGGCAAGTCAGGTTTGCATGTTGTTATTTTACAAAGGTAACCATAGAGCCCCTCCCTTGATGGTAGGCCCAGAGCCCC
>CM070040.1:49926879-49939100 GCA_036250615.1 Ptychadena robeensis
GTGTGTATAGATCTATCCGTGTGAGCCATAATAAGGAGATCCATCGGTGTGTGAGCAGCAGAAGAGATCCATCAGTGTGTGAGCCACAGAAAGGAGATCTCTAATTTTGTATAGATCTATCAAAGTGTGAGCCACAGAGAGAAGATCCATCAGTGTGTGAGCAGCAGAAAAGATCCATCAGTGTGCATAGATCTATCAGTGTGTAAGCCATACAGAGGAGATCCATCAGTGTGTAAAGATCTATCAGTTTGTGAGCCATAGAGTGGATAGCCATCAGTGTGTATAGATCTATCAGTGTGTGAGCCACAAAGAGGAGATCCATCAGTGTGTATAGATCTATCAGTGTATAAGCCATAGAGTGGATAGATATATCAGTGTGTGAGCCATAGAGAGAAGATCCATCAGTGTGTGAACCATAGAGAGGAGATCCATCAGTGTGTATAGATCTATCAGTGTGTGAGCCATAGAAAGGAGATCCATCAGTGTGTGAGTCAAAGAGAGGAGATCCATCAGTGTGTATAGATCTATCAGTGTGTGATCCATAGAAAGGAGATCCATCAGTGTGTATAGATCTATCAGTGTATGAGCCATAGAGAGGAGATCCATCAGTGTGTAAGCCATAGAGAGGAGATCCATCAGTGTGTATAGATCTATCAGGGTGTGAGCCATAGAGAGGAGATCCATAAGTTTGTATAGATCTATCAGTGTATGAGCAGCAGAGAGGAACCATCAATGTGTATAGATCCATCAGTTTGAGAAAGGGAACAGGTTCTATCAGTGTGAATAGATCTTTTAAGCCCCCCATACACCACATACAATTACCATGCAATTTCTGTTGATTTTGGTATAGAAACGATTGAAGTTCAGATTGAAGTGGTCTATGTTAATTATATTGTATCTAATCGATCCAGGAGAAACACCACAAACATCCACGATTATAAAACGATATTGGCACAATCGATGATCAAAATTCGATAAATTTTTCTGCCTTCATCGAACAATTATCATCGATCGTACCATGTGGGCGTTTCTCGATTTTTGTTCAATCGATGAAAAAATTCATCTAATCGAGCATCGATTGAACCAAAATTGAACCATGTGTGGCTAGTTTTAGTGTGCACAGAGAGGGGATCCATTGGTGTGTGTATAGATCTATCAGTGTGTGAGCCATAGAGTGGATAGCCATCAGTGTGTATAGATCTATCAGGGTGTGAGCCATGGAGAGGAGATCCATAAGTTTGTATAGATCTATCAGTGTATGAGCAACAGAGAGGATCCATTAATGTGTATAGATCCATCAGTTTGAGAAAGGGAACAGGTTCTATCAGTGTGAATAGATCTATTAAGCCCCCCATACACCACATACAATTACCATGCAATTTCTGTACAACCAACTTTTCTTCTACCAAAACCATGTAATATGAGGACCTTTCTACACCTTCCAATCACTATGTATTCTATCAGGGAGGTCACTATACTACATAGTTGTTGGTAGGTCTCATGGAAATTGTATGGAGGAATCTAAAGGTGTATGGGGGGCTTTAGGATGAGCAAGAGAGTAGATCCATCAGTGTGTGTTTCTCCATCGATATGTATAGAGTCATAGAGAGGAGATCCATCAGTGTGTATAGATCTAGCAGTGTGAGCCATAGAGTGGATAGCCATCAGTGTGTACAGATCTATCTATAATTACTCCTACTAAGGAGCAAGATTTGGGGGAAATAAAGTTGGAAAATAAAACAAAGTAAAGTTTGCAGGAACTCCTGAATATCACAGAACACAGAGTTTACTCATACAGAAGCAAGTGCATAGGAGAGCATAGAGCGGTTAGAGCATGAGAAAGCAAAGAATGGAAATATCTGAGGTCAAAGTGTGCATAGTTGTGAGTTTTAAGTAAGATTGTATGGCAGAGAGGGGGAATGTTAAAGAGCACATTTGTAATGCAGGGGGTGAGAGAAAGAACAAGTTCTATCCACTGAATTTTTGAAAGTCCAAAACGCAAGCACACAGTGTATGCGCTGCTCTATCTTCAGTAGAATAGTCTAAGCTGGATTCGTGATTGGCAGCTAAGCAATTTTCTGTAGCATATAGTAAAGTGTCTGGGAGTTATGCCTGCCATACACGTAGCAATAAAATTACTGATCGTTAAAACCCTACCAATGTTAGTAGTTGATTGGCATGAAATCTGTGCAGGTCAACATTGTACGATAGATCAAGTTCGATTTAAATTGGTGAAAATTTCAATCGGACAAGTAGAATTTTTTTTATTGGTCTGGGAACATTGAGCAAGTGGTTTCTCGGCCGAATTAGTGCAGATGTTGCTTATTAGCATATTTACCGTATTTTTCGGACCATAAGACCCACCGGACCATAAGACACAGTTTTTAGGGCAGGAAAACCAAAAAAAAAAAAGATTTCATATATCATTTCTCACATCAATTGGGTAAATGCAATGAATTCAATATTCAATTCAGCCAGTAGGTGTCACCAGGGCTGCCGCCAGGGGGGACTCCCGGTCAGCACGTAGGGGCCCCAGCTGACAGCTGCCCTGGGTGTCACTAGCAACAGTACACTCAGCACAACGTCATTCTCCACACTGATTGGCAGAAGAGGGGGGGGTGCGGGCTGCAGAGTCTACTGCTCTCCTCTCCGGCTGGCTGTTACTGTGTCAGTGGGAGCTGCAGAGTGATTGCAGTTCCCTCGGACACGGAGAGAGGCATAGATGGCAGGTCATCGATGCCTCTTTTTATTGCTTATGCCAGCAGGGCTCTAAACCGGACACCGGCTGGCATCTCTCAACTGACAGCTCCTCCAGCTCCCTGGCTAATCTCTATGCCGGGAGAGCTGGTAGGAAGTCAAGGTGCGACCACTAGGCCGTGGGGGTCTCGCATTAGGACCATAAGAACCAGGCACTCCCCCCCAAAAAAATCTTTTTTATGGTCCGAAAATACGGTAAACTTCTGGTGCTGGCATGTTGCAGCTGGTAACTGGATGGATTGATCATAACAACCAAAGTTCTTTTTTGAATGTTTGTGAAAATAATATATGTAATAACCATTATTTGGTTTGAATTGCTGTTAACATTGTATTATGATTATTTAGTAATGGTTTACATTTTGTTCATTTCTAAAATACTGTTGTTATAACTACCGCTGGATATGATGCAATTCGGGATGGGTTTTTGAACTATATTAGATCGTAAATTGGATTTTTTTCGATCATTAAGTTTAATAAATTATTACAAAGTGTGTATCTCCAGGCATTCATAATGAAACTGCCCATTATAAAATATAAATTGTACATAAGTATTTTTTTTTATGCATGAGGAGCTAAACATTACCCCATGTAGGACGACAAACTAAAGCAAAACATGTTGTGATCAATTTTCACCGATTTGCTTTGCTTGTTCTCTCTTAAGTTTTCTAAAAGGACTTTGCATTATCATAGAAGAAATTTTTGAGTAATGTAAAAGAAAATTATATTAATGTAATTTAAATGGGCAAACATGTATACTGTCAAAAGGTTTCCGATTGTCATGCCAGTAGAAAGAATGCACATAATGCTATATTGATGTGTAATTTTTATTTGGAAAACCTCTTAACATCATTATTAAAATTAAAGTTACCGTGTTTCCCCGATAATAAGACATCCCCATCAAATAAGACACCCCCCGATTTTTGCAGAAACCTTTGAAATAAGTCACCCCCGCAAATCAGACACTCACCACAAATAAGATCCATGCCCGAATGTCCCATTCGGTAACTGTGTGCCTTCATCAGGGCTGGCTGCAGTGCAGAGCGGAGCAGGAAGTGACTGCAAAGGCTTGCGCCCGGGCCTCCGCACCAGGAAGGACAAGCTGCTGATCCCTGCCTTACAGTAACGGAGTCTGTTACCCGGCCAGTAGAACCCCCAAAAAGTGAGTGTGCCATTCATTGTCCCTTTCACTGAGTAAGCAGAGTTGAACATCCCCACGAAAATAAGACCTGTCACATATTTTGGCTTTTAAAAAATATAAGACATTGTCTTATCATCGGGGGAAACACGGTATGTTGTATTTATAGATGGAATTAACAATTATTTTCAATGACATATTCCAATCAAAACAGGAAAAATCGATCAAAAATCGATTTCCTTATATGGTACCATTTTAGCTAAAAGTACGATCGATAAACGATTGCAACATCAGGTTTCATCTATATGTTTTTATTGATTGGAGATCGTATGGGTACGTGTATGGCTAGCTTTAGGCGTAGTGTGAATTAAGTGCAGCAGTGATAATGAGAGCTTATTGTCCTTCCAGTAGAGGATACCAATTAATTCATGTCCGCTTCATTAGTAGTAGGTTAGTTTTAGTAGTTTACCAGTTTCTGGGCCCAGTAGGGATCTTAAGCCCCCCATACACCTTCAGATTCCTCCATACAACTTTCATGAGACCTACCAACAACTATGTAGTATAGTGACCTCCCTGATAGAATACATAGTGATTGAAATGTGTAGAAAGGTCCTCCTATTACATGGTTTTGGTAGAAGAAAAGTTGGTTGTACAGAAGTTGCATGGTAATTGTATGTGGTGTATGGGCGGCTTTAGTGTCCTACCAGTAGTAGAGATCGGTACTCAATGTCAGCTCAGCTGAGAATTAGTAGTACTGCATTAACACTAGGTCCAGTAATGATCTCTTAGTTGAGGAGTAGTAGTAGTTTAGCACTTTCTTGGCCCAGTAGTGATCTCATAGCATCCTTTTAGAAGATACCAGTATTAAATGTCAGCTCAATTGAGCAGTAGTAGTAGATAAGCACATGTTTGGCCCAGTAGTGATCTTTCCATCAGGATTCATGGGATCACTCCATCAGTAGATACCAATATTTCATGTCCGCTTAGTTGAGTAGTAGTAGTTTAGCACTTTCTGGGTCCAGTAGAGATCTCATAGTCTCCTTTCAGAAGTAGCTACCAGGATTTAATGTCACTTCAGTTGAAGAGTTGTCGTAGTTTTAAGCTGGGCATACACAGCTCGTTTTGGAAAACATAATGTGATCGATTAACAACTGAAAAATTCATTTCCTTAAGCCCCCCATACACCACATACAATTACCATGCAACTTCTGTACAACCAACTTTTCTTCTACCAAAACCATGTAATAGGAGGACCTTTCTACACCTTCCAATCACTATGTATTCTATCAGGGAGGTCACTATACTACATAGTTGTTGGTAGGTCTCATGAAAGTTGTATGGAGGAATCTGAAGGTGTATGGGGGGCTTTAGCCTTGTAAACCTGCTCCGTAGTACCATCGGATATAAATTGATCGAAAGACCAAAAAAACACATCAGATACTTGAACGATCAACTCAAATTTATCAACATATCCGATCCCTGCATGATCAATTTAGTGTTTGATTTGGATCACTTTTGGTCAATCAATTCAAGTAAAAAGGAATTGATTTTAAAACAAACTACTGAAACTTTTTAGCTCGTAAAACTGTGCATGCCCATCTTTAGCCCTTGCTTGCTCTAGAAGTCCTTCCAGTAGTAGAGATTCATATTTAATGTCAGCTCCGTTGAGGAGTAGCCGTATATTAGTACTTGCTTGGTCCAATATCTCTTTTAGTGTTCTTTTAGTAGTAGATACCAGTATTTAACTTGTTTAGTCCAGTAGTGATCTATTGGCTTCATTCTACTAGTAGAGATTCCTATATGTCCACCCAGTTTA
Organism: Ptychadena robeensis; assembly: GCA_036250615.1. Lineage (NCBI taxonomy): Eukaryota > Metazoa > Chordata > Amphibia > Anura > Ptychadenidae > Ptychadena > Ptychadena robeensis. Next base: position 49,932,588 of record CM070040.1, read on the forward strand.
GCAATAGTAGTAGATTAGCACTTGCTTGGTCCAGTAGTGATCTCTTGCTGTCCTTCCACTAGTAGAGATCTGGATTCAATGTCTGCTCAGTAGTTGAGTAGTAGGAGTTTTGCACTTGCTTAGTCCAGTAGTGTACTCTTCCACTAGTAGAGATCTGAATTCAATGTAAGCTCAGTTGAGAAATAGTAGTTGTTTTGTACTTGCTTAGTCCAGTAGTGTATTCTTGGCATCCTTCCACTAGTAGAGATCCATATTTAATGTCAGCTCAGTTGAGGAATAGTAGTAGATTAGCACTTGCTTGGTCCAATAGTATCTCTTGGCATCCTTTCACTAGTAGAGATCTGTATTGAATGTCAGTTCAGTTGGGGAGTAGTTTAGTCTTTGCTTAATCCAGTAGTGATCTCTGATTGTCATTAGTTAAGCTGAGCATACACTGGTAGATTCCTGTGAAATGGACCGGCGATCAATCACAGCATGGTGATGTCACCACGCTGTGATTGTTCACAGGTCAATCGAACGGTAATAAATGTGCACATGGGCACATCAATTTACGTTCTGTGGGGACTCGGTTTCTCGTGGTCCCCCGGATCTTTGCTCCCCAGCCGGAGAAGCAGAAAGTCAGCCAGCCTGCAAGCCCCCCCTCCCCTGTCACAGAGACGTGCTGGCTATGCCCCTTTCACACTCTCACAGCAGCTAGCTGATCACAGTTGCCTGTGTGCCCTGCAGCTGGCGACCTGGCCATTACATTGGATGGAGACCTGCTGTACCAGTCCCCCGTTGATCCTGCTCGAAGGAACCGTGAATGGCTCAAATCTTGTAACATATTAGAGTAACATCTGGTGCCGTGAACGCGCACGGTACCCGATTTTTGCTCTAATCTCTTTCTTCATCGAGCCGTGTATGCCCGGCTTAAGTTCTACATATTTTATATGAATCCAGGATCAACGGAAATATTTGTTTTCCTATTTGGGAATATTGGAGCATTCCATTATCTGTACATATTTTGTTTAATGTATTTCCTTTTCTAGACAGTGTTACTGGCTTGTGGGCACCGATGCCTCATGGCTTGTGAGCACCGATGCCTCATTCACTAAACATGGCAGTGACTTAAGGTGAAGTCTACCCAAGGATTATTGGAAAGCCAGCGGTAATCTCATGCATCAATCTATGTATGAACAAAAAGCCTTTGGCTTTCCCTGCCTGTGATTGACATGGAGTGCCATTGCCCAGTCTTTTGTCAACATGCGCTCTCGAATTCTCCAACAAAATGATTCCGTTACTAAGTACCCTATTTGTTCCTAATCCCCCATTGAATAAGACCTTACACTGGTGTACACGGAGCCTCATCTGTCATGTTCAAGTCCATTTTGTCCCAGTGTTTTAGAAGACAACACAAGCCTTGGCCTGACATTATTACTATTTCTTTATTTTGCAAGAAATTTCTAGGGGAAGCAATTGTCATTCATGGCATTTAGTTTTAATTTACCACTGTAAAGGTAAACTCCATTTAAACTTTAACGTTAGTATAGAGGTACGTATTAAGGTGTTAAACCAGCAAGAGTATGTAACTGAATCCATGAACAATAACCCCACAACCTCTTCAATGCCAGAACCCATCATAGTCATGTGCTATGGTCCTTTTCCTTGGTCCAAAGCTGAGGAAAGAATTGCTTCTGCTGACTGGTGTTTTTAATAGGTTGGTGAAGCCCCCTTTGGGATACCATGCTCACTAGATTGCTTGTTTAGTAAGACATGGTCATTGAATACAAGCTAATATCTAAATAGAAAGTATTGTAGTGATTATTGTCCTGTTTTTGGACATCCTTATAAAGGACCAGGCTCACATGTCTTTAGTATAGGTTAAGCCTCCCATACACCACATACAATTATCATGCAATTTCTGTACAACCAACTTTTCTTCTACCAAAACCTTGTAATATGAGGACCTTTCTACACCTTCCAATCACTATGTAATCAGGGAGGTCACTATACTACATAGTTGTTGGTAGGTCTCATGGAAATTGTATGGAGGAATCTGAAATTATCTAGTAGCCACAAGCCTAAAGTTCGGGTAATCTGTTCCAGGATTTGTATTAAGCTGGCCATACACAGTTATTTAATCAGTATGATAAAATTTTAGAACATGATCTTTTAATCGAACATTGTAATCAAATACAAAGTAGTACCACATGGAGGGTTTGACCGTAATACGAATAAAATCTGACAATTTTAGTTTTGATCAAAAAACACAGGAAAGAGACATATATAAATGCATCCATCAAATCCAATTGACCGGTCCAACAAACAAAATGCTACGATTTTAGTGCAATCGTCGAAAAATTTCAAACATGTCCGATCACTTTTCAATACATGTCTTGATCGCTATCAAACAATTTTCTTTGATCGAACCATGTGCGCAGCATACGATTTAAGTTTGATTGATGTCAACTTTGATCATTTTAAGTCGATCGAACACGAAAACTGAACCACGTATGCTATAATTTCTTGCAGCATGTCTACTACAGATGAAGCGCATCATCACTTTGGTTGGCTTTGTGACAAAGTGAGGGTTAAAAGGCCGCTCACTCTGTCTCAATTCGTATTTGATGGGAGGTACATCTCTCCTGGATTGAGACGCTACATTTGGTAGGAGCTCCAGAATGGTCCTGTAGACTGGTCTGTACAGCAATGGACTATTTGTTGTTTGGTTCTGGAGCAGAGCAGGGAGGGTGCTTCTGGTCGTCCAGTCCAGGGTGGATTACTTTTCGGCTAATGAGAGGTGAAACAGAACCTGTGAGAGAAGTAGGAAGTGATTTCCACCAAGGAGGGTGAGAGAACTTGATTGTGGACTGAGATTGTGGACAAAGGGGAAGCTTAGGACAAAACTTCCCTTCCTTTGGCCTGGACATTGGGGATAATCTCTCAAGGATTGTGAGACACGGAGCCCTAGCCAACCAGGGCTGCCATCCATGAGTTTTTGTTTTGTTTTTTTGTTTGTTTACTGCACCGTGTTACTGCACCAGCTTGCCACAATAAACTGTTTTGTTTCACCATACCTGAGCCTGTTTTGCCTGCAGAACTCTTACCACTTGTAGCTGGTTCCCCACAGCTGAGTTGTACTTCCAACTTGCCTGGTAAATTTAGATTTCTGCTTCCTGTGCAGCACCCGGCAATCTGAACAGATAACGGATTTGTAGTTCTCTTCTACGGTAGTAGAATGTCAAAGGTGTCCTCATCTCTGTCCTGCTAAACCCCTTTCCAGCCTTGTTTTGCACTCCATCATTACCCACCATAAGTATTTATACCTCTGGATCATCACCTCTGTACGCTGGAAAAAAGCACAGAGCGATACAAAGCTAGAGGGAGCTTCTACAGAATGCATGGCAATGGCTTCATCTACAGTGCCACGGCATGCCCAATCTAGCATGGCAGTAGCCTTTCCTGCATGGCATTAGCCATTAACCAAATCCTTTCATGTGTTTCATGTGAGCATGCACTACATTCTTCATTTTTTAATCCGTGTAACGTTTCTGGAATATATCCGCTGAAACTATGTTAAATGCAGCCTGTTTAGGGGGAAGTGATATTTTCCAACCCGCAGCTGACTTTCTGCCCAGTGATCCCATTACAAGAATACAGAAAAATGCTTGTGAAAGCTACCCAATAAAACATTGCAGCTGAACGAAGAGTTGCATAAAGAAGTAAGATAACAGTCCAAAAGTAGCCTGCTAGTGATACTGGGGAAGAAACATCACATTGACGATGCATCAAAAGCATTTCCGGTAAATTCACTGAATACCACCAAATAGTTCAGTTCCCTTACTAAGATTTCTTGAACAAGTGTGTTTAATAGTATATATGTGAATAGCTATAATACATAGTCTTAAAAAATGTTGGGGAACACTGAAAACACATATTGATGAAGAAAAAATTTAAGCTGAATGTTTTTGTAATTCCTTAAATACAAGATTAACGGATGGCTCAAAGATTTTGGTTTCCATTGACAGTCAAGATATTAATGGATTGCATGTATAGGTCTGCATGACCTTCCAAGGGTACCTCCTAAAACAGGGGTGGGCAAACTTTTTGACTTGTGAGTGTTTTTTTAAACTTGACAGAAGGGCTGGAGCAAAAGCCTGTAGGGGCCGTTCAGCATAGGTGTCCTAAGTCCTCGTAGCCCAGACAGGACATAAAAAAATTTTAATTACCGTATATGTCGGCGTATAAGACGACTGGGCGTATAAGACGACCCCCCAACTTTTACAGTTAAAATATAGAGTTTGTTATATACTCGCCGTATAAGACTACCCCCTCTTCCAACGCTCACCAAATGAAAAAATGTATGTCTACTCTGACTTTCAACCCACAGATCTCCAACACCCTTAGAAGTCTGATCTTTTTTTGTATTAGTAAGGATAGGATAAGTGAAAGCATGTATGCAGCAGAGTAGTGCTTTATGCTAATAGGGAAGCAATATTTTATAGGGGGCTATTAGTAGGAAGGATTATGCTCAGGGACCTGAAAATTTGCATGGATATAGTCTTAGGGGTTAACTAGTAAACCACGAAATTTCAAGGTTCTACCATGCAGGGATTTAAAGATATATGTGTTCAATGTAGGCAAGTTAAATGTTGCATATAGGAGTATATCTCTCTGTCAATGAAAAAGAATTGTCTGGAGGAATTTAGCTGAAATGTAACTTATAAATTATAGCTAGAGTGGTGAATCTCGGGGTGTAAGTAGTAGTAGGTGAGCATTACTGACCCTGAAAGTTTCATCATTATACTATAAATGGTTTTCCTGCTATGAATGTTCAAAGTTACAACAGAGCTACAGTGTGTGTTCTCTGTGGAGAGAGAAGCGTCCTGTAGCCATGGTAACACCGCTCTGCTTCTTGTTACAATGTATCTCAGATAGCCGCTCGCAGCTCAGCTCGCAGGCAGCAAAGATCCATCCATCCACAGCTCCCATAGATGGTCCCCTGCACCCCCCCAGCCTGCGGCACCCGGCGTATAAGACGACCCCCGACTTTGGGGAGGATTTTAAGGTACTGAAAAGTCGTCTTATACGCCGGCATATACGGTATATATAAAACAATATTAATAAATGGAGACATTTGATAACAAACATTCTATTGCAGGCAAACTACGGCCATTAGGAGACAATCATCCTCTAGGCTAGTGGTTCCCAAACTTTCCTTGCAGACCCTCAGAATGAGGGCCGGCACCCCTCTGGAATACCTTTGCGTGCGCCCCCCCCCCCCCCTTCCCCCTGGGGGCCACTGCTCTAGGCAATATCTCCACTTATTCAAGGGAATGAGTGGAGCAGAGCTAGAGCATCTGTTCACCAAGGGCTGAATTAAAAGACTTAAGGGCCAGTTTTGGCCCCTAGCCTTAGTTTGTCCATGACTGCCCTAGACAATCATTTACCCACCTACACAATGGTCCTGCTTGATGATATTGCAACAGTTCTCCGTACTGTTTTTAGACTTTCTTGTCTCTCACGTGTTGAGCTTGAGGGGCAAGGCTATGAGCACAGGTCTCACTACAGAATGTTGGGCCCACATGAAGGGTTTCTGACAGTCTGATGAGAAATGCAATTGAGAAACACCACTGGAAGTCACCTTGAAGTGCTCTGGCAGTGTTTCTCTGTCTACCCTCTCACAATAATACAAATTCCAGTCCTGCTGTTGGCCTTCTATAGCTTTGTCCATCTCTGTCTCCTGGTATCTCCTTCACATTCTGTGTACAACAACCCTTTAAGCTAGGCACACACGGGTAGATTCCCATGCAAAAGACCCCGATCAATCACAGCGTGGTGAAGTCACCATGCTGTGATTGATCAGGGATTAATTGAACGGAAATCAATGTGCACTGTTCTCCCCAGCTTGCAGCACGTGTAAATCACAACACACTCTGCCGGCTAGGGAGAAATCTAGCTTGCCTCACTCACACAGCTTCCGATTGAGGAGTGCTGGCTCTGCCCCCTTCATACTGACAGTGGACGGCTGTGCAGGAAGGAGGCAGGAGCTGCAGCACCTCCAATACTATGTCTCCATGCAAAGTAATGGAGATTGAACGGGGTTTTCCAACATGTTGGAACCCCGTTTAATCGAGGAAAGCACACACAGGTAGCCTTGTAAGAGTACAATCAAGCACCGTGAGCGCGCACTTTGATTGATTGTACTCAAATCTTTTTACAGATCTACCCGTGTGTGCCTAGCTTTAGTCATGACGGATATCATGTATGGATATTGCATCCTGGAGGAATTGAACTACCTTTGCAAATGCTACTATACCCTTAAACTGGCCATACACCTTTAGATCTGTATGTCAAAAATCCTTACAACTATGTAGTATAGGGTCCTCTGCGATTGAACACAGGTAGACTTGATGGTTTAGAAAGTCCGCTTTTTAGACGCATACGTGGAGACATAGCCTTAGTGATAAAGGCAATAGTGATGGACCGAACTGTTCGCGGCGAACATCGCATGTTCGCGTTCGCCACGTGTTC
>CM070040.1:49991847-50002392 GCA_036250615.1 Ptychadena robeensis
CCACACTGCTCTCTCCACAGTCCTGCTGAGTAGTAACAACACCGATCTCGACTTTTCATTTCATACAAAAACAATTTAAAAGGAAATGGCGCAGCCTAAAAATAACAGTCTCGATAAAACGTAACGTTATCTTAATTTCCTTTCCCAGTCTGCAAAGTAAATGAAACAATGCAATTATTATCATTAAGCAGAACGAGTAAATCAATGTTTCATTCATAGGAAAAGATGTTTATTTACACTATCGCTTCCCCCCAGCTCGCTGGCTATTGTTGCAGTGCAGCGCTGGATTATATACATGGCACAAGTGTTTACGCTGAGTTAGTCTGTTGTATAATACACCTGCTCCACCCTCAATGCCAAACAACCAGGGGTGCAGCATTCAGCACCTATACATGAAATCTGCTGATGCTGTGACATAATGAGTGCATTAGGCCAAGAAGCTGAATACATAGAATATAAAGTCTGCACACCACTGGTAAGAAGTCAGGTTCCTGTGCTGTACAAAACAGAGACAAAGAGAAATCATTTCAGAACTTTTTCCACCTTTAATTTGATCGATAAACTGTACCACTCACATGAAAGGGAGGGAAGAAAAAATAAAAAAAAAATGAAATAATATGGTTGCACATCTTTAAACTAATACTTTGTTGAAGCACCTTTTCATTTTATTACAGCACTCAGTCTTGTTGGGTATGAGTCTATCAGCATGGCACATTTGGGGTATGAGTCTATCAGCATGGCACATTTTGGGTATGAGTCTCTCAGCATGGCACATTTTGGGTATGAGTCTCTCAGCATTGAACATTGTGACAAGATTTACCCACTCTTCTTTGCAGAAACACTCCAAATCTCCAATCTGTCAGATTGCGAGGGCATCTCCTGCGCACAGCCCGCACAGGAGATGCCCTCGCAATCTGAAGAAGATCACCCCACAGATTTTCAATCAGATTCAGGTCTGGGCTCTGGTTGATTCATTCCAAAACTTTCATCTTCTTCTGGTGAAGCCATTGCTTTGTTGATTTGGATGTATGCTTTGGGCCGTTGTCATGCTGAAAGAGGAAGGTCTTCTTTATGTTCAGCTTTCTCGCAGAAGCCTGAAGGTTTTGTGCCAATATTGCCTGGTATATGGAACTGTTCATAATTCCCTCTATCTAAACTAAGGCCCCAGTTCCAGCTGAAGAAAAACAGCCCCAAAGCATGATGCTGCCACCACCATGCTTCACTGTGGTTATGGCGTTGTCTTGGTAATGTGCAGTATGAACATCGAGCCGTGTATGCCTAGAATTATATGTTTGAGGAACCAGGGGCTGATGAGAAGAGTTAAGGATAAAGAGGGGAACCACATTTCATAGTACATTGACTAAAGCTAGACATACAGGGGTCGACTTTTGCTCAATCGATTTGATCATCAATTGATCCTACTACCACACAGTGTCATTGATTTGTTTATGATTGATTTACCATTGTAGTATGAAGCACAAGTGTAATATGATCGTATTACGCATGCACTCCACAGTACAATCGTCAATTGTTTAAAATACCTTAAAAAACTGATATAAAAAATACCTTAAAATCAGATACTTGTATGATCAACTAAAATTTTCCAACATGTCTGATATCATACCAGGTGTGCAGGAACCAATTTTCATTCGATCGAACGGAAATATGGAAATGTATGGCCAGTTTAAGAAGGTGATACTCTGAGATGCAGAGGAACATAGAGGGGTCACTAAACTACCTATGTACTATGTACTGGTTATATGCATCAATCATAAGATGGTTTGAAAAATTTTCAGGTCCAAATACATAAATGACTTTGTGTAGGTATTTTTGAACAGCAGTGGCAGTGCATATTCTATTAACAAAAGTGGACAGTTGTGGCCACAAAAGGACAGATGGACGACTATAATCTATGGCAAGGGGCAGCTTGTATCTGAAAACACACCCTTCACCATACAGCATAGTAAGGTAGTCCCTTCCCTTGTCTGTAATCTCAACAACAATACAGTGACCTTTCTATGGATTCTCTTTTCTAGGTTATAGTGAGAGTGCGAGTGAATGGTAATCACACTGGAGAATGGGTCCTCTGTGTCTCATACAGCTGCCCCCTAGCCCGGCAGGGTCACACACTCCACCCCAGGCAGTATAAGGAATTTGGAACAATAGAGGGCTCACATCGCCCCTCACTGTAGTGCTCCGCCAGGTCATGTGTTCAGACCGCCTCCAGGCTGACTAAGCTGTGTTATCGGTCATTATTAGCGCCTCGAGCCATAGAATCACCAAGGGCAGTTGTGTAACATATGCAGCACATGACGTGTTCAAAGAGCAGGGGCGCCTGAAGCAAAATACTACTTTATGTACAAGGGCTAATGGCGGCTTTCAAAGATATGTTCAAATCTCCGCACCTGGAGGTGTTATGAACTGTATGCCTTTCTGTTTAATAGTAGCTGCCATTCTAGGTTAAGTCGGCCTTGAAAGGTGAAAGTGTACTTTGTCCATACATGAAAAGTCTCATTTACTTTAATTGTCACCCTCCCCAGTAGAACCTACACAATTTTACTACACTGACCAAACAGCACTGTGTAAGCTCTAAGACCCTTTAGACCATTGGTTCTCAACCTCTTTAGATCCATGCCCCCAGAAGTGGCGTTTCATAGTGCCACTTCCTGTATTTGGGAAGAGGAAGAGCCACTCCACCATATTACTGACATGATCGGAAGTCCCACCCCGCTTGTGCAAATAATGTGTGGGGTGGGAAGTTAGGAGGGGATAGTAACACCATAGGTTAGAATGGAGGGGGCATTACTTTTCCTTTTTACTCCAGCGACCTCTGTGAAATGGTTGTTCGACCCCCTAAGGGGGTGCTGACCCACAGGTTGAGAACCACTGCTTGCACAGGGCTAAACACTCTATCTTTCCTACCTACAGCATGAAGTGGTCCCTACCTGGGGGCGTCTGTTGGGGTTACAGGGAGCCGTGGTCTGCTGAGTCCCTTTACTGGCCAGAGGCCTGCTGGATTGCAGGACTCCTGCATACGACCCTGCCCTCTGTGGACAGTCCCGGTAAATGTGACCAGGCTGTCCACAGAGGTTGAAGTCCGAGGGCGATCCTTGGCCTTGTGCCTGGCAGTCCGGCAAAACCTGCAAGAAGATACGGTGCAATCCTTACTTACATTGTTGGTCCCACCACACCTTCGGCAGGTTTTTGGCAGGTCCCTGCTGTGTAGGAGGCCAATTGAGGCTCCCAGGGCGAAGGTCTGAGGCAGGTGCTGGATGCAGGTCCCGGATGGGTTCTTAGCCTGCGAAAAGACATTCCACTTACCAGTCCAGAAGCCATTTATGCTGGTGGGAACCTAATGCTTTTGGTTTTTTTTACAGCCAATGGACCAGAGAACCTAATCACAGTAAACAGCACCATGAAAAATAAGCAATGCATGAGGAGTCTCAACAACAACATCAGGCAGTCTGCAAAAGTGAAGAAATTGTTCGCAAACAACAGCATTAACGTTTTGGAGTGGCCCAGCCAGAGTCCTGACTTGAATCCGATTGAGAATCTGTGGAGGGAGCTAAAGATCGGGGTGATGGCAAGAAGACCCTCCAACCTGAAAGATTTGGAGCTCATTGCTAAAGATGAACGGGCAAAAATATCTGTGGAGACATGCAAAATGCTGGTCTGCAACTATAGGAAGCGTGTGATTGCTGTAATCGCCAATAAAGGCTTTTCTATTTATAACTGAGAAGGGTATGAATAATTTTGGACATAACACTTTTTGCTCAAATGTAAATAAAAACTGAGAATTTCTTTCCAAGAAAATGCCTCTTGTACATCGTCTTATTATCTTTTGGGCGACACCTATGTCATTTCACCGTCAAAAAATAACTAATTAGGGTTCGACTGTATATGATCAGTATTCTCTGTCAGGAATCTGGTCAGCTAGTGACAGTACAATCAGGGCTGTCGTCAGGGGCTCGGACGGGCACCCAGAGTCCAGCTCTCGCTGAAATCCGTGAGCTGTAGCTGGACTCGGCTGTTGAGGCGTAATGACGTGTATAAGGCAGCGCCTTATACTTTTTTATTAAAGGTTGCATTTATGTTTGAAAATTCCACTATCTGGATTTGTGAGTCAATCATGATCCTGACCATGCGAACATGCAAAAACTGCACATGCTAGAGCAAGTTTGTTCCCACAGCCAACAACCCTTTACATCTACAATTTTGATGATGATATCATGTTTAGGGGCTTTGCAATTAACTCGCAAGGTTGGCAAATTGAAAAAATGTGCCCATCTGTACTAAATACACCAGATAAACCTGCGGTATAAGGTTCACATGAAGCAGGTCACGTGACCTTGCATTACCACAGGGTACACAGCTTTCCATAGGAAATCGCACTTTTGTGAGTTGATCATAGTTTGGAGGGGGGGTGGGCCCGAAAAATTACCTAGTGTGTGGCCCTGAAATTTCTGATGGCGGCCCTGGTCAGGCATGTGGCTCCTTGTAGTCTGTACTGGAGCTACACAGTATACCGTTGCTTGTCTAAAGCTAGGCATACATGGTTCGATTTTAGCATGATCGATTCCAATTCGATTTTAGATCTTGATCTTTTCATCGGACACCGATCGTAAGCGAATCCAAAGTGGACATGGAAGGTTCAATTGTAATACAACCACAATCGTCTATTTTAGTTTCGATCACAAAACACAAGAAAGAGTCATATAAAACCATGTTCATCGAATACAATCACCTGACTAACAAACGCAATGCTACGATTTTAGTTCCATCGTTGTACAAGCAACAAAAATTTTCCAACATGTCCGATCAATGTATTGATCGGTATTGAACAATTTTTGTCGATCAAACCATGTGTGCAGTATACAATTTAAATCCGAATCGATTCCAACTTTTAGGTCGTTCGAACGCTAAAACCAAACCGTGTATGCCTAGCTTTAGGAACCAGCCTGATGTCTTCTTAATTAAGGAGCTCCCGGTGTCACAACAAAGATGGATAGATTCATTGTTCTCTAGTAGAGATCTGTGGTGACCCTGATCTTTGAAGACTGCATTATGAGAATGCAATCTACAGGAAATAATGTGTCCAGTGTACCGGACAATGATGTACTGCCCAGCTATCAGGGGTAAGACCAGGATTGGTGGCACAGAGAATAAGCCGCCCCAATCTCTCATACTGTTTATGTTCCACTGATAAGCTGTGAATTCCGTACAGACATATTTGTGAATGTGATTTGACATTGCACTTGTGTTGTGAGAACAGAAGGAAATGGGTGTGCCTCGGTGGAAGTGCCAGGCAGAGAAGATTGTCTTGGTTAGAAATGGCAGCGCATACTGAGACATGTTGGGCCCTTATTGTGAATACACAATATGCTCATTACTCATCAATAATTCTACAAGAGCAAAATAGGGCCCAGCAGGATTCTGATTCCCAGAGTCTCCGGCTTCCCCTGACAATGAATGAGGGACGCGTGTGCCCTCTCCTGGAGGAGACGACATTACACTGAGAGTAATGGGTAACATAGAATGAAAGGCATGCATGCCATCAGCTGGTTGTGGTTGGCACTGCATGAGGTTTAGCAGCAAGCCAGTCTTCCACTAGTGTGTGCCCAGCAAGGAGTACATATAGATGGCATGGCAGCCATCTGCAAGACCTGAACTATCAATAACTGTAACTGCATCCTAACCGTAGAATAAAATAAAAATCCATGCTCTGGACTCTTTTGGATCCTTAACCTCCCTGGCGTTTCACACTTTTGCTCTTGATTCCCCGCCTTTTTATGCAACACCAATGTCAATTAGATGCCAGTTATGTGTGCAGGGAACAGTGAAGTCCCCTCCATTAACAAGGAGGTCTATGGGGCCACCATAATTAGTTGCAAAACCTCACTACATTGTATTGCCACCCAAAGCGGACATCAATAGCTGGGTAGGAAAAGGAAAGGGTGGTTGGAATGTATTGAGTGTGAGTGCAGCCCACCACAATTCTATACCTTCATAAGCATAGGACTTGGCAGGACCATAGAAGACCAGGCCATGCAGCAGACCTAACCAGTGAGGACAGGAGGATGGCAAGGACATACATCCTCCTCCCAAGCCTCACATACGGTGCAGATGTATGCGAGTTGGGCTTAGACAGAAAGCAGAGTTCATGGGCGGATGAGACAGCTCCCTGGCTAAGCCTACTGCTCATTGGTGCCGGGGGAGAGCAAAGCCAGGACAGTTAGGCCGCAGTAAGTTGCGCCTTTCATCATAGGATGCAAACAATGAGTAATATTCTTTCAATATCACACTAAACATCTACTGCAAAATAGTAGGAAAGCAGGAGGTGGACAATGGTCCTATGCTACATGGTTGTGTGAACCCCTCTACTCTGAGCAGGACAAAACTTTTATACCTAACCCAATTTAACCTCCAATGGTGTATGTACAGAAGTTATCATTCATTATAAGAGGAAAGAGACAAAGAAGCACCTGTTTGAAATGAAAATCCTACCTGGTTTCTCATCTGACTTCCTGTAGAGCAATGGTTCTCAACCTTTTTAGATCTGTAACCCTGAAGTGTCACTTCCTGCATTTGGAATGGGAAAAAGTCGGTGTGAAGTGTCACTTCCGTGTTCCACATCCTGGCACAATCAGGTAAGTGTAATGTTCCCTCCCTGCTTGTGCAACAGGGTGGGAAGTTAGGAGTGAGAGCAACCCCATTGGTTAGGATGGAGGACCCATTTGAAATAGTCGTTTAACCCCTGAAGGGGTCCCAACCCTCAGGTTGAGAAGCACTGCTGTAGAGAGTAGGTATACTCACATACCCCAACATCAGAAGTCCTGCTTGCCCTACAAAAGCATCTCCAGGAGTGGGGCTATTTATATATAAGGCCATACTATTTAAGAAAAAGGGCCCCTCTACTCACATTGACAAAATCTCACTAAACACTTTATATTAATATAACTCCATAACCTGCCCTGTTGTCATTTTTTTTATTTGGTAACCATTGAGGATGTTCTTGCAAAGCTCCTCCATTGCTCCGAGGTGCTGCCACAGTAGACCTCCTTTGGTGAATAAAGCTGCAATGATCTATGGAAAGTCTATGGAAATCTATGCACGCCACAGGCTTCTCAAACATCACAACGCTTCATCTTCCATCTGCAGACACTATCCATCCCGCACATGACTGAGATTATAAGTGTCATGCCAGTCCTGGATAACTTCAAGGGACCCTGAAAATAGTTTGGGATAGGCCTTTCTACAAAGTTTCCCATATTTTGTAAAAATGTCCCAGAGAAGTCTGAGATTTCACTGCACAAGGACAGTCAGGAATATTTCATCTACATGAAAAATTGCATTTCCCCCTATACAAGACACATGGGAGGAGTCTTGTCACATAATATATTCACTCTACAGAGTTGCTCAGGAAGTATGCGCATAATATATTCACTGCAGTAAAAATGTGTTATGTGACAGACTCCTCCAATATGTAAATAAATAGAATATTTAGATAGTATTAGTTGCAGCAAATTTAAATGTCAGTGCAGTGAACATATTAGACATAGACTTTCCCATAAACAAATAGCTATTATATAGATATATATTTTTTATTTTATTTTTTATTTTGGGACTGAATGGAGTGGAACAAAGCCAAGCCCTCCTTAGCTTCTGGCCTTTTGGCTTGGTTGGAGGAATAAAGGGTAAATACTACATTGTTCTGCCCACCGACTTGAGCATGCTGTATATTCACTTTATAATAGTTGTGGTGCTGTATCTCTCTAAACCACAGTTGAGTCTTAAAGTCCAGTGCATCTTATACAGCACATATCACATTTTGTTAAACTCTGAACAAACCGGAATCAGAAAAACTGATCCCCACCGCAGCTTTTCCGGGACCACTCCTTCTGCGTCATCAGTGACACTGAAAGGTGCGGGCGTGGGGCCAATCCATAGACCTCCATCATAATGGAAGGGCGGTTTCTCAGCCTACATCGCCAGCTTGGGCATGACACTGGTGATGTGGACAGAGGTGGGAAATTCAAGCAAAGTAGGTTTCCTCTGCTGCAATCGCCCTTACTGTGCCAACCACTAGGGAGGTAAGCCACAGTTGGACCAGTAACATTCAACAGGGAAAATGTGTACATGCTTCATATCAACAAAATAAGATAGGATTTCCAGGCATACACAGTAATACATTTTATTCTGTGATTGCTAAAAATAAAAAACACAATATTATATACATGCCCCATAATACATAAACTCTCTGCTGTCCCCGCCTCTTCTCAAATGTGTCCTGAATGTGATCACCGGATCTGTAAAGTAAATATAGAGTACAATCAGAACAACAGACATAACACATATATATTGTATTATTATTCGTGTAGGTCTAATGGGGTATATTCAGGTCTTGCTGAATTACTGTTAAAACGGTTTAAAACAAACTTTTTTTTTTGTTTAAAAAAAAAAACCACAAAAAAGAAAACATACTTGCCTTCCTTAAATTTTCATTCCTGGCAACAGCATATTCACTATTGCCAAGCCCAAGCCACTTCCAGATGCATACTTCTCCTCATGGCATCTGACACTATCCCAAAAGCCCACCTCCCTACAGAGACGCCCTACAGAGCTCCAGTGAAGGGGGGGCTGGGCTGTCAGCTTCAGAGATGACAAGTGTGCATCCAAGTAGCTGTTGCCTGACGTCACAATTCCACAGGACTGTGGAGGAGCGATTTCCTACAGCCACAAGGGCACCTAGGACAGATATCCCAAATGCCATTGCGGATCTCTGCAGTATCGGCTGCAGCACACGAGGTGGTAGGTCCACTTTTATATAGTGCATTTTTCGAACCATGTGTCTAATGGAA
Organism: Ptychadena robeensis; assembly: GCA_036250615.1. NCBI lineage: Eukaryota > Metazoa > Chordata > Amphibia > Anura > Ptychadenidae > Ptychadena > Ptychadena robeensis. The sequence continues at coordinate 50,000,706 of CM070040.1, forward strand.
CAAATCCAGACAAGAGACCAGTGTCCTGGCTTTCGACAGTGCCGCTATACGTGCTGTATGCGATCACAGTAAAGCCGAGCCAGTGTCCCTACTCTGCTTTCCGCTCATACACATAGCAATACACACAACTTACAGCCTGAACTCATCCTGTGCTTTGGCAACCAGGATGACGATGGCCCCGCCCCCCAGTATTCCAGTTTCTACATTTTAGTTCATTTTTCTTTTTGTAAGCCAACAAGTTTTAACATTAGGGAAGATTGTAGTCAAACAGTAGATTGTAGTCACATCTTGTGGTTAACAAGCAGAATTGCAGCCTAGTTCAGGGCTCTTTCATGCTATATGTGTTTTTTTAAAGGTATATGTTAATGAAGTGTTTTGTACATTACATCTGTGTTTTCCTTTTTTATAATCTATATTATAACTGCAGTGCATCAAAAATGCACACAGCAAGGCCATATAAAAATCACACGTGCTAACGCTGCAGTGTGAAAGGTAACATTGTTTTTGTATGAGAAAACGCACTACTGGAAAAAAGTGCGCTTACTAAAATGCCACTTAAAGCGTGTATAGTGTGAACAGACCCTGAAACACAACGGAAGAAATAATTTGGGTTACACTATTTAATTGTTCTGCTTGAAGCAGCTTGTAGGGTGTGGTGGTGTTCATCAGGCATGTGAATAAGTTTATACGTTAATATAAAAAAGCAAAAGTTAATTTTCATTTGTAGTTACAACTGGTAATGTATACAAATGACATTCTATGTAAAATATTTTTACTTGAACCCCTCCCTAAAACTATGGGTGTGTTTTATCTAAAAGTGTGTCTCCTTGTGCCCGAAATACAGTATTTTTTTTCTGTAAGGTTAAAGTGTCAGATGTAAAAGATAGTTACACATATATCTGACACTCACATGAGATTGTGCTGCTCTTATGATACATTATATTTTTTCCTGAAAGAATAAAACCTGAAAACACCATTTGATAGGTACTGCTAGATTTGGAACTAAGCAAATGACTGACAGCACATTGACATTTTTTCCATCTGCATGAAGAGAATAAACAAGTTGTGTATTTCTTCATGCCTGTAGTCATTTATTACATGTCAGCACTTTGTGGTGCAATAGTTGATCCTCATGTATACTATTATTAGTCTACTATTATTCTGTGTTCAGTCCTTAAATGACTGTATAAGACGTAATCTAGCTGACATCTATGCTCTTTGAAATTACCGTGTATTTGTCCCACTTCTTCTCTGGGTCATATGGCTCCCATCGGCTAGCCGGGAATATGTGCTTGTTCTTCTCATACCAGCTGCGCAGAACCACCTTTCCAGCATGAGACTGAGAAACACAAAAAGTTTAGGCACTGTGCAAAGCCCATTAAAAAAGTGAGTAAATTTGGAGGGGTCACAACTTTGCTGTTACTTGAGTCTGCATTACACTATATCTGTCCTGTCCTAGTGCCTGCAAATTACCGTATTTTTCGGACTATAAGACGCACCCAGTTTTTAGGGCAGGAAAACCAGAAAAAAAAGATTTAATAAGTTTTCACATCAATTGGGTTAATGCAACGAATTTAATGGATGCAATATTCAATTCAGCCAGGTGTCACTTGCAGCAGTACAATCTCTGCAGAACGTTATACTTCACACTGATCTGCAGGAGGAAGGGGAGGGGGGGGGGGGGGGG
>CM070040.1:50002409-50027007 GCA_036250615.1 Ptychadena robeensis
GGCTGTCTTCTGCTCTGCTCTCCTCTCCCGATGTTACGGTTTCTGTGTCCATGGGGGCAGCAGAGTGATTGCTGTTCCCACGGACAGGAGAGCGATATATCGATGGCAGCTCATCTATACTTCTCTCTTTATTGCCTATGTCAGTTCAGGGCTGGCATAGGCAATTTCACAGTTCAGATGGGAGAGCCGGGCATCGGCTGGCATCTCCCATCTGACAGCTCCTCCAGCTCCCTGGCTAATCTCTGTGCCAGGAGAGCTGGCGGGAAGACAAGATGCGACCACTGGCAGCCAAGTGGCTGCAGGGGTCGCGCATTCGGACCATAAGACGCAGGCACTTTTTGCCCCCAATTTTGGTTCATAAAAAACTGTACTTTCTGCAACCAAAGCAGGATAAGGGGAAATGTAACACTTACAAGAACCCAGACAAAGCTGGACAAATGAACAAACCTCTTGCTCCACACAACTATATCAAAGCTGGTTCTAGTATTAGGATTGTTACCTCATCTTTTTCCACAGTGGCATCACTCAGCAGACGGACATCTTCATGTACATCAAAGTTAAATAGAGGACCTATTAAAAGGAAGAGAGCTTTTACATTCCGTGATAAGCTATGAGGCTGGATAAACAGGGCATGTATGAAGGCCCCCTAATCACATATTTGATTACACGCATAATGCCAAGTTGTCAGTTGGGTGGACTATGTGTTGTTACATCTCAGTCTTGCATCTAAATAACAGCTACACTCCGTACTAACAAAGGGCAATAAAGAGAACACCCACCACCAACCACAATACAACACAAAGAAAATTTACATTGGCTATGGAAATAAACTTGAAATCTGCTTCATTTGTGTTCTTAAACAGTACTGAGCATTAAACCTATTAACCTCCTAGGTGCCCCCGGCAGTTGGGAAGGGATTTATAAAAAAAACTGCAACACGTGCGCAACGCTCAGAAGGTTATTGTAATTCCTACATGGTACATGTTAAATGCATGTAATCTACTCACCACTTTTGCCTCTTGCTTTTGTCACAATAAAATCATAAAAGCTGTGATGCTGGAAGGTAGAATGGATGGAGTTAGAAGGTCAAATTCAATACATTTCTACAGTTATATTGCAATCACTTAGAGTATTTTGAGCTGCACCAATCAATGTCTTGGGTTATTGTACTATTTATATGCCTGTCTGCCTTGGGTTGTCATCACTAGCTCTGATTTATACTTCATAATACAAATTAAATTATAAAAGCAACAGGGAGTGTTGTCCAGAAAGGGAATGCCAATCCAGGAACTCAGTGCAGAGCTCTTACCATAGTACAATTAGACGATCAATGAGATGACAAACGTTTTACATTAACATAAAAATTGTATGCAGAATAAAACTGACGCAATCAAACACTGCAACACTGGTGCCTTATTGGCTCAGATTTAGTCTGCATTCAATTTGCACAGGAATGTCAACATTTTAGGATGTCATCGATTACACATCTGGAACAACTCAGCATCAGGTCATCTTAAATGGAAATATATGTTGGTGGACCAACTTTTCATAGACGCATCACACCAATAACCACTCTACAAAAAGTAAGCTAATTACAATCATGCCATATGTCACTAGTTTGGCAACATTAATAAACCTCTGTGAAAACTTACATGAGGGATAATGAGATCCTCCTTGATGTACATAAGTTGCTCAACTCCAGCTGATCTGTAGGGATTTCACAGGTCATCAAAATTGACAGATTTGACAGACATATGACAGATTTGCTTTACATTATTCATAAGGTATGACTGTATGTATATACTTTACTGTGGTCTGGATTAAAAAAAATAATCAAGACTACTTTTTACTTTTTTAAAGCTATATATAGGACCAGAAAATACTGCTCATCAATAATCATTGAGAAGTACCCGTGAAGGTTATGGTGAGAAGGGATGAAAGGAATCAAAAAGCCCTCAACTCGAGCAGTGCATAGCACAATCAAGCCTTCTTAAAACAGAAGGTATTTACAAGGCCCAATGCAACACACATCCCAAAACTCAATAATCATTCAAAGACAAAAATGAGAGTATGAAATGAGCACACTGTTATCTAAAAAAACTGGTCTCTTTTATGAAAGAGATGGAGAAACGTAAATGTTTTTCATCTTACTGTCACAAGTTTTTAAAACTAAATCTGTACAATTATTCTCACCGGAGTTCACTGAAGTCTTTGCGCAATATCTCCAGTGCTTTCTGCAGGAATTGCTGGATGGTATTTCCTTTCTTCATCTGAACAAAAGAGGATGCAATTTTTTATACAAATGATAAGAATTGGTGAAAGTAACCGCGCCACCAGTATGTATAGGAGAGGTTGCTAAATGCAGACTGGTCATTACCAAACTTAAACTCATCTGCAAATGTAACAAATAAAACACAAATCTGTCAAAATTAAAAAGAAAATGTATATACCTCTGGGAGCAAACACTAAAAACAAGGCTAAATATGGCTTTTCCTCCTCTGTGTTGATTGTGATCAACACAGAGGTTGATTGTGCTTGAAAGTCAATCGATCCCACTCGAAGCTCAATCGAACAGGAAACCAACATGCTGGTAAATCCCTGTTTGATTGCCAACAATTGGCATTACTTTGGATGTGGACCATACATTCAAAAGTATCAAGTGGGATAAATTGCACAGAGGTTCTGCGCCTTGATTCTCAGTTCAATCAAGGAAGCTTGAGCTCAGCGTGGCGACGCCATCATGCTGTGCTCGAGGGATCAACCCGGTCATGCCCATGTATGTCCAGCCTAAGTTTATACAGTTTGGTCACCTTCAACCTCTAGAACTGGAGAATTAAGGGACGGCAGACTGAGTTGTCTGTCCCCTTCTCTTTAGATGTTCCTTGTAAAAGTCAAACAGTAATTAGCTCAGTGTAGTATCCCACCTTTTTACCAGTTTTCTTATAGACTGTAAAAGAAATCACAAGAGTCTGATCTCAAGTACTAACATTAGCTCTTACATCATTTACAATAAATAGCTAAATTCCTTAAATTCATCTGCCATGTTTCTACCTCCAACATGCCATGGACATGTATCAGTAGCCATATATAGGCGGCACCACAGTCATCTCCAGCACAGGACCTCCGGGCGTGTAGGAAATCGCAGCGGAGCATGATGTTTTAAAATGAAACGCTCTACGTGCATAATGCCCAGGAGGTTGACTTCCAGTAAGGTTGCACCCAGAGGTGGGCTTCATGTATATGCATTAAGAGCATGCTGAGGTTCAAAGGCTTCAGAGATAGTGATATCACATCTATGCAGCACATATATGGCTAGAATAGAATCCCTCACTAAAATGAAAAATCCCTTCAACCAAGAACAATTTTGTACTCCATCTACTCACTGCACTACTATGGGCCTATTGATAATTTTACTGCAAAAACATACAGCTACTATATAAAATCAAAAGGTGCTCTATACCTTCACTGTTCTGCGGTGTCCTGATCCATCCCAATAACTGAAAGTAATTTCTATTTCTTCACCTAAACAGAAAGAAATGCAGTAAAACCACAGGAATTCTCAAAACTAGCAGCCTTCACCTCCCAAGCTCAAAATGTTGCCTCACTTTTAATCTTCTCCTGCTTCCGCTCCCACTCTTGTCTCAGCTCTTCCCGAAGACGATTTTCTTCTTCCTAAAAATTGTAAGAAACATAGAGAAAAAAAAAAAAAATCGGAATTTCTTTTTTTTACAAATAAAAGCCATACAGCTACCACACTAAACCCCCAGTAGGTGTATCAAATACTGACTATATAGAACACATGAATATCTGTAAACTAGGAAAACGATGGGGATAAGCATCTGGACAGCACCAACTTCCTTTTTTGCAGCGTATACTGGGTCATCCTGAAGAAGCCCTGATATATGATGATCGATCATCGATTTGCAGGATGCTCTCCAATGTCTGTTTAATTTTATAGGTTATATTTAAGCCAAAAAAAACTAAATTTTAAAAAGGGTTAGTAAAAAATTGCTCTGGTAGCTAAGGGGTCACAAGAGAAAACCTTGTCCTATAATCATCTCATAAAAGACGTAATGGTGCCATACCTCTCGGTCTCTGTCTGGCAAAAAACTGGTGTCTACATCTGGATTCTTTCCTAGTTTCTTCTTCTTTTTTGGTACCTCTTAAACAATAAAAAAAGCAATGAGAGGAAGGTAATCAGGAAGAAAGCAAATCATATTAAGAATGACCATTTTACTGTTGCTGCTCACTCTACCTGAGAATAGAGGATGAGTGCCATTTGTACTGGGCCTGGCTGGTTTGTTCTCTAGTTGTCAAGAACAATCATGAAAAAAAAAACTCTTTCAATACCTTACTCTTGCCTACTTAAAGCGAACCTACCACCAGAAGTTCATCATTGTATGAATAGCACTAGAAGTGCCAATAAAAGGGAGGATTACATAAAAAAATGACATGCAAGTAGCAATTTAAGAAAGTCACTTGCAGCCCTTCCTCTTTTCTCTTCTCTCGAAGAGTCCGACATCTCTGAGTGACAACCGTGTAAATCCCTAATCTCTGCTCTACATTGAAATGCACAAATGTTTCCATAAACAACATTAACACCTCCAGTGGCCACTCACAACATTGCTCCCTGAGTTAACCCCAGAAGACTGGTGAATAAAGATGGAATATCTCATAACATTCCAGGTAACAGCAGGTAAACATCCATTTTTTGTAAATGTGGAGCCACCATCGTAGCAGTTCAGAGGCAAGTCAAAGTTTAATTAACATATATATATTTTAGATTTTGAGTATACTTTTAATATATACACACACACTTATCTAAACAGATACACACACAGATTTATCTGATCAAATACACATCCTGAAGAATGACTTGCTTACTGGATATGCTATACAGCAGTGCCCAGAAACCTAGACCTCACCTTCCCGCTCCATTACTTGTTCCATTACTTGTTCCTCCTCTTCTTCCTCCTCCTCCACCTCCTCTTCTTCTTCTTCTTCCTCCTCCTCGTCGTCATCTTCATCATCATCTTCTTCGTCCTCCTCTTCATCCTCATCTAGGGTAAAGGACAAGCTGGCAATCTTCCTCTTCTGCTCTTTCTTCCGCTCTTTCTCCCTCTGCTTCTCTAACTTCCTGTGTACATGGGACAGAGAATAAGGGTCACACTCTGTAGCTGGAAGTCAGCACAATATGTACACTTGTCTGGCCAAATGCTACTTACAGCTGCAAATCTTTAAACTGCTCCTTCTTGGCAAGCTGCTTCTCTCTCTCCTTTACCAGAGCCTCCTGCTTGGCCTTCATGTCATTCAGAGTCACCAGACCTGAGAGGGAGGTTTAAAGTTTTAAGTTTGAAAAATAATACAATAGAGTAAAACTTGTACAGAGATCACATAAAAAAACATTTGTTTTCAACATGCTTGTGTCCACTGCTTTTTCTGCAAGGTGGACATGCGTCCGCAGTAGGAAAAGAGATGCACAGAGAACTGTTCCCATTACAATGAATGTTTCCACTCTGCATTATCCAAGCTGTGCAGCCGCAGTGCTGTTTTGAAGTTGCAAAATGCCATGTCTTCATTGTAGCACCGCATGGTGCCATCTGCAACAGAGGCGTCTCCAGGCACAGAGAAACAGCACTCGATGCGCTGTTTTTCTGCGTCATTGCTCTGCTTTACAGCAAGAACACTGGTACCATAAGCTGTGGGTAAACTTGAGGCAAGTTGCGGGAAATCCGATGGCAAGCCTCTTTTTTCCCTGGACGCAGGGAAACAGCAGTGGACACATAGTCTTTGCCAGATGTGCTTCTGATTTTAGCTCCTGTAATTGGCTACTCTCCAATATGTTTCAACAGAGAACAGCCTAGCCAATAAAGGAAACACTATACATGAGGTGTGGTGACAACCAGATAGGTACAAAGTTTGGAAAATCTGCTAAAAGTAATAGTGGGTTGTAGTCACTGATCTCCACAAACATCATGTGGTTCTGTATATCATTGCAGGTTCTGTATATACAACCTACATCCATTTGTGGTAACAGACCAAAGCTTGTGTCAACTGTCAGTTCATCACATGGCAGGAAGAACAAGCCTACAGCCTGTGACATACGAAGAGACAGGTCAGATGACTATATGCAAGGCCGTTTCTTGTGCTACGCAGACTGTATCTGAGTGACAACACACCAGTAAGAAATAAGATGTGACAACAATGTTTTCTCACCGACAGTGCTGGATTTCAGCTCAGCCTCCACAGCGTCATAATGTGCAGAGAACTTCTTGTTAATATTTGCCTTAACCACATTCTCCTGTAATTCAAAGAAGGGGTTAAATGAAGACAAATGTCACATCCTCCAATCTACATCGCTGTTACAATGCATCGCACTATATCCCAAGAAATGTTGTGCAGTGCTAAAGCACCCCAATTTATTTTTTTACTTCTAATAAGAAACACTTCCCAAATAGAATGGGGATCCCCGCTACCCTAAATCACAAGCAAGGGGGATCACTGTTACTCTGTATTACAGCATTGCATTACATGGGGACCTCTTACACCAGGGGTTTTCAACCTTTTAAGAACCGTGACCCCAGAAGTGACGTCACTTCTGCATTTTGAACATGGAAGTGCTGGTGTGGAGCTTCACTTCCACATTACAAAAACCGGAAGCAACACTCTGGGACGTCATAATGGCCGCACATTTATATTTTCCCATGTGCAAATGATGTGCAAGTGTGAAAAGTTAGGAGGGAGAGTAAGGTACCATCCCTTCCAACCCCGCCTCTGGGCATCAGTGCTGCTGCTTGTTAGCAGCAGCTCTAATGCTTTGAAAGAACTCAGCGACCCATGTAAAATGCTCAATCAACCCACAACGGGGTCCCAACCTACAGGTTGAAAACCACAGTCTTAAACATACCATGATGCTCCAATGTACGCTGATCTTAAATGATGCAGAGAATGAATTTGCTAGTATTTAGTGATATAACATGAGGGTGGCTGTCTGGTCAGACCACTCATCCTTACACTGATGTAGTACTATGTGGAGCCATATACCGTGGCGATGTAAGGAGTGTGATGTTTGTACAGTGATTACAATAATTGAGTGATATTTTTATTATCACCAAGTCGTTCTATACTGCAGTGCAGCGCCAATGATCGCCTCATGGATCTTCTGCGCCAGCTGTGATGTACAGTGATAGAACTGTGATGCATATCTGCTGGTGCAGACGAGTACTATGTTGAACCATATACTGTGGCGCAGTATGGAACGGCCGCTAACCTCGGCGATCTTCTGCTTCAACTGTTCCAGCTGCTCTCGCTGCTTCTCCCGCTTCTTCATCAGCTGCATGGCTCTCCCGGCCTCGCTGGCCGCCCCCTTGTACTGCGCCATGTCTGTCGGTAGCTCTGCACACACAGCCCACAATCCGCTCTCAGCTGCAAAAACACTGCCCCGGTCACGTGACGCTACACGCCTGCGCCTTCCCTCAGCGATGCTACTACCGGGAGCAAAGCCTTCTGGGAACCGGAAGTGTGATATTTTCAGGCGACATTTCTATGTGTACAAAGGAAGTGTTGCCCAGCAACAAGACTTTTTTGTAGTTAATGTAATAAATGTTTAAAAGTAAAAGTGTTGCCCATGGCTAATTTTCACAGTTACTACATTTATTCTTCTAAGGTTTTAACTATGCTGAATCCTCAGGACAGAAACATCTAGGATGCCAGCATTGATCCCCTTCTTATTGCCTGGCAATCTGCATACTGGTTCAGTCAAAGAATAACATGTGACCCCTTGAATCTAGCATGTCCAGAATATGTCTTCCTTTATTTCCCTAAAGCAATGGTTCTCAACCTTTTTAGAGCCGCAACTCCGAAAGTGATGTCACAAAGTGTCACTTCCTGTTTTTGGAACGCGGAAGTGCCAGAAGTGAAACTCTTCGGTCTCACCTACCTATCTTCTCACTCCTAACATCAAAACTATGCCAGTCCCCCCCACCTATTATATAGTGTTGTGCCTCAAATCTATTTTTTTTGTACATCGCTGCGTAATATGTTATAAATAAATGATGATTATAATAATAATACTAATAAGCCAAATTTCTCAGCACCTGAAAAGTGTTTAAAATGAAATTTGGCTTATATTCTGCTCAAGAAATGAAAATTGCTAAATTTGTAAGTGAATTGCAAAGCCTCTTAATTAGCAGCTGCAATCCCCCCGGCTTATACTGGAGTCATTCGGATTTTCCAGAATTGTTTTTGTAAAATTAGGTACCTCAGGTCAGCTTATACTCGAGTATATACAGTATATTCCCTTTTTCTGTTGGTTGACTATTCCTATTGTGTATGTATGGGCTGGATTACACAGCATCACTTCCCCTGTATTGTATATGTTGTATAGAGATGCAATTCTTAGTAAATGTTCTTATTTTGCCTGTGAAACATGTAGGCACACTTCTCTTGTTCTGTATGCTGGGTGTAATTCTCAGTGTCTGTATGTATGGTGTCTGCACAGGTGGACTTTTCATATTCTGTATTATCATAGTAACTTATTTGTTTTGTGTGTTCACATCTGCAATCAGTGTCCCTAATTTGGAACATTTATTTAGTGAGGGTAATGCTGTAAATTTGAATTGCAACCATATAATAGGAAGCCCTATATATGGGGTGAAGGGGCTAGGGAAAGAGCAGAATAGCAAAAGGCTTAAAAGCATTACTCAATTGTTAAGTCCCCCATTTAACTTTAGATCAACCCATACAATTTCCTTTAGATCTACCAACAACTATGTAGTGCCGGGTCCTCCCTGATAGAATACATAGTGATTGGAAGGTTTAGAAAAGGTCCTCATATTACATGTTTTTTAGAGATTGAAAGGCAAACTTTCAGGGCCTGACCATTCAGTCTGACATTCTTTGCACCATTAACAGTAACTTCTAATGTACTATACCATAGGGCACACATACTTGATATTATTGTTAAGCATTAGCCATTTACTGCCATAAAACCAAGGAAGGCTGCTCTTAAGCATGCTGTGACTTGTAGTCCTTCCATTCCACTAGCTATGACATATGGAGAATCAGTGAGAATATTCCCCAGCACTGCTCATCTTAATGCTGTATGCTGATAGCAGGGATAATATGCATGTTGTTGCCTCAGTCAGCGCACACACAGGCATAACACATAGTCGAGCTCTGTGTAAACCTGGGACTGTATCATTCACTGAGGGGAGGAGGCAGCAAAGATAGTGCTGCAGCTGTCATATTGACATTGCAGCTGTGTTTCTTGAGGGAGAGGACAGTCCTCTTGCTGCACTTTACAATATATTTTTTCATGGCAAAATATATTTTGCCATTTATACAAAAAAAGGAGGGCATAGGGCCTTCCCCCAGTGCAGACCTCCTCTGTAGGCTGGTGGAAACTTAACCACAGGCCACTTTTGGCCCCTGGGATGGACTTAAGACATGCCTGACATATTCCAACATTTTTGGTTTAACTGGACAGATGGTAATACCCTTCCCTAGTCTGGAGGGAAATAGGAAGTAGGAACAGAACTTGTGGCCCTATTAAACAGAATTTATTGGTATGTTAATGTTAGATTCACATAATTTATGTATTTTACTAACTAATAAAAAAAGAGTACAGTTTACAATAAGCTCACACAAACACCAGTTGCTGTATATACATAAATTTATTTTGTGTTCAAAATGTACCAAGATTGTGAAAAGTATATACAATGACCTATATATTGATATGGATGATTATATTCAACAGTAAAATAAAATGGTGATCAGTGCCTACAAGAGGCTGCATTCAAAGCAAAGTGACTACAAGGTGCAAAAATACTGTAGTGAAAATTGATCTCCACACAACACCGGGCGATTGAGGTTGTTCCAAAGGTAGACCTTACATAGATGCTGCTTTAGAGGTGGGTTACAACTGCAGTGGGTCATTGGAGAACATAAACAGGAGATACATTTGTTAGGAATAATGCAAAGTATGTATCCAACTTATGGCAAACAGTCAACCTTACTGTGGTCATTGTAGAGATCAATTATAGCCCCAATAACTTAAGGTAGCCACACATGTATTGATTTATATGCGATCGACGAACAAGCATATGCGATGCAAAAATCTGCGGCGAATTGATGTGCACCACTTTAGGTGATCGATCCCCATCCAAAGTAATGGCGATCGAATAGGGATTTACCAACATGTTGGATTTCTGTTCGACCATAATTTTCTTGTAGCGGGATCGATCTCTCCAAGTGGGCAGTGTTCAATTTGGGAATCGAATGAAAAATGAATCCATGTATGGGTACCTTTAGGGTCCCTATTGTTCAGATCACTGTGAATGCAACGTCTCATAGGCCCTTTCACCTGGATGAACCGTTTTCAGTTTTTCTGTGACCCCACAGAGAGCCAATCTTTATGAATGTGAAAACGAATAACTTTCAAATTCTGTAAAATACTTTTAAACAGTAATATTTTGTACAATGTTAAAATATTCAGCAAATATTCTACTTCCCATAATTACATTATAAAAACAATTTAAAAATTTGTACACATTACTTTTATAGGAAGTTCAAAAGTAATAGAAATAATTAATACTGAGAGAAAATCCATTTGTGTTTGATTTCTTGATATACAGTATTTAGAATTTTAAAAAAAGGAGAGCGTGACAGGTCATCCATTCCATGTCCAGGGTGCCAATGAACTATCCTCTTCTGTTGAGATTTATAAAGGGACGGTAACCAGTGGTGTTCGCATAGCAAACAATGATAAATGAGGGGTCACTGTTTAGGAAAACTAAGGCTTTCCAATATACAGAGAAGGGAATTGCACACTGCCTTCAATCTGTGAAGGAAAAAATCCTAAAAGGGATAAGACAGGCCAAGCTTGTTTTTTTAAGGGGTTGTTTCCATTATACATCGGGACCCCTCCACTAAGCGTATACGCTAAGCGGGGATCCCGACGTATCACACAGACATTGCCTGCTTGGCGGATGGTCTGTTTACACATCTGCCGATGCAGAGGCTGTATGTACTCTACTTCTTTGAGCCTTACATCGGCGGAGCAGCTCGGCGCAGTGAAGAAGCAGGTAAGTCTATCTGCTACGTCGGTACCTCCCGCTAAGCGTATATGCTTAGCGAAGGGGTCCCGACGTAATGGAAACATAGCCTGTGAGCTACATACGTGCTGGCTTTAGTGATTTCACCATTGCACAGTGACTCCATTATTAGTCACAGTCCGCCGACATTCTGCAATATCCAGCCACTAATCTTTCTATGTAGAAATAAGTCACAGTTTGGCCAAGTCAGTACTTAGCATATTGTACCTCATCCCAAAACCCTTCCTTTGGTTTGGTTTCCCTTTCGGGCATGTTTCCACAGCCGATTCCCTGCGCTGGATGTCAAGACATGGTGGGAGCGCACCCTAATTATGCATCAGGTGCTGTTTTTCCATGTCTTGGAGACACCTCCATTTCTCTTCAATGTAGAGAGTCTCTGGCGGTGCTGCTATGAAGACTGCAGCTTCAAAACAGCACCGCAGGCTTGCCGCTCCGCATACCCAGATTGGCTACTGTCCCATTAATCAGAATGGGAAGTGTCTTCTCTGCGTCTTTTTCCCCCACTGAAAAAACAGCAGTGGACACAAGCCCTAAGACCTGTATTATATACTTTGTAGTTGTAGATGGATCATACTCTGATACTCTGGTGATAGCGTTTCCTGCACCCTCAGCTCATAATACTTGCCTGATTTTTTTTGTTTTGTTTATGAATTAGTGTTCCCAACTAACCATCATCAGTGCAAGGACACAAAGGGGATAGGGGAAAGTGCACTGTGCATCTCAAGAAATCACATCATGAGCATCACTGTTGGGTCTTTGCCGTAACGTCAGAGGTGGAAGTGGCTTTCCATAAAAATCTATTTCAAAATAAAAACAGCAAACACACAAAAAATGAACTGATTAGTACAGCAGAGGGAACAGCTACAGGCAAAGAAATGTGAGCGAGGATGGAGAGGATGGACTTTGCCAGGCAAAGGTGCTAAATAAGACGAGGAAGAGATGTTAATTTATGAATGGATCTGAAGTTAATAAAGTGGCAGTTACAGTTTATTTGGTATTATGTTTGAAAATGAGAGGTCTCCTTAATGTCATACTAACCAGATTCATGTATCTAAGGCAGATCAAGAATGGTTGCTTTGGGCAACACAAGAAAGATTTCAGGCAATCTTTGATCTTTCCAAATCTCACAAGGATGATTTATTAACGATGAAAGAAAAGATCAAAGCGCATGTTTCCTGCCAGTGCAAATGCTCTGACTATGTCATTATAAGGAAAAAAACTGCTAGCAAGAATAAAATGTAGATACCATGGTGTATATAACTACAGCTGAATGCCATTCTAAAAACCCTGGCATCCCCTGGTACCTTACAAAATAAAATTGGCCATGGTGGTATTGCTTACAGTAATGAGACAAAAACAGTACAATGCAGGAAAGCACTGATACTCATTTTAACCTCCCTAGCGCACTGCCCGTATCGCGCTGTTTACAACGGCGCAATATGGGCAATCAAGGCAGTGTACAAAGTACACTGCATGTCATTCGCTCCCTCCCGCCGCTGCTCTTCACACCGCCGGTGTCATTATTGGCACCAGCTGCGTGAACGGGAAAGCCAGCGCTCCTCCATTAACATGGAGGTCTATGGTGCCAGCCCTCCCCCGCCCCCTTCCGCGTCACTGTGACACGATCGGGGCGGTGCCGAAACCCCGGAAATGCTGCAGCCATGAAGACAATCGCTGCAGCTTTCCAGGGAGACATTGGGTGGACCCGATGCCGGCTTCCCCTGCGGTTGAGGTGAGCCTAAACAGCGGACGAGCTGGGCTCGTCTCAACCGCTGGGGAGGTTAAAAAAAGGCCAACACATTTTTTACATATTTTAGAGAAATAGAATGAAACAGAGGTCAATGGTGTTGGACGACCAAAAGTGACACGAATGGTGCTGGTGATAGCAGTTAAAGCAAAAAGACAGCGACATGGGTGTTATAATGGTTAGCAGGACTGAACCCCTGTGAACTTGGCCAGAAGTAGGTCATGGCAAACAGACATCAATCCATCAAGGTCAGACGTAGACTGTAATTTAACTCCAGCACAAACTAGTTTGTTTTACTGGTGTTTCCATCCTGTGCAATTTTCCCTGACTTCCTGTTGCAGTAATGGGTCAGTGAGAAAGGTAAGACCTCCTGCTAAATTATTGTATATGGGAAAAAACTAGAAGGAAACAAAAGAACACGTTAGATCTTTGCTCTTTTAAGTGATGACTATTGCTGGGAATTCTAACTCTTCTACAAACCATTATTTATTTGGACTGGATTAAAAAAGTCCTGTACCATGTGTGTTTGCCACTGATCAAAGATGACACAAATACACCCTTTTCCCATATGAAAAACGTGCCATGCATGAGCCAGGTGTTAATAACCAGACATACACAGTGTTAATACCATGAAGAAATGGTTTTGCATGCAAAGAAGTTTAAATTGAAGGCTTTGCACAATTACCATTATGACGGGTCTCTCCCAGAGGCTCAAGTTTTGGAAGTCTAGTAACTTTTGGGGTTCCCCAGCCAACTACAGGGAAAACAAAATACAGTATTGCTGAATGTAACAAATCAAAAAGAACCCAAAGATGATCCTTGTGGAAACTGAACACTTTAAGGAGTTTTTCCTTCAAGACAAAGGAAGACCCCTGCGCGACTGGTCTGATTTAATGGCCAGCTGTTGGATGATAGTAAACAAATCCTTTTACTTAAAAAGCTATGCAAAATGCAAACTACAACAATTACCATACATAGCAAAGTCAAAGTAATCTTTACATGGATTATAAAATACACCTCATAGTTTAAAAAACTATTTACAGATATAAATACTGGTGTATGGTACAATATGCCAACATGTACATACAGACTAATAAAACCTTAATAGAAAATAATGAAAAATAATCTCTGTACTAATGTTAGAAGCATACATTAATTAGCAGAATGAAGTTTAATCGTTGTTCTTTTTTTCCATGGTAGGCCTCGAATAATGGATTCACTCAAGTGTTCTGCAATGGACAGAGGACGCAGAGGCAAACAGCTTGTAACATATTTCTCCTGCTGGGTGCTTTCCAAAATATAGCACATTGTTTGCCAGTTAGAGCATCTTCTGAGCAAGTCATGTCTTTACTTACCAGGTAACTGTGGGGGAGGGGTAGCGGGGCTCTTTGTCTCTGTCTCCTGCGGGCCAAGAGGCTCGATTTTGTTATTCCTTTTTATTTTAAGCCTCTTCATCTTCTTTTTTGTATTATCTAAATAAACAAAACATTGTAATACGAAAAGGGTCAGTACTAGTGTATCAGATTCTGTTTTATAATGGGTATTATTGATTCTTATATGAAGTGGTGGATTCAGTAGTACAATCTCTGCACAACTGGAAAGCATATAAGTAAAGCCCCCTATATGCCTTTAGATCCCTCCATACAATTTCCATTAGATCTATCAACAACTATGTAGTGCCGGGTCCTCTCTGATAGAATACATAGTGAAGGAAGGGTTAGAAAGGTCATCATATTACATGGTTTTGGTAGAACAAAAGTTGATTGTACAGAAATTAAGACTGTGAGATTGTAAGGTGTATGGGGACCTTAAGGGTCTCCATACACCTTTAGATCTCCTTTTGTTTTACCAAAACCATGTAATGAGAGACTTTCTAAACCATCAAGTCTACCTGTGTTTAATCACAAAGGAACCGGCACTACATAGTTGTTGGTAGATCTAAAGGCTGACAGAGAGATCTAAAGGTGTATGGCCAGCTTTAGGGTTAGAGATTCCCTTCGCTGTACCACAGTACAAGCAGAGAGACAAACACTGCTGCCCACTTATAGAGATCAACAACCAAGAACATATACTTTCAATTCCCAGATATATGATCATGACCAAAGCCAAGATCATGACCAAAGACCCAAGGCAGTATTAAAATGCCAGTTTACGTACTGATAGAGACTATAAGATGATAATATCATTACCATTTATTTATTTTAGAAAAGTACCTGCATCTCTTTTCTCATCTTCCTCCAGCTTTTGACTCAGAGCATCTTTGTATGAGTCCAATAAACTTTCATCTTGTGACGTCGGACTGCTTTCTCCACCCTCGCTGCCAGATCCCGCTTCCTCCTCCTCATCCGCTTTCGGCTGGAGAGGAAGCTCCGCTCCAGCTTGGCCATTCTGCATTTTTTGTTTCTTTTTTTCCTTTTCTTTCTTGATTTTGTCTTCATTCTAACAAAGAGAAAAATAAACCATCAAGTAAGGAGGGCAGGCAGGCAACTAGCATTTTATGAAAGATGGGTCAGCAATGGAAGTTTGTCCAGTCCAGTTATGTCCAGTTGAGAAAAAAAAAAGTGTCTTGATAGTATGGTTTTTATTGTTTCTTTTTCAGCATGACTATTGAGGATAACACCAACCAATTGTTCACAGAACTCAAAAACTCAATGTGAAATTTGTACACACAGTTGATTAGAGTTGTGACTAACCCCCCCCCCCCCCCCCCCTCACTATGTATCACAAAGATGCTATAATTCTAATTCAGTTTAATGAACCACTGATTTTATCTGTAGTTAACCTTACATTCCATGCAAAAAGGAAAGATCCGCACTCTCTGATTAAGCTTGAATGAGTGAAACATCTAATAGGAGAATCAGGGCTCTCTGTGGGGGTTACAAAGATGTTCTTAACTACCACTTTATTTTGAACTTCAATAAAGCATCATATGGACTTTTACCCAGAGTGCGGATCTTTCCTTTTTGCATGGGATGTATTGAGAAGTGGGAGACGCGCATGGCATTCCAGTGATTATCTGGTGATCTTTTATCATCTGGGAGTTGTGCGGGCCAACAAAAATGTTTTTGGTGAGGTCTAATGATAATACCTCCTTGATAACAGCGGTGATGGGCTGGAAAGGGTTGACAATAAGAACAGATGTGTCTTCTTCCACAGGTTTTCGACCTTCCCTCTCAGCTTCTTCTCGTTCCCTCTCTTCTCTGCAATGCAACAGACCATGTATCAATACATAGTAAAAATGAAAATACCATTCTACCTCTAGCCATACCTTAATTCTAACATGCTGAAAGAACAACAAAATATAACCAAGGGATACAGATGAATATTTTGGACACAGTGAAATATATTTAAACAAAGTACTAAACATAGAGCCTATGGTAGATGACAAGGTAACTGCTGAATATTTTCTAATAATGTATATTATTTTTGAAAGTTTGGGAGTGAAACTTGTAATTTTAAATAAGATGAAGTCAAGTTGACCTGAGCTGGAGATTATGTTAAACTGTTTCTTTTGTTCAAATATTTATGACCATGTTATTTTGTGTATAAATGTAAGTTTCAAAGACCAGAATTGTATTAGCCTGAAGAAGGGATCTGCGATATCCCGAAAGCTTGCTTCTCTAATGACTTCAGTTAGCCAATAAACGGTATCACTTGAACTCCAAACTTGCTGTATTTATCAATGGCTAACACGGTACAACACTCTACTATTGACTGGAAGAAAAAAAATTAACCCAAAAAACTCCCCCCCCCCCAAAAAAAGGAACTTTGCTTCACTCCATAGGGCACACAACAGAAAGCAAGGTTTAATCTGGGTGATCGCAACAGAGTACACAGCACTTGATTCCATTTACCCACCCTCCCCTGTCCACATCATGTCAATGACGTCACCGCTGTGCTGCTGAAAGCGGTGGCGATGCTGTGTCGATAGACCTCCATGGAGGGGTGTCGGTTTCCCAGCCTACATCGCCGCCGCTTTCAGCAGCACAGGTTCGTTTTGATGATCCCAGCTTGCCCAGAGTTTGTTTTATTAACCAACACTGGATGAGCTGGGTTTGTTTCAACCACAAGGAGGGGTTAATGTCCATGTGCCGTCACAATAAAAACGAGTGGGAACTTGCCGGATTTAGCAACCCATAGAAGAACATGGGGGAAACCGGACCCAATGCAGCGATTGCCGGATAAAGCACTGTAATGATTGTAGGTGTGTTTATGATACCACTGTGTTTTTCTTAAAAAATATTATCTTGACTATACTCTGATTACCGTTCCTCCCTTAGCCTTTTCACCCTCTCAGCAATCTTCTGTTTCTCTTGTTCCTCCTGGGCTTTCTGCTCGGCGGTCTCTCTCTGGATGCGCTCATTTAATGCTTCAAAGTCTTTAGCTATGACTCCCAATAACCAATTCAGCCCTTTCCTAATGTGCGTATCAATCTTCTTTCCATAGCCAAGAGCTGCAGAACAGGGTTCCTAAAAAAAAAGTTTATATTTGGTGCATGCAACGTGGGAAATCCAACATCTAATACAATTATAAAAAGAATGCAATATTTCAATCTAAAGCTAGCCACACATGGTTCAATTTATCATTCAATCGATGTTCTATTAGATTTTGTAGTTATTAAAATAATCGAACATCGATTTTCATTTAATCAATGTATGCCACATGGGGAGCACGATTATTGATCAATAATCGAACTAATGTAAACTCCTCGATTGGAATAATCGTACAATTTAAGTTTCAATCGGAAGTGATGTTTTAGATGGGAGTTGCCACAATTTGTATAGTATTTAAAGGACAGAGTTTGAGCTGCTCCCCATATACGTGTGGCACTCATGGAGGAAGCATGTACAGCATTACCGAAGGTGAGAGGAAACGCCTAGCAGTGGCTATGCTTTTAAGACAAAAAAAAGAAGAAGAGGCAGCCAAAGAAGAGAACAGCGTGGACTAAAAACTGGCTTTTGAACAGGGATATGTATTCGGATATCACACTTGTGCATGAGATGCGTGATAAAAATCCAGAGGACTTCAAAATCGTTTGCTGCCAAACGCTAAAATCTAACCATGTGTGGCTAGCTTAACAGTACACTACAATCTAGCCCCCCACACACACCTTTAGATCACTCTATACAATTTCCTTTAGATCTACCAACAACTATGTAGTACTGGGTCCTCCCTGATAGAATACATTGATTGGATTGGAAGGATTAGAATGGTCCTCAGATTACATGGTTTTGGTAGAAGAAAAATAGATTGTACAGAAATTGTAAGATGTATGGGGGGGCCTAAATTTGAATGTGGCCTTTTTCAGCTTGCATGGCTGCTTGGGCTCATACATGTCTTGATGGCTTAATCTGTCAGTCATCCATGTGTTTATGTCCTTGTAGGACCAAAACAACCTATATAGATATTTTAAGATATATAGATTTTAATGCTCTCACATCTGCTGTGGAAACCACAAGCAGCTTTACATACAGAAAAATTTATTTAAAGGAATGCAAAGGGAGACCACTATTGGCCAGAAAAGCTTCACAAATATAAGACAACAATTACTTACAATCTGGCACAGGCACTTATGCTCATTAACTAGTTTTTCCAGTGAAAGATACTCTATGATATCAGCTTCAGCCATGGCTCCTTCGCGGTCCTGTTTATTTGCTAAACTGCATTATGAAAGGAAGGAAACAAAAATATGCATATGAGATTATTGGCCATCACCCACCTCAGCAATGGTGCTTCTAGAAAGGCTTCTATCTGTTTTAAGAACCCCCCCCCCCCCCCCCCGCCCCAAGAAAGGGAATCAATTACAAATTATATCCTTTCGAAATGAACAAAAAAAACTATAAAAAACAACAAGTATAAACATAATTGTAAAACCTATAGCTATATAAAGCAGGAAATAACAGAAGCAAGATGCAGATGGTGCAAATATGAATTCTATACATTTTTAAGTGTTGGTCCCTTAGGGTGATATTGCATCCAAAACTGAACATTCAGTATTTGCCAGATATTGGAGAATAAAACACTACCATTATCATAATGAGAGATTTCCATCATTGCACCAGATCAGCTCAGTAACAGACAATGAAATCCATAGAGATAGAACCCCCATGCTATATGGTTAGTAGATTCCACCTATACCCAGAGCTGCAGACTACGGTCTTGTAGTACTTACACTAACACTGGTTTCCCTGCAATCCTGGGATGGCGAAGGACTTCAGCGACTGTCTCTTTGGTTTCCTCCATCCTGTCCACATCACTGGAATCAATAACAAACACCACTCCATAGGATTCGGCATAGTAGTTCTTCCAGATACCACGGATTTGCTTCCCCCCGCCCAAGTCAAATATGGTGATGTCAAATCTCCCTTGCTTTATGTCTGCCTTGGAGAATCCTACCGTTGGAGCCACATCTTCTGGAGACTCTGATACAAAAGAGACAAGTTAGTTAGTTTAGAAGGAAATATGAAGAAATCTCTCCAAAGGAATGTTTACTTCCTGTGTGGTCACTAGAGATGTCCGAACTGTATGTTCGCTTTTTTTTTTTCTCACCGGCGAACAGTACAAGTGTTCTTCCCCTGGCCGGACCAGAAGCGGAAGAATCTGACAGGAAGAAGAATTTTTTCACTAGAGACCCAGGTCTTTAGTGAAACAAATCGGGTTAAAGCGGTATACTTCCGGTATATGGAGTATGGAACTGTGTGTTCCATATACCGGAAGTGGTGTCACTTCTGGTTTTACCCGATTCAAATTCGCCACGAACAAGCGGGGAGTTTGAAGTTCCCCATGAACAGGCGGACGTCTAAAAGTCCGATCAATGTTCAGCCATCACTAGTGGTCACCAGAGCAAAAGTTCTAATCTGTATATTTACCCTTGCCTAGTTTGCATAAAGACGCATATAATGCATGACCGATTTTCTTCTGTACCCGACAATGGTTGCCTGGACTAGCAGTAAAGCTAGGCATACACGGTAAAACTTTTCCATTCGATCAAATTAAGCCAATCGCTTGAAAATATATTCCTTTTTTTCTCCCCAATAGTAAAAATGTGTTTGAAACCAAACATAAAATCGATCGAAAAGTGATCGGACAGCACGTTGGTAAATTTAGATCGTTCAGGTATCGGTGTAGGTATTTGAATTGATTTGTATCCGATTATACTATGGAGCATGTGCACAGGGCTAAGGAATCAATCTGAATTGATCACATTATGGGGTGGGAAAAACCCTTACATTTTGAAATGATCGAATTCATACAAAAGTGTCAATCCATTAGGAAAATCAAACCATATATGCCCAGCTTAAGGGTCAAACTCCCCAGAGAGCAATAAAAAACATCCCAAAGGTTCGAACTCTGGATCAATTCATATACTGTTCAATACAGCACCAATTGCTTACAACATGTCTCTATTTGTAATACTATTTTATTTATCAGTGATCGATTATGGGTTTTTTTATGGTTTATTTTGTGCTCCTAATGTTCAATGAAAACTTCTTATGACTTCACTTCGACATATCACCTCCACATGTTTTGCCTTATCTGGGTACCTTCTTGCCTTTTTCATTGAAGTTGCACTTTGTTATTAGAACCTATTAATGTACGTTTATTTATTACATATTTCCTTATTTTCTCATTATCTTATAAAAACTTTAAAAAAAAATTTGAAAAACAAAAAAGATTTGATGTCACATAAGCAAGGACATGCAAGTCTACCAACCAGGATGCCACTCACCTCCCTGGATGCCTTTCACGGTGGCGGTTTTGCCAGCATTGTCTAGCCCCACCATGACCAAAGTCACCTTCCTGAAAAATCATATAAAGAAACATGAATGTCAAATTGAAGATTATAAAGGGGACATGAACATATGTTGAGAAATTTTCAGATTGATATAATTAAACCCATGATGTAGCCACTTACCATTGACATCAGGTAATAAATAACAACTGAAGTTTTCACACTGAGGTCTCCATAAGGAAAACCATTCCAATTTTGAAGCCAACCCTTAGCTTTTTCTATATTTACCATTATACAAATTTGTAAGTCTAGAAAGTCCCAAATACTGCTAACCTTTGCCAGTTCTATCCAAAATTTAATAAAACGTTTTGGATAGGAAAACACTTCAATGTTTTGGTATACCCAAAAGGTCATATTACTTTACACCAGTGGCTCACAAACTGGGGGCAGAGAGATATTCTAGGGGGTGCAGCTAGAGGGCTGATGGAGCAGGAAGCCAACCTTGGAGGAACTGCCCACAGTAGGTAAAGTGTATGTAATGTGTGTGTCTCTGTGTTTCTCAGTCTGTGTCTAAGGGCTTGTTTCCACTGGTGTGGTTTGCTGCGGTTGTATCCGCGTGGCTACAGCTGTTCCCGCCCGTACTGCAAGCCTTTTGTCATGCGGATGCACGCGGACGTCCGTGCGTTCGGATGCAGACTCTGGGCAGCCCCCATGTTAAGGGATGCGGTTGGTTGCAGTTTCCGCACGAAAACGCTGTAGGTAGCGTTCACAACCGCACCCTAAACCGCATCCGAACACGCACAAACGCACCAGTGGAAACTAAATTGATGTTTCCAATGGATGCGGTTGACTGCAGTTGCGGCTGCGCGGTTACAAACGCTAGCAAACGCGCAAAAACGCACCAGTGGAAACAAGCCCTTAGTGTTAGAGTGTGTCTCTATGTAAAGGTGCCCACACACGTTTAGATATGCCTGGAAAATCGACAGCTTCCGGCCGTGGGAGATGATGTCATCATGCACAGCTGGGAGTGCCGAGAATCGGCCGGGCACCCTTTGTGTGCCAGCCATTACTTTGAATGCTTGGAATGCTCTCCATCCAAAGTAATGGTATTGGCCGGGAATTTACTGCCATGTCGGATCGAGAATTCTGCCGCCGATAGATAGCGCAAGTCCACCGATTAACCAAAAAAATCAGCCGCAGATCGCAGCGTGTAAGGGGACCTTAAATGATTAATGTTTGTGTATGTTTGGTGTGTGTATATGATACATGTCTCTGCATGATAGGTGTGAAAAACAAATAAATTTCAAATAAAGTTTGAGGGCCACTTCACACTAGTACAAGTACGCAATACTGAAAAGTAAACATGGCTAGTGTGAAATGGCCCTCAATCTGAAACTGTGTAGTCTGAATGGGGTGGGGGTGGGGGGTGACTCGATAATGCTCCTATCTAGAAAAGAGGGACCACTGCCTTAAACAAATTATTATTCTGCTAAGTGCAGGTATGTGATCTTGGTTGCAGCTCCATCAGTATGCATATATGTTTATAGTATACAAATAGCATTTAGTTCTGACACAGAATTTCCTCTTTTATATGTTACTACTTTTATCAGATTTGCTTTGATAATGTTATCATGCTCAATCCAAGCAGAACAGGGTAGTCCTAACGATTCTGTATTCCTAGTCATGTGAATTCAGACACCTGAGCTGTAGCTTACGTATCGAAGATAACTAATACTCCGGATCATACAGATTAGGAAAGCTTTGGCTTATCAGCTGTGCCCATGGAGTAGGCCTGAGGAATCCCAGCAACTTGTTTTACAAAGGTTCATATAGGTGGATGAGAAAGACAGGTAACATGGTGTGTCTGTGCATGTGCACCATAACATGCCAGATATTCTAAACCCAACTGTCAGAAATTGGCATGTCACCGAGTCATTTCAACTTGACTCAAAACAGAAAACAATGATGTGACATTCAATTTTCTCTAAAGATTGTTAGGGGTTTTGTTAAATTATTATATAGTGTCCCAATTGATTGCCATGATTTATTCCAAGTACCCTCATGGATAAATCAATATAGGATTGTATGGAGAATTCAGCTGTAACCAAGACTTAAATCTTAAAATGTCTTATCGGTAAGACCTGTCCTAACTGCAGCGCTTTCCCAACACCTCCCATCCTATACAGAAATCAATGTATACCTATCCAAGTGTGTCAGACAACTTAAAACCAAAATCCTAACCATGACCCTAGCCTCTCTGCCCTAACCAACATACACATTTTGCCAAAAGTTAAGCTAGCCATACATGTATGAATTTCCTGCGATTGTTGTACGATAAATCGCAACATGGGGTGTTCACCAAAATCGATGAACGATCATACAATGATCATTCAGGGAATTGATGCACACCAACTTGCACACTCGAATCCTGGTCATACTACAAAGAAACGGCGATCGAACAGGAAAATACTAGCATGGAGGATCCCTGAAATATCTTACCTTACTGGTTGACGCCATCGTTTAAACAAATCCCGACAGCAATTTGCCATGGGGCCGAACATAGGAAAGCTGGAGATATAATTAACTGTAATGGACAGTGTTTAAGTTATTAGGAAGGCTCCAACATCCTGAATCCTCTGCGTTCCTTTAATTCAGAAAGAAAATCCTAAAGACACAGAAAGGGGGAAAAACAACATATGGTTAAGTTTGCTTACAAAATGAAAGAGTAGAGGAACAATTTAAATGAGAAATATGGTGTCATGCTCTTTGAGGTGGTACTTGAGGAGAGAGCCAAGATGAAGGGCCCCCATACACCTTTAGATCTCTCTGTCAGATTTCCTAGATCTACCAAAAACTGTAGTGTCAGGTCCTCTGTGATTGAACACAGGTAGACTTGGTGGTTTAGAAAATCCTTCATATTTCATGGTTTTGGGGGAAAAAAAGGAGATCTAAAAGTAAAATCTGGCAGAGAAATCTAAAGGTGTATGGGGGCCTACCACTAAAGGGGCGAGGAGTGAGAGATGGGCGAGGGAATCATCTAGTGTTTGTAGTGTCGCCGTCACCCATGGTGAGCATGTTGTGTAAACAGGTAACAAAACTACCCTGCTAAAGGCTGGAGAATGGAAAGGGACTCGTAGCACCTTGGAGCTGTGGGTAACATGTTGGGGTAACTGTTTTCAATTTACAATTGTAGAGAAGTTATCAGAGGACCACCAAGGAGACCAGGAGAGCCTCACATCAGCTGAGGGAAATGTGTAAACCTCCTAGACTCACCCTCACTACCCCCCATGATATTATACGTACACACACACACACACAGCTTTCGAGAAGATCCTAGTTGCGGAGAGACACAACTTGATGATACACATTGACTCTGATGAAGATAATGCTCCCTTGGTGAATGGCAGCAGGGTACCATCTTCCTGGGTGCACACTGATGGCCACATAAGACACACACTAGCCACAGACAACACACAGAATGACCCCAATGAATGCACACACTCCATACATCTACTGACTCTGATCTCCCCCCAGAAAGCCCGGCTAGGCTGCGGCAGGCAATGCTGAGATTTGTAGTCCCTGTACAGATGAAGGAATCCTCCCCACTACAAGTCAGTGTCAGTCCATGTAACCAGGCAACACATAAACACATCAGGCCGATGTCTGCGCGCTTACCTGCCAGGCCGGCTGCAGGACGAGGGTGGGGGTCCTGGGGCTCCTCACCCCTCATTCAGAGGCCCTGAAGGGGGCGGAGCCTCAACTGTACACTGGGAGACGGCGAGTCCAGCGGGGACAACAATGTGAGGGGGTATAGAGCGGCGTGACGTCAGGGCCATGTGATAGGGATGGGGGCGGGGCTCTTAAGAATGGGAGGGGTCTGTCCGGTCATACAGATACAGCGCTAGGGCGCTGGGAGGTATAGATCGGCTACTGGAGATAGTCTATTGTATAGATGTGTAGTATGATGTATGGGATGTGTAATGTATAGATGTGTAGTATGATGTA
>CM070040.1:50028209-50050287 GCA_036250615.1 Ptychadena robeensis
GGTTAGAAGTTGTATTTCTACAACAGCTAGAAAAGGCAGCAGGGCATGCTGGGTAGTGTAAATCTTTAGCAACTGGCAAAGTGTAATGTTTGCAGTTTAAGTTTCTTTACACAGCAATTTGGGTCAGGACCAGGACCATGCGGGGCCAGGCCCACCCAGTCAGGTCCATGTGCCAGCTGGATTAGGGCCCCCTACCTATGCAGCCTGACCTGTGAGACGTAGGCATGCCCCCTCAATTGGCCACCCACGCCCATCTGTCCCGGCTCACTCCTGATGCTCTGGTGCCAATCCTAAACAGCACACTTGTAACGTCACTGATCCCCTTTGAACGACAACTGAGCCCAAGTTATAACCCAGAGGATTTGTGTGTAATTCAGATTACATTGCCAAGTCATCACTTTGAGATAAATAAGTGGGTTTTGGGTTATAGTTTGGACACTCGGTCTCTAAAAGGTTTGCCATCACTGTGTAAGAGCTTTAATCTGAATTCAATCTGCAATATCAGCTTCAGCCACAAGATGCCTCTAGTGAGCACTTGCCGTCACATCACAGTTTCCTTCTCACACTTTGAGGAGGTAGGGGGGGCTGTGTGGGCTACCGAACTCTCTTCTCTATGGCTGACAGCCAGACTCCTCAGACGTTAGTGCGCAAATGCGCTTAGTGACAACAATGCAGGTCCACATAGCTGGCTTTTGGCCCCTTTTGCGTATTTTTTTTATTTGCCAAAACCTTTTTCACATTGCGATTATGGGGTGTTGTATGTAGAATTCTGAGGGAAAAATATAAATTTTGGAATAAGGCTGTAACCTAACAAAATGTGGAAAAAGTGATGCGCTGTGGATACTTTCTGGAAGCACTGGATATCATGCAGATGGTGGAGTTAAGGTCCCCACACACGTAGCGAGTGGGGACGGATCGATGAGCTGTGGAGAGCAGCGTGATGATGTCATCATGCTGCTCTCCATCACTCACAGTATCGGCAGGCACCCTTTGTGATCGGCGTCCCCATTCAAACTAATGGCATCGGCCAGAGATTTACAGACATGTCCGTTCTCTGTCCGACCAACCGCTCGTTGCGTGTGTGGGCACCATTAGTCTGTCAATTACATGTATATGGTATAACGGTCGAGAGAGCAAATGTTATTAAAATGTTCATAGTTGTTGAATCTGTGTCAGAGTTTCCTTTCCTCCAACGTCCTGTAAGTAACTAATCTCAATCACGGGTCCCACCTAGATGTAATGTAATTAGCTTGTCTACATCAAAAGACATGACATCTCCTTTACCTTATAATTCTTGGCGTAGTTATGAAGGGGATAGAGATAAGAGATGGGCATTGGTAAACCACAACATCCTAAGGACACTTTATAATCCAAAAATCGAGCCTGAGGAACTGGGTAAGGGCTGCTGTGGGGAACTAGACTAGATGTGTGTACTACCATTGGATTCCATATTTCCTGCAGGATCATAATTTGCTAGTCATTCCGTTCTAGCACCTGCAGAAATATGAATCCAGGTATATTAAGATTGTGGGCTGGTCTATTAAACCCTCCTGTGTTTGGTGACCACCCTGTGTTATGATTGGGTGGTAGCTGTGTGAGCTAGTTACGGGGTAACCTCATATTAAAAAGCTCTTTGATACCATCTCTATCTCCTTAAGGGCTTGTTCCCATTTTAGAGATTTGTCATGGCGCGACGATCACTGGTGGTTGCGCCCACTCATTTGCATGGGCTTGTCCCCAGGCAAATGGCCACGGCCACCCACAACCCGTGATCTGAATAGCTTCCCACCGCAATTTTGATCGCAGGCCGATCTCCCTGGATCGTGCTATAGACATGAATGGATGCAATCAAAAATCGTGCATGGCCGCAATTTTGTAATCATGGGCTATCTGGCTTTATTTTTTTTGTCACGTCAGATCACGGCCAACTGTGACCATCCACAATTTAAATTGCTTTGCGCCGCGACTAATCAAGCTAGTGGGAATAAGCCTTATGAGACTACCAGTTTGTGTTACCAAACTCTTGTATATTCCTGTCTGATTGTGACAGTTACCCCTTGTTGGAATTGAAGGTAGTGCCAGTTATCAGTGCGTTTTCCCATAGAAGCACGTGGTGGCAGTGTGTAAGGTGTAAGGGTAACCCTCACCGAATCCATGTGACGGATGGCTCTCGGCCTGCTGGGTCCTGTGTTGTCCCTTGTCTTGGGAAATGAGTGGAAATGGTTTCAGCGAGACTGGGAGTCGCGGTTCCGTCACATATGGTACATATACGGAGGTCACATTTCCCATCTTACAGGGCTTATTAGATATGTTTCTAACAGTTTGCTGCCAGATGCCTCAGATCCTCCGAGATGTTGTGGAGTCCATGCCTCATTGGGTTAGAGCTGTTTTGGCTACATTATACCCAGTTGGCAACATAATTTTAGGCAGGTGACTGATCACTTTAAAGGGCAACATCGAATTGTACATTAAATCACCAATTAGTGGTATTAAACTCTCAGGAACCCTGGGATAATACAGTATATCCATGCCACCACCCATCTCTGGCCCACTTAAAGATGAATTAAAGTGCATCTAAACTCGTATTTTTCAGACTATAAGACGCACAGTTTTAAAGCAGAAAAAACAGGAATTTTTAATATATATATATATATGAAAGTGTTTACATTAATTGTGTTAATGAAATATCAAATTCAACCAGAAGATGTCACTAGCAGCAGTACACACACACAGCACATCACCTCTTCACTGATCGGGAGGGGGGGGGGGGCGGCTGCACAGTTTTCTCTCCTCTGCTCTCCCTCTCCTGTTGGCATAAGCAATTATACGGTTTAGATGGAAGATTCTGCCGTGGGCGGATCTCACATCTGACAGCTCCCCGGCTAAACTTGCCAGGAGGGCTGGAGGGAGCCAAAGCGCGACCACGCATTCCGACCATAAGACGCAGGCACCCCCCCCCTTATAGTCTAAAAAATACGGTACTTTGTGTCTCTCACTAGCAAACCTCCTATTATTGGGATGATCCAAAGTCCAAAGAAGTCAGAAAATAGAAATGCATGTTGGCCTTACTGGGTGTAAGGGTAAGGTAAGTAAAATATAAACACACTCTATTACTATTCAGTTTTTAAGTTTAGATATGTACAGATATGATTCTGTAAGCGTGGGGGGTACATCTAGTGTACATCTAGTGGTTATCCTCTTCTACATATGAAACTTAAAGAGCTTATGTAAGATGATAAGAAGACTGGCTGTCTCCAAGGTTGCAGACTATAGCAACAGTCATCCAACATAAGTCAACCTTAATGAGCATTTATGTACAGTGGATATAAAAAGTGGTAAAATGTCCTGTGCTGTACAAAAATGAGACAAAGATAAATCATTTCAGAACGTTTTCTACCTTTAATGTGACCTATAAACTGCAACTGAACAAACTGAAATCTTTGAGATGGAGGGAAGAAAAAAATACAGTGGTTGCATAAGTGTAGTCAACTAATACTTTGTTGAAGCACCTTTTCATTGTATTTCAGAACTCAGTCTTTTTGGGTATGTGTCTATCAGCATGGCATATTTTGACTTGGCAAGATTTGCCCACTCCTCTTTGCAGAAACACTCCAAATCTAGCAGCACATCTCCTGTGCACAGCCCACTTCAGATCACTCCACATATTTTCAATGGGATTCAGGTCTAGGCCATTCCAAACCTTTAATTTTCTTCCCGTGTATGGCCACCTTAACCATCCACTTACCTCACCAAGTAATGTCTCCCCTGATAGCAGCACATCCAAGCAGCAGACAGTCTCAGTCCCAGTACACAGCAGGGGCTGCCGTGATTGGCTGATTCCCAAGCTTTGGGAGATGTGCTTGTCCTGTTTGTCTTCTCACCTTTAGCTGCTGGGAGGGGAAACAGCAGTAGGAGTAACACCCTCCAAGTGGTGGAGAGGGATGAAGAGATCAGTAGACTGAGTACTGCCTGTCAGAACTAGAATTGAGTAATAATTTTTTAGTACATTTTGGCTTATATATGAGTTTATACAGTTGTTTTAATTTTTTTTTTTTACAACTGTAATATTGTTTTACTATTTCCCTACATGAAGACAACCCTGCCCACATACTGTATGTTTTTGGTTTTATGATTTAGTAAGATGTAAAACAAGACACAGAGTTTCCACAACATTTTTACTTGATAATGGGTTTTTTTTTGTTTTGTTTTTTCAAACACAGTAAATTAATAATATCTACTAGTAAGAAGTCCTTTTTATAGGGGGCAGACAATGCAAAGTAGCTGATAAATATTTTGAGAGAGAAAAAAAAAAGAATCAACATTTCAATAAAGAAATCATATAGACAGCAAAGTGAATTAAGCTGTATTTGGAGTAAATCCACAACACGAGAGAGATCCATAGTATGTACAGTGACCACCCAAAGAGACAAAGTCAAAACTTCATGGTGTCCACTACAAGGGATAGAAGGACTACTACAACAGATGAGATCCATCCTCAATAAAGACAACCAAAGATAAGGAATATTTTGGATGGTCACCACCACTAGAGAAAATATGCAATTCCTTGGTGTTCACCAAAATCATTATCAACATTCTATGGTTAAGACCAAGAGGAGAGAAAATACATATTCCAGGGTGACACCACGGAAAACAAGATCTAAAGTCGGCAGGCATGTTGAGGTATGACCACTAACCAAGGCAAGATCAATTCTCAGTGGTGAAAAGGTAAATATTCATCAATAACCGTCTAATAGAGTGAACTTCGGAAACAAGTGACTGAGTGTTCCATGGTAACAAAAAATAAATTCCCTATAGATCACTAATACCATTATCCATGGAAATGTGCCATGTTCCGTGTCTCACACTTTGTTTTTAATCATATAACTGTTTGGGATTTATAATTGTGTATTTAAGTATTTCATGTGGTACTTTATCCAGGAACCTAGCACAGAAAGAGACACATTCCATAGACTGCTGTCACCAACACAGAAAGCATACTGTATGGCACCAGAGGAATATTTCATCAGTGACCTTTCCGGGACACCAAATAAACAATGACCTATGGACATGCACACAGTCTGTGTGTCAAAGCATCTCTTAAGCCCCCCATACACAGATATTGACACGATTTTTGACTGATCGATGATGATGTCATCACATAGGGTCGATCGGCAAAAAAATCAGGTCACAATCGGCCGGGCACCCTTTGTGTGCCAGCACATGTTTGTCAGGTCCTCTAGCTGACAAACTGGATCTGATCTCACTTAAACAAATCTACTACACAGTGATTTATTGATAACACGGATCAATATTCTAAGCTGCCCAGAAGTACCTAGGTGGAGCTTATCATAGTTACTAGGTAACTTGTAGTGTTTTATTGTAAATGGTGGTGAATGAAAGTACAGAAGGCTATTCCTGACCTACCCATAAAGGGTTCTCCTTGACAAAGACATGGAGGCTGGTTAACCACCAAATAAAATGTAGCCATTGTTCACTAGACGTAATGCATCAGTGAAGAAATTGGTCCCTTATCTTTAGATATTAGGTCTAGGCTGTTTATCATTTTAACTTGAGGTTGTTATAAGAACATTTTAATTAAATTAAATATATAATATTGTCTGTACTTCACATCACTGCACCAAGTGAACAGCAATTTAGGATGTTTCTTGTTTGTTTTTTAGTGTATTACCTCATAAAACTAACATACTGTTTTTGAAACTCAAGGCTTTAAGACTTGCTAATAAGTTAAATAAATTAGGTATAAGGAGGATAAAATATTAATGTAACTTTTTAAGCCAATTGTAAGAGAAAACACTGGGGATGGAAGCCAACTCAGCAATGGTATAAATGTGATATACGCTGTATACTATTATGCAACTTTCTGGATTAGAGGTAAGACTTTGATATGGAAAGGTTGTGCACAGGTCTCTTGACCGTTTCAGCAAAACATACCTTGATAGTCTGAAGAAATACGAAATTATCGGCCGTAAGATGAAACATTTTGTCACCTACGATACCCTAGGAAGTCAAAAACATTTTACTTGTGAACCCTACTAATAAAAGTCTTAAAATGAACATAAACGTCTCTGCTGAAGGCACTCAACAAGAAATGTAATGCCACATTCCAGTTCTTTAGTCTGGTCTTTTTTCCCTCCAATTTTTTAAAGAATAACCTGGGCAGTTATGTTGGCTCAGTATGCAACCCTGAGCTTCTTTAAAGCTAAATGGATCAAGCATTTCCATATACCAAGGGGTCAACTGCTCCTAGTATCTTCACAAGAAGACAAGACATGAGAACAAATGGTTTACAGTGTTCTGTTTATGTGGACATATCTATGGATACCTATCAAGCTGAACATAGGTCCTAAAGGACGCTATTGAATTTATCTTGCTCTTGGATGCATACAAATGTGGGAAAGTTGGGAATCCATGACTAAGGACACTGCAATGCTTGTACAGTGCTGGAATGTTAAGTGATATCATGGTGTGAGGCCTAGTTGAGAACAAAAAAAAAAATGTAATATCTAATAATCTATGTGTTAAGGTAAGCCAATTACCAGAAGACACAAGAACATGTCAAAGTATGGATACCTATCTAGCTGAACATAGGTCCTAAAGGACGCTATTGACTTTATCTTGCTCTTGGATGCATACAAATGTGGGGAAGTTGGGAATCCATGACTAAGGACACTGCAATGCTTGTACAGTGCTGGAATGTTAAGTGACATCATGGTGTGAGGCCTAGTGGAGAACAAACAAAAACATTTTTAATATCTCATAATCTATGTGTTAAGGTAAGCCTATTACCAGAAGACACAAGAACATGTCAAAGTAGGGTAAGGTTAGGTAACAAGAGAATCAATAAGCTCCTTATACATATATGTTCATGCCCATTTGTGAGATGAGGGACAAACTGTGTGTGCTACGAATGTAAAACAAGTGTAAAGCTGCTTGTACAGCTGAGATAATGGTTTGAGAACTGGACTCCAGAACCACCTGGAGGTAGAAGCTCCACCACAGTGTTAGCCCAAGGCTTAAAAAGTTAAACTGGAATCATGAGGACAAAAAGGAGAATGGAAGCTTTAGCTAAATGTTTCCTTCTTTAACTGCTATTAGGCAACCTCCATTCCCAGCTTCATACATAACATGACTCCCCCACCATGCTTGACCTAAATTTTCCAACTAACCCTCCTTTTAGGAAAAAAAATGTAGTTTTTCAGCTGCAACTCATTGCTATCCCACCCTGCCCCATCAAATTCTCAATTCACTGTTCGTCCTCCCCGTAAACATCATTCTGCTTGCGTTTCATGTTCTCGAAGTCAAAGTCTGTTCCAGTCATTCTCTTGTAGATGTCCTTGATGTCATTGCATGTGGTCTCGAAATGTGTGGTGGCATCATAGGAACGTGAACAGAACACCTACAGACAGAAAAGAATGTCAAATGAACTGCAAGGCAGACACAAAGGTGGACTTGCTGCAAAAGATGCATTAATGCTGCGCAGAGTATATGTGATTTTTAAGGCATTTCATGTCATTTTACACCTGACGTTTTTTTCGGATATAAGACGCACTTTTCCTCCCCCAAATCGGGGGTAAGAATAAGTGCATCTAATATTCGAATGTGCAACCTACCGCAGCTCTATTCCCAACACTGAGCTTAAGCCTATGTGGGCTTTGTATGTGAGTGGACTGAAGCCAAATATCCGAATGCGTGACCAACCGTGGCAGTATTCTCCACACTGAGCTTAGCCATAATTCAGCTTTGTATGTGAGCGGACTGAAGCCGTATGTTCGCGGACTGATGCAGCACGCTCACATACAGAGATCTGTATGTGAGCAGGCAGCTTAAGGGTATGTTTCCACAGCGTTATGGGCTCCGTTGACACCCTAAGTGCATTCCTTGACATGGATGTCGATGTAGCCCATCCATATACACGCCTGTCTTAATGGCTGGCCGGAGGCTGACATACAACACTACGTTAACCTTCCGGCCAGAGCACCGGCTCAATGTTGTAGAAACTCTACAGCAGTTGTGCCCAACAGGTAGATCAGTTCAATGGGAGTATATCTTTCCTCTTTATTAACACACAGCAAGGTAATGGCTAAAGTGTACAGTATTGTATTGAGCCATACATGTATATGTTGTTAAGCAAGGTAAACAATATATACTTTAAATATAAAGTATACTTTGTATGTATATATAAATAAATAAATATATTTTAACTATTTTCATAGAAAATTGTAGATAATTTTGATCTAGTCATTTTAGAAGTAGCTAACAAGACAAAAAAAGTGTGGGCAGCCCTGCTGTGATTTAACTTCCATGTTTACCTGGCTTTCTGTTCCATCATCAGTAGGCTCAAACAGGTCACTAATTGCAACAAACCTATAACGAAAGTGGAAATAAAATGATTTAAGCTTGCCACACACGGTTCGATAACACTGCAATATAAATATTATAATGTTAAACATTTACAGAATCATTTATCAGTATAAAAAAACAGATACATATTAAGTAAATGAATGGATATAAACACAACAAAAACATACAAATATTTTCCCCAATGATTCCTGGGTATGAAAGATCAGTGCTTCCAGGATCTTACATTTAAAGCTCTAGTTGAACGGGCATTCTCCATCATTTAAAGGGAAATCCTAACATAGCCAGCTGCTACCAGACTAGGGGTCCTCATTCTTTTCTATCTATTCCTTTTGGGGCATCAAATAGTTTCTTACTTTTGATCTATAGGCTCCAGCAATTCCAGTGCTGGTTCAATCTCCTTCTCAGGCTCCTGTGTCTCCACCGTGGTGCTGACAATAGCGATATATTTTCCTTGTGCTGCCACATTGTGCGCATAGGAGATCATACACACGTAGATGTCTGGAACATAAGCACAGAGTTTCCTTTTTTAATTGAATCTAATCCTCATAATAGGATACAGTGATCAAGTCTACATCTGTTTTGTTGGCCTAACCTGATTTCCTGTTGACTTGGTTCTGTGGAATGATGATTTGGCAAGAGTTGGCATCGTTGGTGTTCTTGATAGGATGACTTAAGACACAGATAACACGTATTACCTGACCAGCCTTGCGTACTCGATCAGAAATGTAACTAGGGTCACAAATCAACTGCTTGCAACGTGCCACCTGCATAATACAAGCATAACATGGTCATTATGTTTCCCTTAGAAGTATTCAGCTGTAATGTAAGTTATACTTAAAAAACAATGCCCATTCAGTTATGCCCTCACTGATGTTTGTAGCGGCCCTCTGTAGGAATTCATTCTCAAAATTTACATCCCAAACAGTTGGCACTCTGCCTATTCAGTGACACAGCTCTGAAAGGTGAAGGAGGGGGGTGGCAACCAAAGCAAGCAGAGCTGCTAAGGGACAGATTAGACAACTTCAATGCTTCTGCCACAAATGTTTAAGATGAATTGCTCTAGGTACCTGCAGCTGGTGAGAGTATGCTACTGAAACTTGTTTTAAAACTAATTTCCTGCTTCTTTCAAATATGCTAAACCCTGACTCCCCATATCCACATCACCAATTCCCAGAAACTGAACCACCCTTTGCGATATCACCATAAACACCATATCAAAAAACTACTTGTCATTTGACATACACTGCATAAGCTAGCCATACACGGGTCGCCTTGGGCAATTCGAACGCCGAGCGATCGCCGAACATCATTCGTACTACTTTGGGTGTTAAGTGTAAAGGATTTACGATTGTACAAAATACCTAGAAAACCTGTCAGATACCCTTCCATATGTAAGGATTTTACAGAACTTAAGCAGGGTACAGACGTAGAGATATGGGTCAAATCGTTGGCTGTTTCGAGCGCCGTGCGCGCTCACGGCCATCTATCTGACCCATAAATTCTGCCCCTTGCGCTGTTTTCGAACGGGACAAATCAATCTGGCTCGAAAACAGCCTTATCGGACATGACCGTTAATACGGCGATGTCCAATGCTTTGCCTGGTTCTCCAAAGCTCGGCTGAGGAGGAGGAGCTGGGGAGACAGTTCTGCTCTCCCCGGCTGCTCCGATATCTGACAGCAGTGTGATGACGTCATCGCGCTGCTGCAGGGTACATCGGACGGCTCGAATATCGAGCCGTCTGTACCCTGCTTTACACAATTATCAGATTACACAATTATCTTATTTAGATTGAAATTCCACCCTTTGATATCCTCCAATCACTAATTTAGGACTTACCTCTCCTTCTGACTTTACTCCGATCACCTTGTCTTTCTCCATTACAATCTCATCTACACTCTTGTTCAACATGTAAGTTCCACCATAGATTGCGCTCAGCCTGTAAAAATAAGACGTATGTAATGTCCAGAGGATTTTATAAACATCCAAGCATGTGTTTCCAGCCAACCATCTGATTTTGCCCTGAAGGCCCCCATACACCTTACAATCTTTACATACAATTTTTGTACAATAACCTTTTGTTCTACCAAAACCATGCAATATGATGACCTTTCTAAACCTTCCAATCACTATGCATTCTATCAGGGAGGCCACTATACTACACAGTTGTTGTTAGATCTAATGGAAATTGTATGGATCGATCTTAAGGTATGGGGGGGGCTTAAGTGTGTGATATGTAGAGGGAGAACCTGCAAGGGGGGAAGAGATAGACAGGGAAAATGGACTACCAGTATAAGCTGTCATATACTGTAGCTAAAGAATGAACCACTTATCTCATTAAGATAAGGAATGGATAAAAATGAGTTGCACTTATGTCATATGCTTTGTAATAAACTTAAGTCTGATTGATATTGGCATTTCTTTTACACGATTGAGATCACTGGGTGATAATATACACACTTGTGTTAAGTAGGGGTTTCCTGGAGTGTCTCTCAAAGAGTGTAACTATTCCCTGCTAATACAGTGTCATACAGGATTCTAAAAGTTGAGAACAGGCAAAATCTGTTTTTGTTTTTTTTTACAATATAGGCTCCACACTTCCAGCAAATGAACAGTTGCTTTAACTTAGTAAACCCAAGTTCACCTCACCTAGCAAATCCTTGGGGCAGTTCACCAAGCCCATACAAAGGATAGAGATAGGGGCTTTTTCCGTATCTTGCCAAAGATTCACTGTATAGTTTAATACGATTGATAGTTTCCAGGCATGGCTGATCTAGATAGCTGAAATATAAAAAAAAAAAGATTATCACAGATTGAAAGTCCATGGTTATTTTAGATTTCCTATAGAAAGTGATCAATCAGGTAAAAACACCATGACCATCTACTATTTTAGTACAGGATATGAAATGTTTTATAATAAATGAACTTACTCATCAGTTCGATAAAGGGCCAGAGCATGCCCTGTAAAGTCAATGACGTCCTGACCTAGGTCGAATTTCTTGTAGACTTCTCTCATGTTTGTGGTCTTAGGATCCACCCCTTCAAATGTCTTTGAGTCATTTTCATCAAAGTTGGCCACAAAGACTAGGAACTTGCGAAAACGTCGCTTCTCAAACATGCCCATGAGGTCTGCAGGGAAAGGAGTTGGCGATGGTCAAATGAAACCCTCAATAGTCACAATCACTTACCCAACAGGATAAAACATTACTCTCCTTTAGTAAAATGTATAATCACCAAGAAAACACAACTGTGCTTGTTTAACCTCTTGGGCGTTACGCACGTGGCACGCCTATTATAAAACTGTGCCACAGGTGATCATGACAATATTCTCTGCCGTGATTTCCTGCCTGCCCAGAGGTCCCATGCATAACTCTGACATCACCGGAGAGGCCGGAGTTGTGCTGGGAAAAGGCGAGGCCCCCTCCATTACATGGAGGTCTATGGCGCCGCCTACCCCCGCCCCCTTCGTGTCAGACTGGGCAGACCCAGAAGCACAGAATCGCCAGGGGAATCCGGTGGACAGGTAAGTTTCTCCAGAGTTAACTTGGACCAAACGCTCAGAAGGTTAATAAAAAGTAATTTTTCAAATATTCCCAATTTACAAAATCGCTATGTGCACTTACTGGAGGCTAGAGCTTCGGTCTCAGTTGATGGCACCTTGTAGATCTTCCCTCCTTTGTAGACAAAGCTTCCTTCCACCACTTTGAAGTCCAAATAACGAGTTACTTCAGTGTATAAAAGCATCTTCACCAGCTGGCCTAGAGAAACAAGAATAAAACAGATGTATTGCTGTTCATTTATAAAAGTCAATGTCTTCTACAAAATACTTACAATTTTCTTGAGGCTGCGTTTTCCACAAAAGAAACTGAGTAGGAGCTTAAAGGTCCCCACACACATAGCGAGCGGGGGCCGACAGATGCGCGGTGTAGTGCAAGGTGATGACGTCATCACGCTGCACTCCATCGCTCAGAGTATCGGTGGGCACCCCTCAAACTAAGGGCATCCGATTTTGCTGCTGACCAACAGCCGTGCATGCAAATCGGCCTGCAGAAAAATCAACTGCGGCTTTCTACGTGTGTGGGGGCCTTTAGAGTAAGATGAATGACTGTACTCCATCGCTCAGAGTATTGGCGGGCACCTTGTGTGCCGGCCGTTAGTTTGGATGGGGACCCATCAAGCTAATGGCATCGGCCAGAGATTTATGGACACATTCGTTCTCTGGCCAACCGAGCTTTGGGGTGACAGGGATCTGTCGCCCCATGTGGGCACCCGCGATCCGCTGAGAAAAATTGTCCATGGCTTGCTACG
Source organism: Ptychadena robeensis (assembly GCA_036250615.1). Lineage (NCBI taxonomy): Eukaryota > Metazoa > Chordata > Amphibia > Anura > Ptychadenidae > Ptychadena > Ptychadena robeensis. Next base: position 50,040,897 of record CM070040.1, read on the forward strand.
TGTGTGGGGGCCTTAAAGGATATGAGACATTAAGGAAAGACCACACTGCCAATACTTAAACATGGTCATCTCATCCCCAGCATCTTACAAGTAGGGTGTTATGCCCATTGGTGTCTTAAAAAATCATAGTGCTGTAAAAAGCAACCAATGGCAAACCAGTGTTTAGAAGCTTTGTAAATGTGGTTCCTAGTGGTGGGTTTTGCTTGCTAAATCTTTCCTTGCCACAAAAAAAGACATTTCGATACACCACTGCAGAGATAATGTAGGGCAAAGAACCATTGTTATTTGGTTCCAGCAGTAAAATAATGAAAATCTGTTAACCTGTTACTTTTTAACCTGTAAGACAGACCCGACAGTAGGCAATAAATGTAGTTTACAAGCTTTTGGTTTGCCAGTTAAGCCTCAAAATGTAATATTAAGAATAATTTAAATAGGTGTACTTCCTCTATGGCCTGTCTGTCGGGGACACTTACATATGGCAAGAATTGTACATTTCCCATATGTAGGTCATAACCAGACATCTGCCTGTGAATTATTTATTATCAAAAGAGCTTTCACAGCCTAAGGCCATGTGTCCGCTGCTCCACGTGCACCCAGTGTCAGGAAAAAAAACACACAAGAGGCTGATTTGTGGGAGGATTTCTGCGATTTGCTGGCGGCTTGTCCGTGGCTTAGGGAGAACTCCCACCAATTAATTTAGGATAACAAAGATGCAGAAAAGCACCGCCCAGACACATCCATTGATCTTCAATGGGCGCATCTCCGCCAACACCGCATGGAGCCAAAATGAATGGTAATCCACAATTTGAAAGCAGCGCTGAGAAGAGAACACAGAGAAAGGAAATAGTTCCTTGTCTTTTTGCACAAGCCCTTATGTATCAATGTGTCTGAGATCTCTCATCTTCGTTTTATATTCTCAGAGCAATATGTGTTAGTAAAAGCTAACACACACTAGGATGACATGTCACAGGTCTCCTGTTTAAATCTGTAGATAACAAGACCTTGTTTGGCTTCTGAAACCAAAATGATTCTCACTACTAGAGGAAAGCCCCCTATACAGGGGTCAATCGCAGGTTAATCAAATAGTGAATCGATGTGCACCACTTTGCATATTGATTCCCACTCGATGGGGACCGTGGTCCTGTGTATACCTGGTGGTTTTGAGATATTTTCCTACCTTTAGGAAAATATCACCGTGTAGGAAAATATCTCACAACAACTGGCTGGGAGCTGCTGACAGGCAGTGCTGAGGGACACACAGGATGGCTGCAAGGAGGGGGGCTCCCCCGCATTCAGCAGCCCATGCTCGGCTCCCCCCTCTTTCCTGTGTCCCGGCTCTGAGCTGTGTGTCAGGCAGCACAGGCTGCAGGGAGGGTGTCTTCCTGTGCACTGCTTGAGCAGTCCCCATCCATGATTGACTGGGATTTACAGACATGTCCGTTCCTGGTTCAGATGACCTAGCTTGGAGCAGGATTAATCCTGCTTGAAGACAGGGGTCACTGTGTTTGATGGCTGCAAACGTGCACGGCGTGCAATCATTGCTTGAAACGGCCATTGAGCGGCTATCTACATGTGTATGTGTACCTGAAAAGTATGTGTATATATGGGGAGGTAAAGTGTAAACTTTTAAGTTTGTCCCTCTTTGCTGACATTTAGACACAGATGAAAAGGTAATGTACAGGGGAGAAGTATACAATATGTGGATGTATTATGGGACATAGACAGAAGATTAGCACCCAGAAAAGCAGCCATTGTTTGCATCACAATTCTTAGAGGCTCCGGCTTAACTGACACACAGCTGCAATCCAGGCGCTTCCTTTTCTGCTGCGGCTTTAATGTTGTGTTCAGATTTGACTTCCTGTTTTACAACAATGTGCAGTCATCATTTTAGTTTTTGGATTACTCAACGTTCTTACATCTGCGGTTAACTGAAAAGCAGTCATAGTGATCTGATAGGAACAGCGTGTTTTCAAGCAGCTCTGTTAAGGCCCCCATACACGGGTCCGTTTCCCAGCGGATTCCGGAACGATCGATTCCGGGCGCGTGCACCCGAAACGATTGTCCCGGAATCGCGTGAAGCCCACCTTGTCCATCCGATCACGTCCGATCGTTCGGGGGCCCAGAATCGGATCCGACAGAGAACCAACATGTTGGTCTTTCTGACCCGATTCAGCACACATCAGGGGGAGTTGCCATTTGGGAAGTAAGCGATCGGACACGGAATTGTCCAGGAATCCGTGGGACAAGGTTGTATGTAGCGATCGGACACACTTAATTGGCCGATCGATCGGACCTCCGATTCCCGCTGACATCGATCGGCCATGGAATCCGACAATGTATGGCTAGCTTAAAGGATTTGGACCAACACACAAGTGCTGGCATTGTACACAACACAGCACCAGATACATGCAACAGTAAAGCAGGGTACAGACAGATGTAGATGTAGATATGGGCCAGATCGATGGGCGCTTCGAGCGCCGTGTGCACTCATGGCCATCTATCTGGCCCATAAAATATGCGGCCCTCGCTTTTTTGAGCTCGAAAACAGCCAAATCAAAACAGTTAAATACGGCCAATGTCCATTGCTTTGCATGGAAACCGCGGGTCTACAGGCAAAGCATCGGCTGAGCTCTGCTCCATCGACATCTGGACGTCATCACGCTGCTGCAGGGAACATCGGACGGCTCAAATAACGAGCCACCTGTTCCCTGCTTAAGAGGACTTCAGCCCCAAATTTTGTAATGCTGACCATACACAAATCATTTTTTTTTTCTTCTATCGGGTCAGTTTATTGGAACGTTTGAAAATTTAGTATAGGTTTAAAAGATAGTTTGGAGAATGGGCATAAAACGTTTCAATTGGAAAAGAAATCGAATTTCCACAATCGAATGAACATTAATTGCAGAGAGTAGTGGTACCATCGATTTATATTCAATAGATATGCATGCAATATTAAATTGCATTGAAAATGTAATAAAACAGATAAAAAAACCAAAGCTGACACATTTTTCTTTTCTTTTTAAAAGGCTAATATGTTTATTTTCAGTGTTCTCCCCAGAGCAGATTGGCCGGGCGGCCCGCCCGGGAGATTTTAGTCCCCGCCCGGCACACAAGTCCTACGCGGCAAGCAGCCTGACAGGCGGCGCCTCCCATTCTTCAGGAGCGCGCCACAGCCACTGAAAGACTCTTTCAGTGGCTGCGGCGCGCTCCTGAAGAATGGGGAGGCGCCGCCTGTCAGAGGACTTGTGTGCTGCCGCTGGCCGGCAGCCTATCAGAGAGGCCGCCGGACCGGTGCAGGCGGCGCGCCCGGCTGAAAAAAAATTCTGGGGAGAACACTGATTTTTAATTTATCTTGGGTTTCCTTAACCTCCCTAGCATTCTTCCTGTACCGGCACAGGCTACTGCGCCTGGCAATATACAGTACACTGCTTGAAATTCCCACCCATCAATGACACTAGCAATCACACCTTCCAATCACTATGTATTCTATCAGGGAGGACCAGGCACTACATAGTTGTTGGTAGATCTAAAGGAAATCGTATGTCTAAAGGTGTATGGGGGGCTTAATACTGTAAACAAGCCTTGTGACAGGTCTTTTACAACGCATCTGGGATGTGCTACAGTATCCACTCACCATTAGCCATGAGAAATTTGGGGATGAGATCCACATTCCAGTCACGTCCTCTTCCCATGCTCTCAGAGGGCCCATCAGAGATCTCGAATCTTTTATACAGCTGTAGGTAAAGAAGCAGGTTATACACAATAACACAGGATATGGTATCTAACCATGTCAGGGATTGTAGTTCATGTCTCACCAGAGATATCTCTATGGACAGCAGCCCACTGCAGCGCATTATAGTGCACTATGCAAAACAGAAGAACGGCCATGTTTGCCCACTGCAAACCAACACAGCACACTAGTACTTAAGCTAGCCATACACAGGCAGTTTCGCTCGGCTAAAAATCGAGTGCACCCATCTGGCGAGATCAACCAGGAATCTCCCGCATGTCGGATCGCACGGTGATGCAACATGTTGGTAGATTCCCGTCCGATCCCATTACACACAAAGAGTGCTGGCCGATCCTCTGAAGGTGGATCTGTGCCTCATCTATCAAGGGATAATCCAAACGTGAATGAACTTAATGGTCCCACAATGGAATGAACATGTAATTCTGCACTAAAAAGCATTGTAAGCATTGTAGAAAAATAGTGATTTAAAGAGAACTAAACTCACACAAGAAATTTCTACTCATGGGTCTTATAATGGATAACTTTTTTTAGCTTACTTGCTACAGAAATGCCCAGCCTCTTGAACCAGGAGAGGTAGTGCCATAGAGACTTCTAGTGATAATAGGAGAGTATGTAATTGGCCGGATCGTTTTTCAGCTGTTTTTGTTTTGTCATCAGCATTAAACTATACCAGGACTGAGGGCATAGAAGTCAGGTGGCTGATGGCTAGACAAGTCCATTTACAGTTAAGGTCTGCTTTAAGCAAAACTCAAGTCCTTTTAAATCAGTGGTTCTTAACCATTTTAGATCCGCGAACCCGGAAGTGACGTCATGAAGTGTCACTTCCTATATTCGGAGCGCAGAAGTGACGGTGCGGAGTGCTACTTGGGAGCTCCAAATACAGAAGTTATACTCCGTGAAGTCACTTCCAGCACGATCACGTAAGTGTAATGTCCCCTTCCTTATATTTTCCCACCTTGCTTGTGCAAATGATGTGTACAGTATTACTCTGCCTCTTAACTTCCTACCCCGCTGGTGGCCATCAGCGATGCTGCTTGTTAGCAGCAGCTCAAATGCTTGCAGTGAACTTGACGACCCCTGTTAAATGGTCAGATTTCACTGCTGCCTGTTACTCAGAACTTACCGCTTACTTCCTGCCCTGATATGTCCTTAAAAATTTCTAACCCATCTCAAATCTAAAAACAAATTTAGATAGACAGATGTGCTCTTCAGTCGATTGTTTCACCTTTCACCCTCTAGTCCTGACATGGGAATAGGATCTTTAAGTGAAAGTAAAACCGAAGAAGAGGAAGATCAAGTCTTCACCCCACCACACCACGGCTGTTCTTATGAGGGCACACAGAAAAGTAATACATTTTAGCTAATTCGTTATAAGCAGCCAGTGGAAGATGTTTACACATAAATATTCATCTATCTTAGGGTGGGTCCAGTATTCTTTGCAGGGCTGTGAGTCGGTCGATAAATTCCTCCGACTCAGACTGTCCTCAGTTTCCAGATTTTTCCCCGACTCCGACTCCTCTGTAGGTAATATGCTAAATGGTAATGTACCATCCATTGAAGAAAAGGGAAGGCGACATACATTAACCACAGAAACTACTGGCCAGGAAACAACACTGTACTGTAATGGCCAATTAAAGCCGAGAAAGGGAAGTTAGGCAGAAGATGCTTGCTGCTTTTTCGGTAAGCTAGGTACCACGCTGTGATTGATCAGGAAAATCAATGGAACAGAAAAAAATCAATGTGCACACACATAGGCAACATCGATTCTGTTCAAATGGGGACCTGTTATCCCAGCTTGCAGTGTGTGATTACAACACGTCCACAAGCTGGGGGAGAAGCAGGCCTGTCTCACACAGCTTCCAAGGTGAGGAATGTGCTGGACTCCGCCCCCTTCACATGACAGACGACGGCTGTGGAGGAGGCAAGAGCGCAGCTGTTTTACTACTTTCCATAAAAGGAATCAGGGTCTCCATGCAAAGTATTGGAGATTGAGCGAGAGTCTTTCAAAATTTGGAACCCCGTTCAATCAAGTTCCTTCGAGCCGGCTCTATTGGATCCGCCCGAAAACAAAGGCACACCCACGGGTAGGTTTTGTAAAACAGATTAGAGTTACAATCAATCACGTTAAGCGTTGCAAGTTAAGTCGATTGTCTCAAATCTGTTACAGGATCTACCCGTGTGTGGCCAACTTAGGTTCTGATCGTCTGCTGAAAGATAGGGCAGTGGAAGGTTACAAGAAGAAGGGCAGGGTGAAGGGGCGGGGGCACTTCAAAAAAATGATTCATGATTTCCCTGGAATTCCATAGTCATGTGTAACGTGAAGCTAACAATCTAGGTATTTGTCGCCTCAGCTGAATGGACAGCGGTGTCCAAATGCTTACGGTTAAGTCTTGAACTTTGCCGAATCCATTTTCTTCATTATACAAGCATCTCTCGTCGGGCAACAAAATTTACGTTCATTATCAGCGAGCGAGTTAAGGCCGTCATACACGCACCGAAGCGGTGGACGATTTTTGGCTGCCGGACCGATGGGCGTGTGGTATATGGCTGATCGGGGTGGAGCCCACAGGGGTGACAGATCGCTGAAGCCCCACGCTTGGCCAGCCAGAGGAACGGGACATGTCCGATAATCTCTGGGTGTTAGTCTTGCTGTCAGCTCTGGAGAGCAGCGTGATGACCTCATCACTCTGAAGTCTAGAGCTCATCTGAGCTGATCTGTCGGCCCCCACTCGGAACGTGTGTGGGGGCCTTTAGGCTAGGGTCACAGTGGGCGCTGTAATGTTACGCATGGCATGCATTTATTCTTATAGCAGAGAAGTCATTATGTTCATTATGACTGTTTGTTAATTGCGACATTTGAAGTAATTTTTTTTTCATTTAAATTTTTTTTCTTTATTCCCATTTAAATTTAGTAGGAGTCGGAGTCGGTCCATTTTTTGCCGACTCCGACTCCAGGGACCCAAAAATGTCTCCGACTCCACAGCCCTGATTCTTTGGAAGGTCTAAAGACTAGTCAGGTACTCTGTCACTTTCAATGGCCCATAAGAACCCATGATTGACTGATTGAAATCCCTCATGTCAAAATATTATCCAAAAGCCTACGGATGGCAAAGAGGTGCCACTAAAAATGTGTCCAATTGATCCTTTGAACCCTACAGCACCTGTAGCCGAGAAGTGACATCATCCTGGTATCCACACAGCTAAAGCCACATGGCCTTGTAGGAAATCAGTGCCCTGCTAAGCCTGGTTTATTCCTCCATTAGTGTCAGGGTGGATAAAAATCGATGATTTTTTTTTAAAAATCAAACAAACTGTATTTATTTGATTTAAATCAGATTTTTTTTATTTAAATCTGATTTTTTTTATTTAAATTGAATTTTTAAAAAATAAAATGCTTTTTGAGGAAAATCTATTACTGTCACAAGGTTATTTCATGATGAAATAATGATTAGTTTTTAATTATGTAGAATAAGGCTGTATATGTTTTATATGTTTTTTTGGTAAATAAATTCCATTAATCCATTCACAATGTCATGCTCTTCCAGAGGTTTTTGTAAGATTTTATAATCAATAAAACTACACTCTCCGATGTATCGTGGCCAACATCCCAAAATAATGGCATAAGCACAATAGACAAGGAAGAGGGGAATTTAAGGGCCACTCACTATGTAAAAGCAATATATTTATTATACACAGTGCAACAGATGAAGTAATGACCATCATATCAATCAGACACAATGCACAATGTTGCGGATGTACATATCTGTACACGTGCTGTTAGACAATTAAAATAGTCCAAATGGCGCAAATTTTACCCAACGCACGTTTCATTGAAGACTTCTTCAGGGGGTACGATTTGTAGATTTGGCCTATGAAATTACATAACACAAACAGCCAATACAAGGGGATCAGTCATAGTGAATAACCAAATCGAAATGACTGATCCCCTTGTGTTGGCTGTTTGATTTATGTAGATTTGGCCCATGAAATGACATATCGTACCCCCTGAAGAAGTCTTCAACAAAACGCTTGTTGGGGTGAAATTTGCGCCATTTGGATTATTTTAATTGTCTAAGGACCTGTACAGATGTGTATATCCGCAACATTGCGCATTGTTTTTAAATGATATGATGGTCATTATATTTTTTGCACTGTGTATAATAAATGCATGGCTTTTGTGTCCCCTCACCCATGTCTATTCAAGGGGAAATTTGGTTGATGTGCTTATGTCATCATCAACTTCTTATCACAGATGCTGGGTTTACTTTCTCAGTTCTCAAAACTAAGTGCAACAGAAAAGTTGTCCAAATCTGAATGATTAACCTAAACTGGGGATGAAAAAAAGTAACATGAAAAGTTGTGATTCTAAAAATCTTCATCTACTTGCATTATAAAGTTAATCCAGCAAAAATGATTGATTTAAATCAGTTTGATTTAAATCAAGCCTTACTGACTAGTGATTTAAATCGTGATTTAAATCATGATTTAAATCGGTTTGATTTAAATCAAATCCACCCTGATTAGTGTAAGTATTTTAGCCCCACACCATAGAGCCATGGTTTCCATGCACTGCACTGATGATGGCCAAGTAGCCTGAAACAGCTGTATGCAGTTTGGAATAAATGGCTCTGTACCAAAAAGGCTATATTTGTACTGTACACCAGCGGTTTCTGGATGTGCATTTGGCTGATGGGGCGAAAAGGAATAATTTGCATGGCTCCGCCCACTGTCCCAAAATGAAGGCTTCCACCTAAAGTTTTGGGATTTGTGCTGGATTGGGCCGTGTAAATACCTTCTGTTTTAAGAAGGCTTGATTGTGCTATGCACTGCTCGAGTTGAGGGCTTTTTGATTCCTTTCATCCCTTCTCACCATAACCTTCACGGGTACTTATCTTTTACTTTATAATTTACAGTACTTAACTTTGTTGCACTAGGTTGTGTGCCTCATGTCCTTGTCCCTATTTATTAAGAAAAAGCACCCACTTGATCTTTCTATGGGCTTTGCTATACAAAAATTTATGTTAGAGACAGGTCCTCTTTACATAATAAAAAAAAGCATACATACCTCCTCTAGTGGGGTGATGGAAGAGCTCTCTCCACCATAGTAGGGGTTTCGGTCCATGTGGAGGACCTTCTTCCCATTTACAGACATGATACCGGACAGGATACATTCCTGAAAAGCGAAGAAAAGGTATCAGGCAGCTTACTGGTTACATTAAACTTATCAGCTATGTCACTAAATGTCTTTTTTCTATTCTGTTAATATTCCAATAACATTATTAACAACACTGAAAGGCTTGTGCATTGTGTTATTATGATCATTATATTTATGAACATTTTCCTTCTATAGTGAATATACTGTATGTAATATTATAACTTTCTACAGTTCACAGCAGCCAGTGATGGTTTTTGCTCTCTATAGGGACATGCTGTTACTCTGTGACCCCAAAACTGTACCATTGCAAAGTCCTAGTATTGTGTGACCCACAACAACCTTTACAAAGACATCCTGACGCTCTAATCCAGTTACTGTGTGACCTCCACGTTATGCACAGAGACTATCAGGTACTGTGTGACCCCTCATTATCCACAGAGACTATAATTTACTGTGTGACCCCCTCATTATCCACAAAGACTATG
>CM070040.1:50070978-50087937 GCA_036250615.1 Ptychadena robeensis
TGGTGCGCTTTTGGTACAGAAATCTGGACCTCAGCAGTGCGCTAGGGAGGTTAAAAAAACAGTTTTGGGTTTACTGGTTTCAAGAAGCACTGTCTGATGTGAACCAAGCCTTGCAGTAGAGCTCTGAGAAGACCTATGATCAAGAATTGTTGACTTGCATGAAGCTGGAAAGGGTTACAAAAGCCTTGATGTTCATGTGTCCATGGCAAGACAGACTGTCTACAAATGGAGAACGTTTAGCACTGTTGCTACTCTACCTAGGCATGGTCGTCCTGTAAAGATGACTGAGAGCACAGCACAGAATGCTTAATGAAGTAAAGAAGAATCCACACACTTGGTGGACTTGCCCCTATGTCTCTACCTTCTGGAATAAAATCTATCGTTTGATGTCTAAATTGTTCTGCACTAGACTCACCAAGAATCCCTGGCAGGCTCCCCTACACTTTCAAGTTGATTCCCTCAAATGCATACAACGTAAATTGGTGCACCACCTCCTTATTGCCACAAAGTTAACAATTGCTTGTCATTGGAAAAAGCAATTTTTACTCCTCCGAGAATTTAGATTGGGCCGCCAGTTCTGGCACCGCCCCTTCTGCATCAGTAACGTGGGATTAAGGCTTTGTTTTCCATTATACGTTGGGACCCCTCCGCTAAGCGTATTTGCTTAGTGGGAGGTCACGACGTAGCAGATTGGCGGATGATCTGTCTTCACGGTGCAGCTCCGCCGATGTATGGCTCAACGTAGTCGAATACGTTGAGCCTCTGCACCGGCGGATGTGTAAACAGATCATATGTCAATGTGCTACGCCTGGACCCCCACTAAGCGTATACATTTAGCGGAGGAGTCCCGACGTATAATGGAAACAAAGCCTTAGTCTAGTGAATTCTATGATGATGCTCATATTCAAGTAATTTGCAACATATTAGTGAAGCTCAGTGGGGTAAAGTCCAGCATCCAAAAGGTGCAATTGAGAATGAAATGCCCAAAGCTGCATGGAACACATAGTAAAGAGAAAGTCATCAGCAGACTGCAATGATATTTGATTTATCTTTATTGAAAAGACAGCTGCAGTAAAATCAGTATAAAAAAAAGACACTTTCAGCCATATTGCTAAAAGACAAATAAAATTGTACATAAAAACGTTAAATCTGAACCAAATATTTGACCTGTGGTGTTACAATAAATATAAAAATGTCTCAAGACAACGAGACTCATTAGTATGGAAAGGGGGGGGGGGGGGAGTACAAAGTGTAAAAACCCCTATCCAGTGATCCGAGACTTCATTCTGAATAGCTGCATCTGCAATGGGTTTACCTGGAGGCTGGCCAGTGTTAAGGAACTCCAAATTCCAGCATACTCTACAGCTTTTAGTTCCTTCACACCAGCTAGCGTCAAATGTGGCCAATCCTTGATTATTATAACAATGGAGTTCACCACCCAAATAAATTACCCAAAACCTATTTCCCAACTTCAGGAGTAGAACAGGATTTAATCTTAACTAAGTCACTGGCACTAAAAACTTGACAGACTGTGACCAAGCAATGGCTAACCCCATTTTCTCCATATATGATGGAGCACAGAAATGCATCTTACATTGGATTACATGGAGAGCTAAAAAAAACAGGAAGAGAATAACCATGGCTCTGTCTGGGGCAGAGAGCAAGCCTAATCCTAGATCAAAGACACAATCAGTCCCACTACACCTAAAGACATAGGTTTTGGGTGGAATTGAAGATTTGTATGTGAAAATGAAAAGGCTCAACATAATTATCAGTGTTACCAATGTACTATCAATATTTCCCTCTGCTCTATAAAAATGGGCCAATTATCACAATGATTGTCAGGGACCTCACTGCCCGACAACCAGCCATTGAAATAACTTGGCCACTGGATAAAAGCAGGATATGAGTAGCCATTTATTGATGGGAAACTTGCCAATTTGTCTTCCGAGTACCTCCTACTACCTACTTAGAGTTAGGATGTAATGGAATAGTTTAGTAAGGTACACACCAAGAAAATGCATTGTTTACTCATCCTTTGACACTGACACATATGAACAGCCTTACATCCATTACAGTGATACCACCATTAAAATTTAGGCCGATAACCCACATTATAAAATATTATCACCAGGACAGATCAATGGAGCTGGATGTTTCTGAAAAGATTTCAGAAACCCAATTCCTCACTGTGTGGTTGTTGGTGCCTGCGTTGATTACAAAGACTACACACATTCATATGCAAGACATAAAATCATTCTCCTTCATATCTATTAGCAGCAGATATGGCACATGCGCCACAGTAATCACATATTATAAAATAAACGAATATCATTGTCCTTATGTCCCCAAAATGGTCCATTGCTAGCTTTGGATGGGTAAGGTTTCAGGCAGGAAGGCATCTGGTGATTGGATACAGGTTGCTGTACACCAGGGTCACTTGTAATGTGTGGCATTATCTCTGCTCTTGGAAACTCTGGTGCAAGTTTTCAGCTTGAGTTTTCAGCTTACGGAACTCCTCCTGGATGTTGTCAGTAATTACTTTCCTCATCTCAGTCTGCAAAATGGAAGAGACAATATTTAAAAAAAATAGAATAGAAAATTTCAGCTGATTTCCATAAGAAAGGTTACCTATTAACCTCCCTAGAGGTTTGCCCGTATTAAGCCGTTTTCAACTGTACACAGTACCCTGCTGGCATTCCCCACCTTCCCTCCTTCTCTGTACACCTCATTGCTAACGCCAGCAACATGGGCCAGGAAAGAGACACCCCTCCATTAACATGGAGATCTATATCACCACCCCACCCTCCTTTTTGGCATTATAGGTGCCAGAAGTGATCCGCGGCCCTGCCATGGTGCAGAATCGATGCAGGTTTGCTGCAAATAGGTGAGATCCCTGCATGGGGTGAGTTTGTTTTGTTAAACTCTGTCCACCAAGGAGGAAAAACCTTTCTAGAGGGAAGAACTTACCAAGTACATTGGGTTTTCCAGCAAATTCTTACTACACTTTTACAAATCACAAATAATGTCTACTTGCCTCCTTTTTCACAGATGTAAATTCTAATGCTTTAGCTATGTCCATTTGAAACAGGAAGCCATAGGAAACCTGAACAACTCTTCTGTGAAGGCCTGTTCCATTGCTGGGAATTAAGGGTGTCACAGGACAAACACAGGTACAGGACTTCACAAAAGTCTGGTTAAAGTGAGTAAGCTATGGTTATATGCTTTGTTGCACATTTCTGCATACTGGGAAAGAAAAGGTGACATTTGACACTTAAAACTTTAAAATACTCCTTTGAATATGTGCTTATACATGTGAGTATATGTATGCAAGTGTGTAATAAAACGATCTATTCTTCTGCTGTATAGAAAAAGAGGGTGGAATAAACCATAGTGCATGGTGTGCACTATAGTTTAAATATTCCGGACCCTTACACTCTGTATACTCTGTCTTGACCTAACACTGTATGTTTGAAATGCTGCATTATATGTGTAATTTTACTTTTCTCAACCTTACTCTGTTTGATGAACGGTGTATTTCATACACACCTTAAACAGTATTGTGAGATCAAACTATGCTCCAGGTATTTGGTCCTCAAGTTTTTAAAAGTATGCAGCCACAAGTGGATAACAGTTGCATGACTTATCCCTGACCTCTCTGAGTATTTTTATTGTGGTCAATCTGTGTTCTGAATAAAGACGGTCAATGAGATGCTGACATTTTTTAGTTAACAAAATCCCTATTAGCAAATTGTGTGCAGACTCAAATTAAACCAAACCAAGCAATTTTGGCATCTCAACAACCATTTCTAGTTCTGAACACTGATAATTTTTTTTAGCTACAACGCTATGTTAGTAATAGGCTAGATCTGGATCCATGAACTGCTCTCATACAAGGTTTTCACAGAGGGCAATCTCTGCTTTTTTTGTCTGGGGGTTGTTCAGACATTAAATTGCTTGGAATACTTTTTTGTGATCATCACAACAACTATAGAATTAATGAAAGCTATACAAACCGCACTCGTTCTTTTCTAAGGAGAGGGGCAGGGTGAGGATGAGCAAGTAGCACCCCTTTGAAACAGCAGGCTTTGGAAAGGTCAATTGTTCAGCAAACTGTGCTGCTGGCCAACCCAGCCAACTGTAGAAACACTAGATATTCACCAGGGATGATCTGCACAAATCAGACCTGCGATTGGTTTGTTTACTTTAAGGAAAACATGGTCCTTTTTTTTCTTATTAAATAAAAAGGTAAAAAGAAGGTCCTTACAGGGGTTATGTTTTCAGCTTTCAGCTTCTCCACCAAAGATGCAGTACTGAACGGACTCCCCACCAGAACAGTGATTTTCTGTAAAGACAAGAAAGAGGCGAGATTAATGGAGGACAAAAATCCTCAGAGAGCTTAATATTAATGTCACAATCCTTTATTCAGATATTAGAGTCTGGCCATTCCTAATCATGGCTTTGGGACTGTGCAATATGGTCTTTCTGGATGTTGGCTATTGCTAGTTATTTTATGATGTAAGGGAAAAGTGGATTGTCATTTTGATATTGAGTTAAAATTTCCTGCTTGATGGTAGCATAAGTCTAAACAACTCGATACTCTAAACTGTATCAGAATAATGTGAAATTGACATAATTCTATTCGCACTGTGGATTAGCAATAGTATAAGCATGGAGGACAACCAGGTCAAAAACCAGTGACAGGTCAGTCCCATGAATATGTGCTCACATAATCTCTGGGCAACACAAGATTAAAATGTATGCATCACATTTTGGATACAGCAAGAAGGGTTAAAAAGCCATGTCAGTTTTTTGTAGTATGCATCACATTGCAATCAGCACAAACAACCATGTCCGAAGATACATCCTGTGGTCAAAGAAATATGTTAGAAGGGTCAAATTATTGGCATGCAATAACCAAATAAAAAAAAATCTAAGGATATTACTAAAACTATAAAAATTGGGTTAAGAATTGCCATGCAATTGCAATCTATTGTTAAAAACTGGAGGAATAGGGGTGAGTCTTTGTGGAAGAAATGAGGTTGGATACCAAAAACAAATCCTGAAAGATCATGTTTGGCAATTACTGAAAATAAAATTATTTTAGAAAAAAAGGCTTTAGTTCCCCAGGGAGAATAAAGATTGGTGCAATGAGGCCATGTGGTCTGACGAGTCCATGTTTACCCATTTCTTGAGTGATAGAAGCATTAGGGCAGTGTTTTTCAACCACTGTTCCGCGGCACACTAGAATGTTGCCTGGTGTGCCGTGGGCTTTTGAGCCCACCCTCGGCCCTCCTATCTAGCTGCCTCTTATAGTATAAGTCTTATACTATAAGAGGCAGCTAGATAGGAGGGCTAAGCAACCGCATCCTCACAGAGCTGGTCCGTGTATAACACGGATCGGCTGTATAAGTCTTATACTATAAGACTTATACAGCCGATCCGTGTTATACAAGGACTGGCTCTGTGAGGATGTGGTTGCTTAGCAACACGCGTCCCCACAGACCAGGGGTGTTTTTCTTCACGCTGCTGGTACGCATCTGCAATCCAGCGGGGCACCTGCTTATGACCTACTTCCGGCGGGGACCGGAAGTGCGCCGCGATTATGCGTATCGTCGGTGCCCTCTGATTTTTTTCATGAAACAATTGTGCCTTTGCCCAAAAAAGGTTGAAAAACACTGCATTAGGGTAATAAGAGAGACACATGAAGTCAAGCAGCCATAATTCTGAAATGCCTACCATACAAGTATGCAAGGACAGTGTTATGATCTGCTGCAGTTGGTCAGGTTCAGCAACAGGTTCAAAGAATAAGGTCAACTGACTATCTAAACATTCTTATTGACCAAGTTATTCAATCAGCAAACTTCTTCTCTATAGGCATGCAGATATTCAAAGATGATCATGCCATGATTTCTCAGGCTTGAATGGTAAGGAGAGTGTTTTAGAGAGCTTTAAAAAATTGGCCATAACAAAGTCCAGGCCTTTACCCAATTAAAAATCTTTGGGATGAGCTGGAGAAGAATTTGTGCAGTGGTCAGACTGTCCCATCTTGGCAACAAATGCAACTGGGAAGAAATAAATGTTGTGGCATTGCAAAAGCTCATTAAAAATGTTTGGTAGCCTTAAAAAGCAATCAGAATATATTTTGTAACCTGTATACTATTCAACAAGTGAATTGATTGAATAAAATAAGTATCTTAGTACCTCAGCTTGTGATATCAGAAGACATGTATGCCAACCACATAAACTCTAAATTGATCTAGACAGAAATAGCATAAGATACATTAAACACTTACATTCCCATATCGAGGTATGTAGGGAGGATCATTTGGGAGCACATCATTCATCCCTGAATAATAGAAAATAAAGAGATTCAGTTCACACAACCAGTTTGTTTGGCCTTGTCATGTAAAAACAACAGAATCATACTATAAAAAAAACTCACCAACATGCCAAAGAGGTAGGATAATAGGGTTCACAGTACACTCAGATAATATACGTCCAATGCCTAGAGAGGGAAACACAGTGAGGAATCTAAGCTAGGTTTACCACAACCACCTAGTTTTGTCTTAATAAAATGAAGATTACTCACCCCACTTTAGCCGCATAAAGTCTTCTGTAACATTAACTTTTCCTAAACAAAAAAATAAATATGAAAATAAAACATGAAATTAAAACAGCACATTAAAATAATATTATATATAAACCAGTACCAAATGTCCTGGACAATTTTTCAAACAAAATTCATAATCAGAATGTCCATCTGCTCATTAAAATAAATACCTACAAGGGTCTCCTTCCACTTAGAACATTTGGGCCAAACATTTACCCTCCTTCCAAGACCACCATGATCTAGTTACCATCTTTTTTGAACCATAAAACTCACACGCATCCCCCCCCCCACCATCGGGCAACTGCCATCAACATTCCAGTAAAAGAATCCAGTAACCAATTGGCAGCTCTTCCATCTAGCTCTGCGTGTGTGAGCCAAAGCACTACGTAAGTCAGCCAGACTAATTACACAGTGCTCAAGCTCTGTGCTTTCAGTATGTGAGCTGTGCAGGTTGAGCCCAACTCACATACAGTGGTAGAGGCAGATGGGAGAGCTGCCAGTGGGCAACTGCTACATCTGCACTGTATGTAAATTGGGCTCAAGCTGCCCAGCTTGCATGCAGAAGTTGCTGGTCGGAGCTTGAGGTGGGGAAGCTGTCAGAGGCAGCTTCCCTGTCTATTGAACTCCTGCTCTGCCGCTCAGGCCAGCAGAATGGGAGATGTCCAAAGTATTTTTGGGCCATCAGATTCTGCATAGGATCTGTCCTATACAGCGTATTGTCTAATGGTCCAAAAAATACAGTATCTAGGACTAAAAAAAAGTTATTTTTACCTTCAGGAAAAACATGTACCCATTCACCATTGTTAAGCTTCTCTATAATGAAATCCATTCCTCGCTGATACACACCATCCCCTGCAGATGGAAGAACAGCAGACATATCAGTGCCATTGTAAATGAGGTAGATAGAATTATTTATAAACAAACAGTTTTTGTTATAGGTGTACAAATGAGTTTAAGCGCTGAAATAACACCACCATAGTGTAATGATTACTAGAATTATTAAATTAATAAAAAATGCAATTGTAGAAGTACAACCTGAAGGCAATATTTTTTTTTTTTTAACATGCACAACAGGCTGACCTGGATTATGCAGAAAGGCTCGTATTGTTGGGGTGACAGTTATGGCCCTGCTCCCACTTACCTCGACATACTGGCACACACTTGCCCAGGCTGAAGAACAATGAGTGAACCTCTTTAGTAAAGCATATATCCGCAGCTGTGGGAGTCCTGAAGTAAGGACATAAGAGTTTTTGAGCTTTTTTGTTTTTGAGCAGACACAAATCAAAACATGAAGATTACTTCTAAGGTAAATGTTCACACCAATAAAACATTTGAAAACAAAACTCACCAACGCATCTTATTCATATTCCAGAGGTGTCTTAGTTTTAAGATTCCTGCAGATAAGGAAATCACTTTATCAAGATGATAAATGACATTATTATGAAAAAATCTAACATCATGAAATTATTAACTATACATTGGGATGCACAAATATGAGGAAAACATTGAAAATTATTCAGATATCCCAGCTTACCCCAAAGGTGTGGGTCATCCATGCAGGACTGGTGGTTAGCGATAGTAAGGAGTGGTGTGTCCAGTTGCCGTTTCTCAATAAGGTCATACAAGACTTCTTTATTGTGCACTTTCAGGTGGTTCATGTATTCTGTAGTAATAAATAATAGTTATGTTAATTACCCATATTATATGTTGAACATACAGGACACAAAGTTCCAAAAACATGCTAACATTCTTGCTTTTAAGGTTAGGGAGAGTGGTTGACAGGCATTTGGTCCCCCCCCCCTAATTCATCTAAATTGTGGGTTAAGCCACACACACACAGACATCAGATATTGGTCCCTGGGAACGGTTTTGCAATTGTTCCCCCTGACTGGAGAATAAACAAGTGCTGTAAAAACAAGCAAACTCAATTTGTTCTAGAAAGAAAGAGGGAATAACAAGCCTCCCTGTGTGCATTCCTATAGGATATAGTGCGTATGGGATAAGACCGTCCATCCTCCTGGAAGGGTTAACAACATGCCGTGGCAGCTATACAATTGCTAGATGTACAATACAGATCCAAGCAATTTTTTGACCTAGTGTGAAAATGCAGTGTTATGTTTTCTACAGACCACAGCCTTTCCTCTCTGCTTTCACCCTCCTAAGTGTAAAAAGGACAACAGTTATGGCTGCGGTTATAGAATTATACTTTTCTACTCAAAGCAAACTTACTGTATTTTTCCTACTATAAAATGCATCCCCCAAACCATGGGAGGGGGGGGGGGGAAATCAGTACTTCTTATATTGCAAATGCACAACTATTGCATTGCATTGGGTTGTCCGTCTGCAGATCTATCTATGTGAGCTTTTTAGCTTCACATACAGAAGCAGGGATGATCAGACGGCAGGCAGACTTTTCCCTAGGCAGAAGGGTATTGGCGGCTAGCTCACACACAGATCTGCAGAGCGGGGCCAGGAGGCGGGGACACCTCTGACAGCTTGCCTGTACTTTTACCAGTAAGAAGTGCTCCGTTGTATATGGGTATGTCCTATGCAGCGGTACGCCTTACAGACCGCAAAATATTGTAATACCATCAAATGATAACAGGTTTTGATTATTGTTCCAAAACCCCAGGAACAGCTCTAGAGATACTTACTGGTCCATACCCAGCTGTAAGTACCAACAAGTCCTGTAACAATGGTACTGATAGCATGCCTTCGTATATTCATGTGAGCAGGAAATGGCCATTTTACCACCAAAGGCATTTTTCAGCAGAAATCTATGGAGATAAAATTAAAAGAGAAATGTATAAAGTAGGACAGATTAATTAGGACAGCAGTAAAAATTATAATCCATGAAGCTACATGGGTTGCCTACCCCAGGGTGTCTCTCTCATGTCTCCCATGCGCTGCATAATATGTTGGCACTCTATAAATAAAAATTTAAAATAATAATGTCTCCTTCCCAAACCCCACCCATTCCTTCCTAGTCCCTTCAGTTCTCTCTCTCTTTCTTCCTCCTCTCTTTCTTCTGATTCTAGTTTGGAGTCCCCTGGGCTCATTTCCGGGAAAACATGGTTTACAATGTTGATAATGATGTTTATATGCATGTTTATATGCAGGGGTGCACATAAGTGGTACTCTGGTACTCAAAAGGGGCCCAAACTAGCTCTGCGTACCTGCATTATTGTTACAAAGCTCATATGTGTACTAAGAACTTGGAGGCACTCTGTGTCTGGGCGACCGCAACTAAATGTTAAATGTATACAATTTATGTCACTTGAATAACCGCAGGGAAACATGAATAACTATGAAAGGTTGCAGTAATGGATGTGAAGTTGGGAATTTAAATTAATAATTAAAATGGACTGTTAAGGGTGTTAGAGATCTGGGGAATCAAAGTCAGAGTAGGCATATGTAAGAGTAAAATCTGACAAGAGGAAAGCACTGTGTGAATATGACTATGAAAGGATGACATTTGAACTGCAGGTAGTCTCAGGGGTTAATAACTAACCCAGAAAATGTCAGGGTGCCACTACTAAGGTATGAGATCTGTGGGTTCAAACGTGTTGTACTGGGAGAGTTACATTTGACCAAAAGCCAGCTGGTGACCTGTAGATGGAGGCCGCTAATCAGAGACTAAATAAGGAACAGGGAGGTCCATCTGCAGCAGAACCTACCATGCAGGAAGCTGATGCAGAGGACAGTGAGGTAGACCACCCTACATATGGGGCGAGTACCAAACACTATCTCTTGGTACTCATCTGAGGAGCTCACTAAAAAAGTTATGTGCACCCCTGATTATATTTTTAGATTAGTCTGTTTTGAGGGTCTATTATTAAGATAATACCTATATGCAGCCTTAATATTGTTTAGTTAGTAGACTAAAGCCCCCCATATATGTTGAGATTCCCTTTTGATTTTGCAGCAGATCAACCACACGTTATGACGTCATCATGCACGGTCAGTCGTGCTGGGAGTCGGCCGCGCACCATTTGTGCGCCGGCACTTTCTTTGAATAGGGACACTAAGCAGGAAGCAGATCGAACTAAACATTATGGACATGTCCATAATTTATTAGATCGATTTAAGGGACCATTTATGGCCGAATTTAAAGTTTTAGAATACAATGTGCGGCAGATCAAAGCGTGTATGGGGGGCTCTAGACCCATTTTTATTAAGCTTTATGTACTCCATACGTGTTATGTTTTTTTGTTGACTCATTGGCTGTAACTTTTCTAAGCGAACTGCCCTCAGTTCTGTCTCTTTTTGTATTGTTTTTGTCTGTAACGAATTAATTTGTTCTTAAAATGTATAAATAAAAATGTAAAAAAAAATTGTAATCTGTGACTTTTTTATGCTGCACCAATATAAGCATTATTATTATTATTATCAAAATACCAAATAAAAAGAAATTATAAGCTTTTTGTAATCTTAATGTATGGTACAGTGGCCATACAGGCTGTTTAGTAAAACTATATTAATACATTTCCATTATCAAAAGATGCCTGTTTTGTATGTAAATTACACATTGAGAAATATCTGTTTTAAGAGGAATACTTTCAATTAAATATGATTAACACAATAAAATAACTTTATAACTGTAAATAACATACTGCAGAGGACAAAATATTGATACTATATAAAATACATAACACTATACACTGGAAACAAAGCACACAGCCATATTACACAATGCTGCTTCTTTGTTGCTGATTGATTGGTGCACAAGTAACTGTTCAATACACATCACTGACCTTGGTGATGAATAATAAGATGAACACGAACAAAATAACTACGTATAATAAATAACCCCTATGTGTGCAGCTGAGAGATTGTGCTAGCGTTTGTTTTAAAATCTTTGTGCATTTCCTTAAAAAAAACATCCATACCAGCGCCTCCTGCTCGGGTAGCAGATTAGGAAAGCCCGTGGCTTCGGCCTGTTCAGCTAGAAGGCGCAGGTTTTGTCTCCGCCTTCCAGGAAGTGGGAAGCCGGCTTTTCTCTAGCAGCTACAGCCGGCGGTGTCACAGCTAGACCCGAAAGAGCTCGCGAGGGGCATCTAAGTCAAAATCCCGCCGTCTTGTTCGTCAGGCACTCACCTGCTGCAATGGACGGTGCACCCTGTGAGGCGAGGCGAGGAAGCTTCATTCAGCCCGGGTGTACCTAATAAATGTCCTCTATTGCTGTCACCATGTATGCGCACTCGTATGTCCGGTCACTAGATGGAGCTCACACATACAACATGTCTGCCTCCCACTTCCACATTCCTTACAGAGATAAAGAGGAAACCTATCACTGAAAGTTTCCATCTAAATAATACGGTTTATCAGCGTATAAAGTATCGAATATAAATATGTATGTATCAATAAACATATAAACATGTATCATGAATGTTTGGTGAAAGTCACATTCACCACTTCATACAAGTGTGCCATTTGACACACGCTTAGCCACACGGCTGCAGTGCGTTTGGCTGGTAACAGATAAGTAAGCGGTACAGCTATCGCATTCATTACCGGCGAAACCCTGCGTTTAGTATTGTACTTGCATTGAATAGGAGACACTTTACCAAAAATGTGTGCTGCTGGGATTTTGCGGTAATGTGCTGCAATGCGCAACACTATAAACACCAATGTGGCACCAGTGTGAAAGGTACAACTTTTCTATGGAACCTTAACCTTGCGTTATGGCTAGTCGCACTGCGTACTGCAACGCAGACGTGGCTAGCATGAAATGGCCCTGAGGCCTCATGGTTATTTCCCTAATGATAACATTGGGCATCAATGATACTTTTACAAGCCAGACAACTAAAATTTCCTGGGGGATCCATATTAACACCCCTAAGTATAAGTTGCTGATGAGTGATAACTGTATCCAATACAATTCGAAGTAAAAAAAACACAAAACGCATTTCCAATTGAATAAAATTTTTATTATAAAATAAAAATATAAATACATACTGTTTTTAAATCTATCATACAAAATAAGTATTTTAGAGATTTTATCATTCAAATTACACCTTTTATTTATAATATTTTTTAATGTAATTTTTTTTATATAATTGTGTGTTTCAAATATTATTATAATCAGAATGTCTACTAGACCCTTGTATGGACATATTTTGGGAAGTTACAGGCCTACAACATAAAAAACATTTAAAAAAAATTCCATTTAAGTCTATGGTGCGCTTTTGGTACAGAAATCTGGACCTCACAAGAGCGCTAGGGAGGTTAAGCTACTCGTCTTTTTTTTATGAGTAAAACTGAATGATCAGCAGAGAGTTGGGGCTCCTTCACAGTATAAGCCTGGAAGTGCATTGCGATTAATTGCAATGAATGAAGGGAGAATTGGGTCACTGCATTGTGGGATGAATTCACAGAAACACAGTGCACACAAAGGTGCTTCAGTTCTGTGCAATCTGGAATTTTAGGCTAAAAACGCATAATGGCACCACAAATGTGAAACAATGAGCTGTTTGACAGTGGTAAAGAGCCCATAAATCTTATACTTGAGCTACAAAGCAGCAGCTCAGCAACTACCTGTATGTTTACCAAGTCACTTAAGCTAGCCACACACGGTTCGATTTTGGTTCAATCGATGCTCGATTAGATGAATTTTTTCATCGATTGAACGAAAATCGAGGAATGCCCACATGGTACGATCGACGATAATTGTTCGATGAAGGCAGAAAATCGAATCGAATTTTGATCGGACATGTTGGAAAATCATCGTCGATTGTGCCAAAATCGTTTTATAATCGACGATGTTTGTGGTGTTTCTCCTGGATCGATTAGATTAGATATACATAACATAGACCACTTCAATCGGGAATTCAAACGTTTCAATACCAAAATCGACGATTTTAGTAATCTTTTGGAATCGAAATCTCACCACAATCGCAAACTCAATGTGGGGTGTATGTTGATGCGATTAAGATCGATTTTCGATTAGACGATTGAATTCCTCGATCTAATCGAGCATCGATTGAACCAAAATTGAACCATGTGTGGCTAGCTTTACACTTCAAATTCTAATCTGTTCCTAAGTTTGTGCAGTACATGACAGATGCTAGAAGCTACTGACAAGGGTTTATGTTTAACAAATCTTAAGGGCCTTTTCACACTGTCAAATTTCAACCCACACTGTGTCATTATATGTTAACGGAAACCCAAAGTTCTGTAGTTGTGTGCACTACAGTTCAGTACTTTTTTGAATATGCATCCTGCACTGCATTGTGGCACGTCTGGGATGGAAATGAAAAGTGCCCCATTCATGCTGTTAGTGTAGGTTAGAAAAGATTAAAAAAAAACAGTTTGAAGCCATAGTGTATGTGCTTGATAAAGAATACAGATTTACAATAAATAACTTTATTATGTAAACAGGATCCATACAAAAAACATTGCTAGATCAGTGATAGCCTAAAGCTAGCCATACACTCTGCGATAAAAATTACGATCTATTAAAACCGACCAATGTATCCTGACGTCGGAGTCGTTTTAGATCGTAATTTTCGGTAAAAGACTACCACATGGAAAATCCAATTTTGGATAGATTTTTCTGGCTTTATCAAAAATGTCATAGAAAATAATCGCCGTTTATATCGGACAATGTGATTTTAAAATGAATTTAAATGTAAATAATAAATATATATATAATTTTAGTTCTATATACATAGATATTAGATAGATACATATTACAAAACAACAATATATAGAGATATATATTGATATGTTTACAGACAACAGATATATGTGTAGTATATACTATGTAGATGATATTTATGTATACATGCTGTGTACTACCATACTACATATACTAATACATTCCAATACAATTGTAATATATCTTTACATCAAAACCTTTAGCTAAAAATCTTGGGAATTTATGAATACCATGACATTAGAAGGCGCTACACTGAATGTATGTAATCGTAAAAAAAAATTAGTTTACGACCTAATATCATAAAATAAAATATACACTACAACTTTAAAAAACCTCTCCGGTCAGTTCAAGTAAACTATATTTATTAGTATATATAAATAAAAATACTTCTACATTGCGACAACTAGTACGTTGGCTGCTATGCTGAATAGCCACCATGTCAGCAGCAGCAACATGCCGGTAGCGGAAGTCTTAATATGCTAATAAGCAGCATCGGCACTAATTGGTCGGTAAAACACTATGAACTTGCCGGATGTTCCCAGACCAATAATATTTTTCAACTTGTCCGATGACTTTACGATCGAAAAAAATGGCAATTAGAATTGTATTTTATCTGTCGTACCATGTGGACACGAGCAGATGTCATGCCGATAAACTGCTTTCATTAGTCGGGTTTTATCGGTGTGTGTATGGCTAGCTTTAGCTTAATGTCCAACAGGAATGACAGCTTTGGCTACACAACAATATTCAGCTTTTAAGGGGTTCAAAACAATAATACATTGTGACTTGGGGTAAAAAAGAATGTTACACTGATACAGGGGGATCCAAATGATGACACACCCTTGAGGAATCATAGTCATGGCTAGTGATGGCCGCAAGATGTTCGCCCATCTTCTCGCCGGCAAGCAGTGCGGGTGTTCGATCCGCTCCGTTCGCCAGCGAGAAGATGATCTCTATTCTTCCTCCGGCAGGATCACAACCTGTGTGATCGTGCCGGAGGAAGAATCTTTTCACTAGAAGACCGGGCATAAAGCCGGTCTCCTAGTGAAAAAACCGGGTCGGAGCAGGAAGTGACGTCAGTGACGTCACATCCGGCTCCCGGAACCAGGAACTATGCGTTCCAGTATGCGTTCCAGGGACCGGATGTGACGTCAGTCGAAAAAAACGTCAGGTTTTTTCGATTCAAATTCCCCACCTAGAGGCGGGGAATTTGAATCTGTCCACGAACAAGCGGACGGCGGACTTCTTTAGAAGTCCGACCCGCCCGTTCGCGGACAGTCCTGGCCGATGTTCGGCCATCACTAGTCATGGCATTGATACAAGTAGCCCATTGACAAAGTCATGCGGAAATGTGGAGAGGTCAGGGCAATGAGACTTGAAGCCCTAGAACAATGACACAATTAAGCCGGGCATAAATGGCTCGATTCCTGGGCGACCGGTGTGTGATCAATCGATGGGGGAATCAATGCACACCACCTGGGGGAATCATTCCCTGATTCTTTGGATGGAGACCCTAAGTCATGGAGTTTGATCCCTGTTCAATCAGTCCAGGTGGGCTGTGTTCAATTCCCGATGGATCACCACAAACGCAAAAGATCGAGACATGTATGGTCAGCTTAAGGGGGGGTTTCCACATGTGTCGGGACCCCCTTCGCTAAACGTATTGCTTGGCGGAGCACATTCATTTACCTGCTCGGCGGATGCTGTGTCTTCACTGCAGTGTTTTGCCGATGCAAGACTGAACATAGTCAAATACGTTGAGCCTCTGCGTCTCTGAGTCTAAACACGGCATGCGCCAAGCAGGTAAAGTTTTGTGCTCCGTCGTGTGCAATGCGCTTAGCTAATGTGCCTTACACTTGAAGCACTAGGAGAAAGACAAGGACAAATATACACATTAAAATCTGCAACCCTAGCACAGTGACATACTGATACTTCAAACCCTAGGATACTGACAAAATGACACACAGACATCAAATTCATCGTCTAGTTTAGGCCATGCTGGTTAATAAAGTCAACTATGTAAGTGTTAAATACAGTAGTTAGAGGAATTCATAGGACTTTGGGCAGCAATAACTAAGCTTGTCAGTAATGAGTTACTAGCCCTTATTGCATATGGATGTCTTTACTTCAAGGCACAGTGGCATCTAGATGTTGTTCAAGGAGGTTTCATTTCTAGATATATACAGCCACAGATCTTCAAGAGCCGCCTGGAATCATCCAATTTAAAAATGTCATGGACACCTCAAATCCTAGGAAACAGGCCTACAACAAAAAGAAAAAGTTTACTGTAATGAGGTATCTAATTTGAGGTTTGCGTTATGCTTAATGAATTTGTATTACTTTGCAAGGCTTTATTAATAATATGGTAAAAGTAGCAAGAACAAAATTCAGTAAACCTCTGCATTCAATTAGAATTCTCCTAGTTTTCCTCCAGTAAAGTTAATATTGAGCATATCAGTAATCAAAATAAATAATCATTCGTTTTAAAGACTAATAGGCAGATATTATAAAGTACTATTTAATCTTTCACATTATAATATGGCATGCATGTACTAGGATACATACTACATATTATTTAAGTACAGTACATCCCATGTGAAGAAAAAGAAAGCTTTATAACCACTCCATAATAAATACCGTATTTTTCGGACTATAAGACGCACCGGACCATAAGACGCACACAGTT
>CM070040.1:50135148-50156779 GCA_036250615.1 Ptychadena robeensis
TAAGGCTCATCTCAATTTTGCTAAAAAACATCTCAATGATTGCCAAGAAAATACCTTGTGAACCGACAAGACGAAAGTTGAACTTTTTGGAAGGTGCGTGTCCCGTTACATCTGGCGTAAGAGTAACACAGCATTTCAGCAAAAGAACATCATACCAACAGTAAAATATGGTGGTGGTAGTTTGATGGTCTAGGGTTGTTTTGCTGCTTCAGGACCTGGAAGGCTTGCTGTGATAGATGGAACCATGAATTCTACTGTCTACCAAAAAATCCTGAAGGAGAATGTCTGGCCATCTGTTCGTCAACTCAAGCTGAAGCGATCTTGGGTGCTGCAGCAGGACAATGACCCAAAACACACCAGCAAATCCACCTCTGAATGGCTGAAGAAAAACAAAATGAAGACTTTGGAGTGGCCTAGTCAAAGTCCTGACCTGAATCCTTTTTTAAACAATAAGATTTTTATTGATTGACCTGAATCCTGTTGAGATGTTGTAGCATGACCTTAAAAAGGCGGTTCATGCTAGAAAACCCTCAAATAAAGCTGAATTACAACAATTCTGCAAAGATGAGTGGGCCAAAATTCCTTCAGAGCGCTGTAAAAGACTCGTTGCAAGTTATCGCAAACGCTTGATTGCAGTTATTGCTGCTAAGGGTGGCCCAACCAGTTATTAGGTTCAGGGGGCAATTACTTTTTCACACAGGGCCATGTAGGTTTGGAGTTTTTTTTAAAAACTGCATTTTGTGTTTACTTGTGTTATCTTTGACTAATGGTTAAATGTGTTTGATGATCAGAAACATTTTGTGTGACAAACATGCAAAAGAATAAGAAATAGTTTTGCACACCACTGTATTTGTCTGACTTCAATGTCAAAATCAATGTCAAAATGGGCAAAACACTCAATTTCAGTGGGGGTTGAATAATTTTGAACACAACTGTAGCACCAGCATATTACGCAGCGCTGTACAATACATTAGAGTTGAGATGGAACACAATATAACACACAAGTACAGGTTATGACACAGGAGGAGAAGAAGGACCCTGCCCGGTCTTTTTTGAGTAGGCCGTATATGCAATAATCTTGCCTCTCAAGACAGCTTTCGCCGTTTCCTAGAAAAGTATAGCATTGTCTGCATGTTCTCTATTGCATTCTGCAAATTCCCACCTCCACTTTGAATTTGTCATCTGTAAGCAAGTAGGACTAAAAACGCCACCCCCCGGATGCCTAGAAGCACCCGAATTCTGAATGAGTAAAGAGATTGGTGTGTGATCAGAAATTACCATTGCCATTATCTCCAACTGCACTACCAAGGGCAGCAGAAGAACAGGTCCTAGTTGGCGAAGAACAAGTCTATAAGTGATGATGAATAGTGAACCAGGGAGAAAAATGAGAAATCATTCTCAAGAGGATGCAGGTGTCTCCAGGCATCCACAATACCCGTGGATTCTATTAGGGCGGAGAGGTTAACAACTTGCGGGGAGACAAAATTTATTTTTGTTTACCCAGTAAAACAGAGCGGTCGTCTGAAGTGGATGGTATGGCATTAAAGCGGAGAGCCCTGTCAGCTGGGGCCCTTAGTACAAGGTCACGTAAATGTGAGCAAACTTAGGTGTTATTCACGTTAGGGCCGTAGGTGTTAATTAAATACAACTTTGTACCCCTCACTTTGATGTTGGCGGACACCCATCTGCCCTCATCTGTGTCTTTGGACCTGTGTGTACAGAAGATGTTTGTGAAACAAGATAAGGGCTCTAGCCTTACGATGTTGTGCCGGGGCTCTTATCGTCCCATCCAGTCTTTCTGGAGAAATTTAAAGTCATGTGCGGTAAGGTGCGTTTTTGGTGAGAAGGGAATGTCAGCCTTCATCTTTTTCAAATGTCACATATGTCATTTGTCACATGTGAGAAAATAAGTAATGCGGCGTGAAATTCATAGGAAAAGGGAAGGTGATTGTCCCAGCTGAGCAACACACCATCCCTGTGTTAAGGGGCCCTGGTATGAGTTGCACAGAAACCTGTGCATGGAGTGGCAGAATACACCAGCAATGGGAGCCCCAAGGCCACCCTCTGCCAGGGAGGCATATCAGTAAATACAGATAGATAGACACGACTAAAACTAATAAAACACATAAACAAAAATGAAAACTGTTTTATTGACCTTGTTTTTTCCCTATGTAAATGCACTCACGTATTTAGATGGTAATAGCTTAGACAACTACCGCTCATCTTGTAAACAGACGATAGCCACCAGGAGCAGTAACAATTGCTCCTCAGACATCCTCTACCGCTCTAGCTTGATTAACACTAAAATATACGATATGCAAAAATGTCTCTCCCAAGTAACTGATTACAGAACAGAAACACACAGCCCAAACAACTCCCACCCGAAAGGATGTTGCTGAACTGGCAAAAAGGGGGCCAGATCCGGAATTGATATTTATATAGGAAAGTCCTGTCATCATACACCAGCAGGGAACTGGCGGCATACTGCCCTTAAACTCTTCATAGCAACGTAAAGGGCAAAGCTTGCTCCCTGTTAGAGCAAGCAAATGCACCACTAACCCCTTGCCTGCCTGATCCATTTTAGAAAAGTAAAACTCCAGGTGTAACGAGTCAACCCACCTATAAACATGCTCCAAAAACACCCCACCCAATACATTTTTCCTAGGCGCAACCAACTCTTCAATTCAAAAGGCCCTAAAGAAGGCTATAGTAAAAGCCAACTGAAAGAGCAAAACTTAAAAATGGGAACCACACACCTCCCCCAACACCCCGAACAGTTTACCCAATAAAGGAAAAGTAACTGGCCGTCTGTGTCTGCGGAACATGTACCGCCCAAAACTTTAAATTCAACTAAAGGAAGCAACATAAGGCGGAATTGACTGGCCCAACAAATTGTTGATCGTAGCCACTACCGCTATATTGTTGGACCGGAATTTAACCACCCTGTTCTACAAGCCCTCAGCCAAATTCTCTACCGCCACCACAATGAAGAAAAACTCCAAGAAGGTCAAGTTCCTGATCAATCCTGCTGCCGCCCACGACTCCGGCCAAGCCCCTTGACACCATTTTCCACTGAAATAGGTGCCCCTGCCGCGTCCATGAACTACTTCACCTCCACGTTAGACACTGGAGATTAAGGCCACATGCAGCTTCAGTTGAAGGCCAGAAAGGCCAGCCACACCTCTAAATCTTCCCTGGCCACGCATAAAACCCACAGAAAGTTGTGCGTCACCCTCACCTCACTTTGGTCAATTCAATCAGATGGTGACAGAAATTCTTTCCCGTCGACATAATCAGACAGGCAAAGCTCAACTTACCCAACAGTGATTGAAGTTGTACCAAGATCACCTTTTTTGCCCCGACCAGATGACGAATCGACCCACGCAAATCCACCACCTTTTCCGCCGGTAGCCTGGACTCTTGAACGAGTCCAACTCGATGCCTAAAAACGTAATCACCGTAGCCTTCGTCTTGTCCATGGCGAGTGCTACCTCAAATGACTGAAAAACCTTGTGAACCATGTCCATCAAGACATGTCCATCAACCCATGCACAAAAATGTGTCCAGATAATACTTTACCGGTGGCAGCCCCACCTTCTGCTTCACCACCCACTCAAAAAACGTACTTAATTTTTGGAGCAAGGCACGGAAAAATCCATGGGCAAGCACCGATCCACATACCAGTGACATGAAATCGACATCAGGATGAATACAGCAATCTAAAGGCCACTTCAATGTCCATCTTGGCCATCAAAGTCCATTTTTCTGCTGACCTCACCATAGCCACCATCAAATCAAAATGACGCATAGGAAACCGTAGACAGTTCCTCAGGTACACCATCATTTATCGACAGACCTGCAGGGTAGGACAAATTATGTATCATGTGGAACTTTCCCAGTTTCCGCTTTGGCACAAGTCCCAACGGTGAAACCACCATGTTCGGACACAGAAAAGAGGTTAAGACGCCCCCCACCCGACCCAAATCCACCTCCCTGGCCAGCTTTTCCCCGAGTATACCCGGGTACTGATAGGCAGACACCAGATTGGAACAAAGCTGAGAACCCCTTTCCTGTTAACTAGGAATCCGAAAACCGTATGAAAACCCATAAAACTAAAAATCCGACTGAGATGCCAAAATATGTCTTCGACATGTACTAGGGTTGTCCCCTTAACGAGCTTCGGTAGATCCCCTCTGGACACCGGCCCGGGCTTTCTTGAAACACTTAGACGATCTGGGGTTTGCCCCCCAAGATGGAACATTCATATTTAAACTTGCAGATGGCCCCCTGCTTGCAGGATGATTTATTGTGTACGCCCAACATACAACCTTTTTTGCAGCGGCCGGAGGAACCAGATCTCTGTCCACCGGCCACCCCAAAAAGGATGTCCACTTTCTCAACATCGAAGAAGCCCCTGAACCATACCCTAATGTACCATATGGAGCCTTAGGAGTAGCCATTATCTGCATTCACAGGGAGATATCCTTATTGTCCCAACCCAAAGCTAGCTGCAGCACCATCCATTGCACTACACCCTAGTCGTGGCCACCAGCATGGACCACAAGTAAATCTCGTGCACCCCACAGCTGTACCAAACTGGTAAAACGAATGACCATCTGATACCAGCGTAATCTACTCCTAGCCAATGGACCTCGACCAAGCCAGCAGGAAAACCAAAACTCAGTCCGTCAGCCTGTACTGCGGCACATCTCTTGGCCCAGAAGATATATGAATGGCACATGTCCCAGAAAACGGAGCGAAGAATGTTTGCAAAAGGAAAACAAACCAAAAATTGGAAATTCCTTTCCCATAAACAACATCCTTAACCCCCAGAGTGCACACCCCCCTCCCCCAAGGAAACCCAATGCAGATCTCAACTTTGTCCGTTGGCAACCTACACTCCAGTGCGACTGAGTCCAACTCAATGCTGAGGAACTTGATCACAGTCGCGGGCCCCTCCGTCTTATCAGCCGCCAGGGGAACACCAAAAGCCACAAATACCCACTGAGTTGTGTCAAGCAGGCACTTGACACACACAGAAAGTCACCTAAGCAATGCGTCAAAGAATTGATGCCCTCCTCCTTTTGCACCACCCACTCCAAGAAGGTACTAAACTTTGCAAAGTAGGAGCACAAAATGGAATATTCCATCGGCAATCAGCGTTCAATGAACCAATGACTAGTGATGGCCGAACTGCCCGCAAGGCGGACAGTTCGGCCGCGAACAAGCCTGTTCGCCCTCCTTCTCGCCGGTGGACAGTACGGGTGTTCGACCTGCCGTATCCGCCGACGAGAAGGTGCCCTCTATTCTTCCTCCGGTGGGATCATTAGCAGCGAGATCCCGCCGCAGGAAGAATATTTCACTGAAGACCGGGTAGAGAACCCAGTCTGTCAGTGAAATTCCGGCTCGTTAACACAACCAGGAACTATGCGTTTCAGGGGCCGGATGTGACGTCACTGACATCACATCTGGGTTTTCCGATTCAAATTCCCTGCCTAGAGGCGGGGAATTTGAATGTGTCCGCGAACGGGCGGGCG
The DNA here is from genome assembly GCA_036250615.1 of Ptychadena robeensis. Classification (NCBI taxonomy): domain Eukaryota; kingdom Metazoa; phylum Chordata; class Amphibia; order Anura; family Ptychadenidae; genus Ptychadena; species Ptychadena robeensis. The sequence continues at coordinate 50,140,686 of CM070040.1, forward strand.
GCGGACTTTTTTAAAAGTCCGCTCCGCCTGTTCGCGGACGGACACAGCCGAAGTTCGGCCATCACTACCAATGACCTTGGAACCAGCAACCAAGCAAATACTGGCTGTCCAGGTGAATGGATAGCAACCGAAAATCTGCCTGGATGTTCTAACCAGAGCCAAAAGAAGCGTTCTGCGGGAATACCACAATTCTCTGCGGGTAAGACAAGTGATGAATAAGGCCAAACTTACTGACCTCACGTTAAGGGACCAACTCCAGCGGCAACACAATCAGGTAATTACAGGGAAGTCCAACTTGTCCTGCAAAACCAGATGCTGATATGCTGAGACAAGATTAGAACAAAGCCACGTGCCCTGGGTCCTAGGGGATACGAAAACCAAACATAAAACCATAAAATAAAAATTCCGCCGCAATCTTATCTGCATAACTGGAAGATGCACCATTGCTTCCACGCGCACTAGCGTCCTCCACTTAACGAGAATCATCCAACAATTAAAGCATTTAGTGGAGTAGTGATTGGTTCCACCACAAGCTGAACATTCGTGCCAGAATTTACACGTAGCCCCCCCACCTTCATGAAGATTCATTGAACGCCCAGCAAGTTCCCTTATTAGAGGAAGCTGGGGAACCCTCACAACAGCCCCCGGAGCTATAAGGCACCTTAGGAGCGGACATCCCCCTCATCCATAATGCGATGTCCTTGTGGTCCCACACTTAAGCAGGGTGGAGCCACCATATGCTACCGAAATAGCTCATCATAGCGCAACCAGGCAGTGCCCCCGTACGTATGATAAGCATCTAAGATCGTCTCAAGGTAGCAGAACATGCTAGCACAGGAACCCGGGTGCATTTTTTTCCCCCACAATGCTACACAATGCTACCCAATGCTGGGGGGTGGCCAGCACTCTTTGGGGCCCAGACACTTGGCCATCAGGAGGGATAACATCCCCACCCAACACCCCCTGCAACCAATCCGTACCCCAGAGTGCCACCTGAGCCCTTTCCGCTTGAGCAAATCGTCCACAGAAGACATCTCCGCCTTTCTCCCTCGCATGGCCCGTCTTCTTCGCATGTCACTTCCACCACGCGCTCTCCCAAAACTTCTGCCCTTACCTAGTCCTCTCTGTGATGAACGCCCTCCCTCTAGACTGCACCCCTGCGCATAGACTTTCCCACACGCTCAGCTACATCTACGCGCCAGCAGACCAAGAGGGGGGCGTTGTCACGGGGACAAAGGGGAACCTACTCTGTCCGCCCTTGTCACACACACACCTTATCAGGAAGACTGCCACCACGTGTTGGAAACACGAACCAATACGTCTAACAACCACTGTTGTATTTCTGCTTTATCGAGCCACCCACTGCCACGTCAGACAGGGATATCTCAGAAAACACAAAATTATAGTAGCTCTTTGGGTTCGCAAGTTACACTATTTCTACTTTGAATATTCAGAGAGTTAGCTTACACTTTTTATAGTGTTTTATACGAAAATAGACAAAAACAGTGCATACAAAAATATAAAAAAACTACAACTGAACAATAACAGAACTGAACAATAAACCACTAGAACATAAGCAACAGTTTAAAACAAAAAGGGAAAAAGGTGAAAGAATACATAAGTATTGAGTTGCCTGGGTCTAAATCCAAATTATCAGAGTCACCGGGCTCTCTGGCAGTGCTCCGTATGTCGTCTTAGTTCCAAGATGGTATCAATGAGAGAGCTCTCTCTGCTAGATGGACAAGCCTGTTTCATCCATTGTTTCTTAGAGTAGTAGGAAGGACACACACTTCACAGCCACATGGCATGGAGGAAAAGCAGGAACAAGTGTATTTGTATCAGGAACAACAGGCAGTTGTATAGAACATAAAACAGTGGCCCCTACAGGTGACCACCAACATAACAGGCAATATCAAACATATTAATCTAATACACAACAATGCCCTTTTATAGGTCAGTCACAGGGGAGGGACTATCAGACCTTGCCCAATGATAGCTGGGCTGGGGGGCTGGCTTTACAGGAGTTATCAACTTGGTGGGATTGCCCAAATTGCCCCTAGGTCGGCATTATGATGTCATAATTCCACAGATACCCATTGTACAAAGCACTTACCCACATATCAATCATCAGTTCAAAATATGTAATCTGTACAGTGCAAACAGCATATGGCTGAGATCTATAGTTCACCAGAAACCTCACCACATCCCACACGTTTGGCCCACATCCAAATCAGTTAATTGCTGCTCAGTGGAAACTCATATTTGGACAATACAGTAAGTATAGTTTTACCCAAGTAATTTCATAGTGCTTTAATCTGGTTAGATGACCTCAAGCTGGAATAGTTCCTTTAATGCCCAGTCCTGGAAACGTGCAGTCTGCTTTGAGATATCATAATCACAAGGTTTGATTATGACACTCTCTGCCATACTGCCCCAGTCAGGGACACCTGCGCCCATGGTGCCCTGGCTGTGGGTGGCTAGTCCTTGCCATGCTCCTTCCCATTTGTCAATAGCAAAAGGCAAAAGCGTGAAAATGACCACAAACTCATGCCTCAACACCATTTCCCTCACCTCCTGCTTGACATGTACCCCAAGGGGCCCCTCAAAACACATGTAAGTTTTTGCCTTGGCAGCATCCGAAATGGCAGTGAGTGTATCCTTTTCCTTACCCTTCAAACCCGCAGCCAACTCACCTGGCGATGCACCTGCCGTCGGTGCGGCTGGAACCTCCACAGCAGCACCACGGCACCAGCTACTGCAGATGCGACCCTGCCACCATCCATGCTGTTCACCAGACACCAGGCTACCCCCGCCCAAAACTGCAGACGGCCCTGATGCCACACCAGCCTTCCCCCTTTCCCACCGTGCAAGGAAGGCCTTCATTGTCTGTAAAACAGAATCAGCTTTACTACCTTCCACCTGACACCCATCCCCCGTAGAGTGTGAAATGCATCAATAAGCTCACCTGCTGGGACGTCTCCCAGAGCATCGTTGGGGTCCATACTCATGGCAGAAAGCAACATGCGGACAACCTCAAAAGATCCACACTCTCCCGAAATCGGAAGCGGCGATGAGGGGCGAGATCCACCAGTCGAAACATCTCTGTACACTGTACGCTGTACTGCATCTGCAACGGTAGAAGCACAGTAGAAACCTCCCAGGCAATGGTGGATCCCTTCCAGAACTGATGGAGATCCTTATACCTCTGTCCTATGGGGCCTGCCTGCTGACACCTAAATGCCCTGCAGGAGTTGTAGGGGCTGAGGAGAAAAGCTGCTGGCTGGTCCCCAGCATGGGAACTAACTAGTAATGGGAGCATTTGGGGCAGGCAGAACCTCCACCTGGACGACCTCCGGCCTAAAACCACAGCTGGGCCCTGCGGAGTCATGTAGAGATGCAAGAATGCTAAAAGAACCTGCCACCACCACCCACCCACCATTGGTATTGTAAATGACTGGATAGAGCAAACCATTGACAATCTGGCCCTTGCAGATCCTGTTGAACAGGGAATTTCATGCTATCCTGTTTTAAAAGAGATCCCTGTTAAAAGAACATCATGGACAAGGACCTGTACAGGGTGGCACCTTTGTTAGACCCTTGCTACAAACATAAATTGTCGGAAATACACCCTCACAAAGGGCAGTAAAAATTTAGCATTTTCACAACAAGCTGAGAGAGATGCTGTATTCATCTTTTCCTCTTGCTGCAAGAGGTGCAATTTCAAGAGAAAGAGGTGCCAGTTATCCTACCACGTACACTACGGCGCATGGGAGGGTGACACCACGGACGCTACTGACCTATTACTCTTTACTTAACATTAACACCTGGTTTACTTATTACCTCTTATTTGAGACCTACCTACCTCTACAAATGTTAACAGGTCCTTTTTGCTGTTGCGTGGTCACCGTCCCTTGGCCCCCGTTCTTTTCCCGTGTATAGCCCCAGGTTTTCTGAGGGCAGTGGACAGATGCATCTCTCTATGGCGCTTTTGACACCTTTAAGAACGATGAGGATAAAGACACCCCCTGAGGAAGTTGTTCTATACGAAACGTGCGTTGGGGTGGGGTGGATCCTAACGGATATATGCTCCCTTATCCTGGCTCTTATTCATTAATAATTTTTTCCATTTACTGTGTATAACTGTACTCAAATACATCATGAACCATTACTAAGAAATTTTACTGTTGCCATCATGCTTTGTATCGATAACAGCCTACACTGCCTTGTCATGTTATATGTTTTTTATCATGTAATAAATACGATGTTACTTTCACCAATGTACTTGTTTATAAACTTATTCCAACTAGACCTGTGGCCGGTAAAGTCCCCTTGCCCCTGACTGCTGTCAGGGGGAACTCTCGCTATGAGTGTTTTTTCCACTTTGTAGTATCTTTTGGCTACACTACGTGTAGCCCCTGATAGTAATGTGAGTAGCTGTGAGTTACATGTGGGGATGTGCTCTATATTTTGGACACTGGGTGGCAGCAGAGGGACTGTTGGAGGGGAGACAAGGCTGGAGGACGTGAGCTGAGGAAGGACAGGAAGAGGAAGTTAAGGGGAGTTCCGGGCACAGCACGTGGAGAAGAGACGAGTGAGGAGCGTGGTGAGCGCTGGTGGATAGTGACTGCGCCAACCAGACAGACGGAGGAGCCGAGACCCAGGTGGAGATGACCCTGCGAGTGCGGATCATTGCTCTGCCGTGAGGACCTGGGACTTGGATCGGTTGAGACCGGATTGTCGCGATCGTATTAGCGCCATTTATCGCAGCGGATCCAGCACGCAGCCAACTGACAGCTAAGTACTCATCTTCCCCACTTTGGATTACAAATAGAGCCAGTGTACTCTCTACTGCTTCCTGCAAGGGCCCCAACGTTGGTACCGGACGGTATAGTTAAAGATACTAGCTGGCCAGCTAAGGGGGGATTCTTATTGTAGTCGTCTCCATTAGAGTTACCTTTCTGCCTCATTGATATTGTGGGTAGTCAGTCAGTGGGCTCACTGAAGTTAGTACTGTAATGGTGATTGGTTTCTATATGTTATATTGTTTACTTGCTGGTCTACATTCTGCTCTGTCTCTGTGTCTATACCTGCCCGCGTTTACAGGGCTAATATCAGGGCAACCTCTGTGTGACGCCCTGGGTCATTAATAAATCATTATTATTTCAACCCTCTCTCTCCTCGGTGTGTTGGGCTGGGGTCCAGGGGAGGTGAATCGCTTGAAGCTGCCACAGGAAAAGACCCGAAGGTACACACATACAGCAGCACCCACGGGTGTTAGTGCTACATACGTTATGGCAATGTCCGATCCGACAGTGTTGACTACCTCACTTTCATAAAAATTAAAAGGTTACTGCATCCCCAAAGAATTGTAATTGCACTCTCGTCATGAATGCCTACAGCTATGTGCCATTACCTAGTACAAAGCTAACAAGCAGCCACCGTGGCATGTTTCACCCCCTTAGGGGCTATGACTAAACCCCTAAAGGGGTGAAACATGGACCCCTAGGGAGTGGGTATTTCAAGCTGTTTTGATGTTTGATTTTTTATTGGATTTTTCAATAAAAGACTGTGTGGACTTTGGAAACTAACTATGGCAACTCCAGCACCGTTGCAATCCATCGCAATCTAATCAGGAACACGAGAGAAGGTCTGTGTGGTTCTTGGAGGGTCAGTAAAGGAGTGTGGATCTTTTCTGTGTGATTTAGAATTATGGTGAGTCTGACATTGCGGGGGGATCCAAAAATAGCCCAAGCGGTGGCAGATTTACTCAGGCCCACTAACAAGCAGTGGATGCTGCTGTAGCAAAGGGCATTCGCGGCCTAAGGTGGAGTCCAGGGTGTCTGCACTGGAGTACACAGACCAGGTCTGCTCCACATCTGCTGCATAAACGCAATGCCTGATCTTCAACATGGCCGCCAAAATAGATGACCTTTGAAAACTCATGGCAGCATAATAATCTACGCATCTAGTGCATACCTGAGTCTATTAAGCCGTCACCGCTGGCAAACATTTGCTCACAGTCATCCTGGAAACCTGGGCATACCACACGATTGCAAGGTGACCCAAGCCACTTCAACCTAAACACACTGTACCCCGCTTAGCTATTGTACAGCACCTGGACTATACTCATAAGGTTGATATATTGCGGGCATATTGTCAAGCCAAGAATCTGTCCTTTGAAGGACGAAACCTGCTTTTGTTTGCTGATTATTTCTCTGAAGTTTCTTGCAAGATAAGGGTGTTTAAAGCAGTCTGTTCTGACCTTGCAGCCCGCAACATAAGATTCACTCTGGAATATCCTGCTTCCAGATGGCTGATGGCACTCAGCACTCCTTTCAAAACCCTGAAGGAGCACAGGCCTTATTGCACTCATTGGCTGACCCTGTCGCTGGGATAGACCCTCTCCGATTGGTAGCTAGGGCATTGTTCCAGAATTCTCCCCTTGAGGAATGCTACCAGTTCTGCCTATGACCCCCGGAGCTTTCCCCCATTTATGAGTTTGCCCTCTGATGATGCTGCACAAGGAACTGCTACAGCGCAGTTTTTTCAGGAAGTCACAGGATGGTTCAGTGTGAATAGTGATACCGAACTGTTAATTGCTGGGGACTTTAACTCAGTCTTGTCCTGCTGAAGACTGTAAGGCACTAGTGCCACCTGCTCCTATGCACCACCCTTCTCCTTTGATACTAGAAACTTTTACCCAAGCAAAAAATTTAACTGATGTCTGGCATGTTGGGACACTCCACTGAAGAGGAGTTCTCTTTGCGAGTGCATGCTGTTGAGCTAACTCTCTAAAACATTATATGGAAGTGCCTGCAGCTAAGCTGACACTCTAAAACATTAAATGCGAGTGCCTGCAGTTGAGCTGACGCTCTAAAACCTTCTACAGCAGTGCCTGCAGTTGAGCTGACACTCAAAAACATTATACGGCAGTGCCTGCAGATGAGCTGAGGCTCTAAAAAATTATACGGCAGTGCCTGCAGATAAGCTGACGCTCTAAAAAATTATACGGCAGTGCCTGCAGATAAGCTGACGCTCTAAAACATTCGATGGAAGTGCCTGTGACTGAGCTGACACTCTAAAACATTATATGCATGCAGGTGAGCAGATGCTGTAAAGCATTAGATGTGAGTGCATGCTGTTCAGGGAAATTGGAGTTGAGGGCCTACACTTGAGCTGACCCTATCAAAAAAGTGCAGGGAATATATACACTCTGGATGAGGAGGAGGATGAGGAGGAGAAAAGAACCACTAGTCAACCACTAGAGATGGCCGAACATCAGCTGCGGCTGTTCGCAAACAAGCGAATCGAACTTCTGCCAATACCTGCAAATCTCTATTGAGTGTTATGGAGGGCGAACTTCTCACACCTTCAGGTCATATTTGTAGCCACAATACCAATAAAAATAGTGTCAAAAGGGTGCAACAACCTGGACAGTGTCATGCCAGAGGGGGATTAATGGTAAAAACTTTGCCCCCAAAATACGGATTTTTGCTTTTTTCATGTCTAATGGTCGGAAATCACATCTAGATTACAGATTTTTCCAAAAGATAGCTGTAGTGGGCTGCCGGCCAACCTTCTGCAGCGCATTGCATTTTGTCAGATCTCTCCGCAATGTCCTGCTTTAGGTTATGATGGTGAACTACAACTACCAGCACACCTCATCTCAGGATTATAACACGCACAGCATACCCCACCCCCTGAAAAGGACTCTTGTTGCTCAGGTATGATGAAATGCTTTTTGCAGAACACCTTAACTATAGTTACAGATCACTGGATGGAGTATATTAGCAAAGTAGCTCAGCCATCCCTCAATTAGCATCAGCTCTCCTTATCTATCTAGTACTGGATACACAGGATAAATGTAACATGGGCTAGGCTGCTTCCTTAATAGAGAGTGGTGTCCTCCAGGAAGGAAAAAATTTGTTATTGGCTGTACTGTCCCACCTGACAAAGTCAACTTTGTCTCCTTGTTAAGGTATAGGGGGCGGGTAGAACACCCATAATGTTCACTGGCCTTGTGAACTGCGAACATACTTTGTTCACCACGAACTGCCCGCCGGGCAAACTTTTTGGCCATCACTATCAACCACATACCTTATGTGGTGCATTTTCAAGTCCATTAAAAAGAGATATTTTGAAATTGCCTTTATCAGCTCAGGTTTCCTCTGGTGGAGTGGAGAAATCAAGAGCACTCCAGGCCTTGGTTATTTTGAACTGAGTCAACCATTGCCAGAGGACAAGTGGATATGCTTATCTGTTATAATGCCACCACACGTTCAGATACAACGCTTGCAGCAGGGCAGACCAGCACCTTCAAGGTGTAGAGCGGCAAGTTCATGCCACATATCCAACTTGGGAAAAATGGAAGGGATCAGGGAAAGAGAATGGGGGTTCTCATTCCCTTCACTTAGAAGGGAGGAACTTCTCCCTATCTAGATAGTGACCAGGGGACTTTAACGGCCAGGCCACCAAATATCCCAAGAGACTTGGAATATACTAAAACAGTAGAGTACAACAAAAGGTATTAATACCATGACTACATGTCAACAGGTAGGAGTTTCTAAAAACATAAATCAATGTCTCTTAGATTGAATATCGATTTTTTAATGTCCATAAAAGTATACAATAGAAGCTGAACTGTCCTTTCTCCGTTAAGTCATGGCTGTGGATAAGGGAATTGACGGATCCATAGGCAGATGGTATGGTTGGGCCCCGGCATATGTTTCATCACTTCATCAGGGGGTCCAAGTTAGTGCCAAGCGATCTATATATATATATAAGTATCATGTTATTAAAAATAATCCCAGTAGTTGTAGATGATCTGAAAAGTTTCGGGGTATGTAGTCACTTACCCCAAAGGGTCGTATTCAAGCGACCGTTAGTTCTTGTTAGCCATAGCCTGCTAGTCAAATGCTAAGGACAGAGAGCCTTCAAGTAGAACCCCAACACAAATAATCAAACGGCTGTATACAAAAGATGGGAATATATTTCTGTAGTATTTTCATCCAGGTAGGTTACTAAGAAGTGCAGATTTAAAGTGCCTCGGTGTCTATTTAAAAGGTATATTGTAAGGTAGGTAGGTGTTGGGAGGAAGAATTTCCTAGGTGCCCTACGGTGCCAATATAAGGGAGTGAATCCTGATTCCTAGAAGTATATACATAAGACTGTATTTGTCACATATAAAATAACAAGCAGGTGCTAAAAAACATAATAAAAGATAATATCCATACAAATAATCAAAATGATTGATAATATGAATCCAAATAAAGTGATCAAGTGTGCATCATATAGAGATTCCATGATTAGGTTACAGGGTAATGGCAATAAAAGTGTAGCCAAACATTGTATCTAAAAATCCCCATGGTGTAGGAATAAAGTGCCAATAGGTGAATTCAAGAATACCTTGTATCATTAGTAGTAAAGTGATCTAGGTTCAGGATCGTTAGGGATCCAAGATCTAAAGTCCATGAAGGGAAGATGATGTTTTCGTACCGAGTACAAGTACGTCATTTGAGATACCACAAGTTTAAAACAAGTCTTACAATTTTCCATCTTTACAACAAAATCCCTCTCTCCAAATCTGTGTTGAGGTTGTTACAAGGGAGATTGAAACTCTAAACACTGACACAAGGAGGACCAACCTAACAAGACCTCTACAATGTCCCCTTAATGACCTTTGCAATGACCACTCAATAACAATAAAGATATCGGACAAGGGCGGAAATGTTGTCATCATGGACAATGCAGACTATGAAAAAATGTGTAGGAAGCTACTTAATAACTCAGATTGGTACAAAAGATCCAATATGAATAAAATAAAAACCAGCATAGAAAATCTTAAGAAAATTGTTTCAGAAGCATACAAAAATGATATTATTGATAGATCTACATTTAAATACTTACAGATCTCCAATTACAAAATTCCCACATTTTATAGTCTACCCAAAATCCACAAAAAAAGTCACCAAACCACCAGGAAGACTGATTGTCTCGGGCAACGAGAGCTTTACGGAGAGAGCTAGTGCTTTGGTAGATATCTATTTAAGACCCCATGTGATAGGACTCCCCACCTTCATCCAGGATACTAAACATATCCTACAATTGATTGAAAACATGGAAATCCATGAGGACTCTCTTCTGGTCTGACTCGATGTGGAAGCTCTATACAACTCTATTTCACACGAAAATGCTATCTCAGAAATACGTACCTTCCTCATGGAGAGAAGCACAGATCAACCACAGTACAATTAGTTCATTCTTGACCTCTTAAAATGTATTCTCTGTAACAACTTCTTCTTGTTCGGTGAAGAGGTATACCTCCAGATACAAGAAGTGGCTATGGGGACAACATGTGCCCCAAGCTACGCCAATCTGTATCTGGGAGCATGGGAGCGACAACTGTTCACCTCTGAGGACTTCGAATCATACACTAAATATATCAATGTATGGTACAGATACATCAATGACATCTTTGTAGTCTGGGAGGGCTCACAGGAACTTCTAAAAATGTTCATTGAGAAACTGCACTCCAATAATTTCTCCAATAAAATCTAAAATTTACTTACAGTTTTGATAGCAACCAATTAATCTTTCTGGATCTCACCATCCGAAGAGGCCCTGACCACAAATTGATGACCACATTATTTCGAAAAGAAACCTCGGGTAATACTATTCTACATGCCTCCAGCTTCCATCCAGTACCCCTCCTAAAAAGCATTCCATATGGACAATATATCCGGCGGAACTGTTTTAGAATGCAGGATTTCAACAACTTAATAATCGTCTGTTACAGAGGGGATATAGCCGAAAAATGTTGAAGAAGGCCTAAAAAAAGCTAAAACCCAAAAACGAGATACATACTCTTCACATCCAAAAAAGAAAGAACCCCCATTAATACTCTACTCTTCACATCCAAAAAAGTAAGACCCCCATCACAAAGAGAGTAATCATGACCTTTACAGCAACAAAAACAATTCAAAAGAATCTAACAGAAAAATTGGCCCATACTTACAGGGGATTCAAAATCATTATTGAAAAATTCCCTCAACTGACCTACAGGAAATCAATATCTCTAAAGGACATCTTGACACAAAGCCACTTGTGGTACTAAGCGAGGCGAAACTTGTAAATGGCTGGGCACTTTCAGATGTAATACCTGGAAGTGCCCAAGCTGTAAATACATACTTGAAAATCAAGAGGTCACGCTTCCTAATTGCACTAGGTACAAAACCCGTCATTTTGCCAATTGTAGAACAACAGGTATAGTGTATTTTTTGCTTTGCACCTGTGGTGCTTTCTACATTGGCAAGACCAAACGCCAACTACAACAACACATATACAACCACATTAGGTATGGCACCATTGGAGACCTCTCTAAACCGATTGGACGCCACCTAGCTTTACACCACAAATATGACTGCGACAACATCTCGGTCATTGTCCTGGACCGGGTACATGACCCTATCCCCTATCCCGGGGCTGGGACCTCAATAAAACATTGTTACAAAAGGAGGCCAAGTGGATTTTTGAGATGAGAGCCAATATCCATCCAGGCTTAAATGACCAGCATAATTTCAAATGCTTTCGATGACATGTTTACATACCACTTAAGATGCTGCTTTTAGTTTGAATTTCCTCTTTCTGAGGTTTTATCTTAACGTTCATCTGTTTATTCTCTCTCCTATAGCATACCTCGTACTACAAAGTGAGGACACAGGACGTTCTAAAAAAAATACCCCTTTAAAGACTTACTCTTTGACAGAATGTTATTATTATACATTAACTTGGGAACTTATATACCACATTTATATTGTGCTACTTTGTTATTTATACTAACTTATATTAACTTATTTATATATATATAGATTTCTTTGTGCAATAATGGCTATATATGCTGAATGTTTGTTTTTGAATTGTCCTTCCCCGTGGAATGGGGATAATGGGGGAACTGATGGCATGACCCTATAGTGACCACTCTCATTAATGTGTTTTATTGGTTTTTTTTATTTTTCTTTTAAAAATGTAAACCCCCTGTTTTCCACCTTATATATACCTACATCTTGCCTTGACAGGCCTGATGTCGCATAGTGGGTACGGACGCAAAGCGGCCCTCACCCATCCAGACCACTGCCTTCTTGTTGGTGGGCTTGTGGTTTAGGGAGAGTAAGAAGGGGCGTCCCCAACCTGAGCTATGGCACTGGGAGCCGCATCTGAGGCATTGGGGAGGAGCCCAGGACTTGGGAGGAGTCGGCAACAGCCTGTGTCTATACGCCTCCCTCCTGCCCTGCGACCTCTCTGCCTTGATGAGGCGTCTCGGGCTCGCCGGCTGGCGTGACGGCAGAGAGCTACTTAAGACCCCGGTCTCCACCGGGAAGGTTCACCACCAGCACTGGGGAGGACACTTGTACTCCTGTCTACCTTCTTACACACCTGATAAGTGGAAGTCTACCACCGAGATTACGGAGTACTACTACTCTAAATGGAATCCACCTAATACTATGCTATCTTCCCTTCATGGACTTCAGATCTTGGATCCCTAACGATCCTGAACCTAGATCACTTCACTATTATTGATACCAGGTTTTCTTGAATTCACCTTTTGGCACTTTATTCCTACACCATGGGGATTTTTGGATACAATGTTTGGCTACACCTTTATTGCCATTACCCTGTAGCCTAATCATGGAATCTCTATATGATGCACACTTGATCCTTTTATTTGGATTCATATTATCAATCATTTTGATTATTTGTATGGATATTATCTTTTAATATGGTTTTTAGCACCTGCGTGTTCTTTTATATGTGACAAATACAGTCTTATGTATATACTTCTAGCACTTTAGCTCTGCATTTTTTATGCACATGATATACCTCTTAGTGATTCACTACTTGTGAACATGGCATCAGGATTCAATCTCTTATATTGGCACCGTAAGGCACCTGGGGAATTCTTCCTCACAACCACCTACCTTACAATATTCCTTTTAAATAGACACCGTGGCACTTTAAATCTGCACTTCTTAGTAACCTACCTGGATGAAAATACTACAGAAATATATTCCCACCTTTTGTATACAGCCCTTTGATTGTTTGTGCTGGAGCGGTTCTACTTGATGGCTCTCCGTCCTTAGCATTCGACTAGCAGGCTATGGCTAACAAGAACTAATGGTCGCTTGAATACGACCCTTTGGGGTAAGTGACTACAAAACTTTTCAGATCATCTACAACTACTGGGATTATTTTTAATAACATGATACTTCCCTTATCCACAGCCATGCCTTAACGGAGAAAGGACAGTTCAGCTTATATTGTATACATTTATGGACATTAAAAAATCGATATTCAATCTAAGAGACATTGATTTATGTTTTTAGAAACTCCTACCTGTTGACAAGTATTCATGGTATTAATACCTTTTTTGTACTCTACTGTTTTAGCATATTCCAAGACTCTTGGTATATAAGGTGGACTGGACTGGTGAAAGTCCCCTGGTCCCTATCTAGATAGGGAGAAGTTTCCCCTTCCTGGGTGAAGGGAATGAGAACCTCCATTCTCTTTCCCTGATCCCTTCCATTTTTCTATGGTATTTGGGATGTTGGCCAGTCAATTATATGGGAAACCTCTGATTGCCCTCATCAATTATGTAAACATGTCCAACTTGGACACCCAATAGTTGTACGGCATTGAGGAATCATTTAAGACACGGTCTACCATGTATTCCTTCACCATCTTTTAAAATGTTTTCCTCCTTGTACCACTGAGCCATGCTTCCGGGTGAGGTGCTGGTGGGGTGTCATAAAAGTGACCCATGCCTTGGATAATGTTGCCCTGCCCTTGTTAGAACTGCAGTGTGTTCCCCTTGTCTACCTTTCTCAGTTGCTCAAGGAAGTACGCACTGTGCCGGCAGTGTTGTCAGACAGAAATCTTTGGAGCAATCTATCCACAAGTACCTTCTGGTATTCCGCTTTTTTACTCGTCCTCTCCACCACTGGAATGAGAGATGAAAAGTTCTCTTTTGTAGCGGATGTTAAGCAGCGTAAACACCCAGTATATCGGAATATCCGAGTGTGTGATCAATCGTTTGGCAAGCCTCTACATGGTGGGAGGAAGGATGATCAGAGGAAGGTTTTAGTGCTCCAGGCTCTTGGCTACCAAGAGTGGACCTGGTAAAGGGGGGGGGGGGGGGGTGCTTAAACGACTGGAACTATTATCTCCAGCCATCCAACCAACCAACTGTTCACACTGGGTCAATTGGGCAGTGCTGTTCTGCGCTGGCCAGCTAACTTGGACATGAAGCTGGGTACACAAGCAGATACAATTTCCTTGCGCCCAGGGCCATGGCAACATCATGTCCACTTCCCTGTCCCTTATTGCTCAACATATTGAAAAACAGACAGATAAAAAAAAAATTTCTGGATATAACATTTTTTTAGGATGTCTGACAGAAAAGGCCTCATCAAAACCTGTATATTTTGCCAATGTTGATGGAGGAGCAAACTGTTTTTTTTTAAAGTGTAAGGTATACCATATTACCATATTTTTTTTCAGGCAATTTCTCAGTCAGATACATTTTTTAACAATGTCCAGAATTTATCAGGTGTTTTAATGAAACAGAGCAGGCCTCAAAAAACTAAATATTTGGTGTGGATGGAGGAGCAAAACAGCAAACTGTTTTTTTTTATACAGTGTAAGGTGTATAAAAAAATTACCAGTGCCCAGTTGTGTGACTGTGAACCTGAAACCACTGTTAAGCTAGCCATACACGTGTCGGATTCCATGGCCAATTGATCACTCACCCGATCGATTCCGGCAATCTCAGCGGGAATCGGAGCTCCGATCAATCAGCCAATTAAGAGTATCCGATCGCTGCATACCACCTTTTCCCACGGATTCCATGACGATTCCGTGTCCGATCACTTACTTCCCAAATGGCAACTCCCCCTGATGTGTGCAGAATCGGATCAGAAAGACCAACATGTTGGTTCTCTGTCGGATCCGATTCTGAGCCCCCGATCAATCGGACACGAACGATCGGACAAGGTGGGCTGCACGTGATTCCGGCACGATCGTTTCGCGCGCACGCGCCCGGAATCGATCGTGCCGGAATCCAGTGGGAATCCGACATGTGTATGGGGGCCTTTAGAGAACAGAGTATATATACATCAAAGCCCTTAACCTATATATTGTATAGGTGTGTGACTGTGAACCTGAAATCACTGTTAGCGAACAGTATATATATATACAGCAAAGCCTTAAACCTATATGGTGCACAGGTGTATGACTGTGAACCTGAAATCACTGTTACAGAGCAGTATATATATACAGAAAAGACCTAAACTTATATAGTGCCCTGTGAATGACGGTGAACCTGAATTTACTGTTAGAAATGGTGCTCTGTGAATGCAAGATAAGGATTTGAGTCATTTAAAGGACCTTTGTGGATCAACAAGATCTATGTAAAGTCTCCCTCTCTGTGAATGAGCTGAACACCCGGCATCTGGTGCTGGCATTACAGTGAGGGCAATACTAAACTGGTCCTCCATTAGATGTCTCCAACCCGCGGGGTGGAGACTTGAGCATGCCGCCTGAGCATGTGTTGCATGGACAAGTAGCGGCATGCCAAGAGCATAGTAATGCTTGAGCCAAACATGTATTAGGCTGAGCATGCTCGCTCATCACTAAGTGCAACCTTTCTCATTTTCTCTTTTATTAATGTATCTACTGGGGTGTTGGCAATCATCCCATCAATATATCTATTGGGATGTTGGTAGCATATTCAGAATCTCTTTGTATGTGTATAAAGAGTAGGGATGGTCGAAAAATTTGCAGTGCGAATTTTTAAGTAGAAATTTCTATTTTTTTGCCGAAAATTCGCATAGTCGAATTTTGATGGGGTCATTTTGAAATTTCTACTTAAAAAGAACTTTGCTTTTGATTTGCCGTGCCGCTATTTCACGTGCGAATATTGCCATTTTAGTAAAATTTTTCACATGCAGGAGTGATTGGAAAATTCGCATTGGCGAAAATTTGCATTGGAAAATTCTCATGGTTCTAGCTAACTTTGTCAGCTTATTGCAAAGCCCCTGAAA
>CM070040.1:50215209-50229921 GCA_036250615.1 Ptychadena robeensis
AATTTGATTCTCTGGACAATTGGAGCCAGTGTAGAGATTTGCAGAGAGGAGCAGCAGATGAGGAGCGTTTAGAGGACCATTCATGATGGACTGAAGAGGTGACAGTTTTGTTAGAGGGAGACCAGAGAGGATGATGTTACAGTAGTCCAGACGAGCAACTACAAACAAACAGGGCCAGTAGATTAATTAATAAATGCCCATATAATAATATGGGCAAAACACACAGCGCATCACTTTTTCCACATTTTGTCATGTTACAGCCTTTTCCAAAAATGCATTACATAAATTATTGGCAAATTTATTGAAAAGAAAAAAAATTTAAAAGCTCATTTACGTAAGTATTCACAGCCTTTGTCATGAAGCTCAAAATTGAGCTCTGGT
Organism: Ptychadena robeensis; assembly: GCA_036250615.1. Lineage (NCBI taxonomy): Eukaryota > Metazoa > Chordata > Amphibia > Anura > Ptychadenidae > Ptychadena > Ptychadena robeensis. The sequence continues at coordinate 50,215,591 of CM070040.1, forward strand.
GTATCTTGTTTCCCCTGATCATTCATGAGATGCTTCTGCAGCATAATTGGAGACCACATGCGATAAATTTATATGATTGGACATGGTTTGCAAAGGCACACACCTGTCTATATAAGGTCCCACAGTTGACAGTTCATGTCAAAACACAAACCAACCATGATGTCAAAGGAATTGTTTGAGACCACCGAGGCAAGATTGTCTGGAGGCCCAAATCTGGGGAAGGTACAGAACAATTTCTGCTGCTTTAAAGGTCCAATGAGCACCGTGGCCTCCATCATCCATAAGTTCAAAACCACCAGGGCTCTTCATTGAACTTCATTAGCCAGCCATCTAAATTGAGTGATCAGGGGAGAAGGGCCTTAGTCAGGGAGGTGACCAAGAACCCAATGTCGCAGCTCCACAGTGCTCTGTGGAGAGAGGTGAATCATCCAGATGGACAACCATCTCTGCAGCAATCCACCAATCAGGCCTTCAAGGTTTAGTGCCCAGACAGAAGCCACTCTTTAGTAAAAGCCAGCCCATCTGGAGTTTGCAGCTGAGGCACCTTAAGGACTCAAAATTAAAGGAAGGAAATTTCACAATTCTCTGGACTAATGAGACAAAGATTGAACACTTTGGTGTGAATGGCAGCCATCACATTTGCTGTTAACTAGGCACCACTCATCACCAGGCCAATACCATCCCTAAAGTGAAGCATGGTGGTGGCAGCATCATGCTGTGGGATGTTTATCGGCAGTAGGAACTGGGAGACTAGTCAGGAAAAAGGGAAAGATGACTGCAGCAAAACCGGCTCCAGATCGCTCTTGAACTCAGACTGGGACGACGGTTCATCTTTCAGCAGCACAACGACCCTAAACACACAGCCAAGATATCAAAGGAGTGCCCTCAGGACCACTCTTTGAATGTCATTGAGTGACCCAGCCACAGCCCAGACTTGAATCGGAATAAACAACTCTGGAGAGATCTTAAAATGACAGTGCAGCAACACTTCCCATCCAACCTGATGAAGCTTGAGAGGTGCTGCAAAGAGGAATGTTAGTAACTGGCCAAGGATAGGTGTGCCAAGCTTGTGGCATCATAATCAAAATACATGAGGCCAAAGGGGCATCAACAAATTATTGAGCAAAGGCTGTGATACTTCTGGGTTATTGTGTGTAGAATGTTTAGGAAAACATTTAATTTAAGTCATTTTTTAATAAGGCTGCAATATAACAAAATGAAAAAAGTGAAGCTCTGGGAATATTTTCAGGATGCACTGTAAGTTGCTTCCATTGCCATATCCTCAGACAACTATTTTGAACATGCAAAAATTTGCTAAAAAGTTGGTTAAAATTGTGTGTGACTAGTTTCATATTGTTTTTTGTAAACAAGTTTTAAGCAATTTGAAGTACACATGTTACAAAATTCATAGGGAAATGCCTACTTCTACAGTACAGAAAAGTAAAAAAGGAAAGTTGAAATCCACATTAGGTGAACTAGAATATTAGAATACTGCTCAATCATATTATTTCTTAACTTTTTCTTTTTATTATCTACCATAAAATAGACTATGGTAGTGTGTAACAGATACACATGTACTGTATCATGTACCAAAAATGTACTGTATCTTTTTTTAACAAATTTGACTAGTTCAAATTTGTGATTGAATTGCAAAGCCCCTGAGCATTTAATCATCGCCACCAAACCTGCTGGAGATGTAGAGAAGGGTTGAGTTTATACTACAAAAAAAAAGGTATTGCTCTAACACAAAAAGTTTGTGCATAAATTAAGTTTAATGTAAAAAGAGAGATAGTAGGGGTGAATTACAGAGTAAGCACCCCCGCTATGTTTTTTCCTTTGAGCACTCAAGGGCAAGGGGACTTTTAAGGGCCACAGTTAGAAATGGAGGTAAGTAAGGTTCACTGCATGTATACCTGAGTAGACGTAGTTTGTTTTTATTGACGCCTCAACATGAGGCCCATAAACATAAAATGACAGCCACATTCATATAGACATTTCCACCGTTTCTGATTTCAAGACAATATCAATAATGTATACATGGTTAAGACAGAGGTTAAATACAATAAAAATGTGAAAAGTAAATTCGGACGGGGGATTCCATAGCTTAGAATCCACCCGACCCCTGTATCATGTACCAAAAATGTACTGTATTTTTTTAAATTTTTTTCATTTGACTAGTTCAAATTTGTGATTGAATTGCAAAGCCCCTGAGCATTTAATCATCGCCACCAAACCTGCTGGAGATGTAGAGAAGGGTTGAGTTTATTTAAATTTAAAAATTTCCACTTTTACTTTGAACTTAATTTATGCAACGACTTCATATACAATACCATTCCCACAACAATACCCTACATCTCAAAGTATCTCTTTAAAAACGTATATTTGACAATCTGTCCATTATATCTTGCAGAACATGAGGAGGTTATTGAAAAGAATGAAGATGTTTCCCTGGTACCCCCTTCTACTCTTTCAATTTCTATTGCCCCACATCTGGTGCTTTAAAATCTGTGCCTTCAATGCCCAGCACTTTGGGGAGAAGAAAGCCGCCAACCAGGAGGTGATGGATAGTTTGGTCAAGGTAATACAATTTTAAACTTATAACTAATTTAAGGATAAACATTCAATGAATATGTTTTTTAAAATACTTTTTCATAAGAAAAGATAGAATGAATACACATTTTTATAAAATAACCAATTTTCTTTTCCATTACCTTTACCATAACCTAACCTTCCAAAGCTTTATGGTTTTCTGCTTTTTGTAGATTGTACAGCGTTGTGACATCTGTCTTCTCCAGGAAGTGCAAGATCCCAAAGGCCGAGCCTTAGACAAACTCATGCAAGGACTGAACAGGTAGGTGAAGCCTAGATCTGCTATAAATCAAATGACTCCTAAATGAGGTGTCCCATTAGACTATCTTCTTCTTTTAACACTTTCATCAAAGCCCTGAGAACCCACCTCTTCAGTCTGGCATACCCATCCTGCTATTCCTCACACCACCACTATACAAGTCCCACCCCACTCCTTCACCTCACCTATTGTATACTCTGTCCCCTAACCTATTAGATTGGAAGCCCAATCTGGCAGGGTCCTCCACTCCTCCTGTGTCATAACCTGTACCTGTGTGTTATCTTGTGTTGTATCTCCACTCTAATTTAATGTACAGCCCTGCATAATATGTTGCCACTCTATAAATAAAAGTTAATAATAATAATAGGTCTGCATTTGGTTATGCTCTAAAGCAGTGTGAAACCATTTTTCTTAAATATAATAAGATACAAATAAAAGTGAACCCTTAAGTTTCAACCAGCCTACAATTATTTTAGTTTTTAACTTACAACCATAGTTTTGCCTTATGACCTGAGGCCAAAGTGTGTATATGCCTGCTAAAGCTGGGAACACACATGTAGATATGGGCCAGATCGATGGCCGCTTTGAGCGCCATGCAATCTATCTGGCCCATATCCCGCTCAAAAACAGGGATATCGGACATGACCATAAACCATGGTTGATGTCCGTTGCTTTGCGTGGAGACCGCGGGATCTCCATGCAAAGCATTGGCTGAGCTGGAGACACAGCACTCCTCCGACATATGACAGCAGCCCAAGTACGTCATCACGCTTCTGCAGGGAACATCGAACAGCTCCAATATTGAGCCCTGTGTCCCTTGCTTAAGTTATAAACAAAGATTCCAATGAACCAAGATTTGTATCTTGGTATCTGTCTTACCCCAGATATAAATGTTTGTGTATGTAATTTCTGTCAGTAATCAAAATAGCCTAAAAAATCTAGATGAGAAGCCAGGGAATAAGAAAGGGAAGTAAATTAAGTAAACATGTTTAACTTTTATCCAACTTGCGTTAAAACTAGCCCTCGACAATGTATTGAGTTGTAAATCAAGAGTCCACCGTAACCTTTTTATCCTTCTTTTGAATCTCATGCTGGCCATACACATACCGATAAACGGCCGGATTTTAATCTGACCGACGGGCGTGCGTGCTCTCGCCGTCGGTCAGGTTAAAATCCGGCCGTTTATCGGCATGTGCCCACATGGGGCGACAGATGCCCGTCGCCCCACTTCTCGGCCGGCCAGAGATCCGACATGTCGGAAAATCTGAGCCGATGGGAGCCGATTGCCATAAGCAGCAATGAAGACGGCGTCTCCATCGCTGCGTATGGCCGGCACACAAAGGGTGCCTGCCCGATTGTGGGGCCCCAGAATGCAATGGGAGGCTAACGTGATGACGTCCTCACGTTAGCCTCCCGGAGCGACATCGGGGGTAGTCTGCCTGCACACATCGGCGTGTGTATGGCAGGCATTAGTGTTGCTGATCTCAGCCCCTTTCTGTAAACCTATCATGTTATTATCACTGTCACATGATGTCTCCACCAGAGACTGATATGATGGGGTGACAATACAGCAGCACAACAGCAATACTGTTGTCACCCCAAAGCAGGAGGTGATTAAATTGAAGCTGAAGTTAAAAAGATATAAAATGCTACGTGCTGCCCTCAATTCTTTAGTTGGATTTGTTGTTTATACGTATTGAGATTGGTTACCTCTGTAATGGTTATATTACTGTTCTTCTTTGGTTTACTTTAAATATGATTGGTGTATTGGATTCATTGGTTTTCTAATATGCATTTTCAAAAATTAAACTAAAAAGATTTCAGAAAAGATCTGGAATTTTTTTTGATTGGGGTTAGATACGTAAATATATTTTTTTCTTCCTAGGCCACAGGACCTTTTCATGGCTGTTGTTAGTCCACCTTTAGGCCGGAACTCTTACACTGAACAATATGTCTTTATATATAAGTAAGTCCTGTAATAAACTTTTGTATTGGTAGTAACATACTGTCAACCTACAATGTAAGTTAGAGTACACTGCTTACTTCATGTGCTAAGTCACACATGTTTAGATCCTGGAAACAATTAAGCAGAGAGGACTTCTCCTCGCTAGGCAGCCGCAGCTAAATGTTAAATGTATACAATTTATGTCACTTGGATAACTGCAGGGAAATATGAATAACTATGAAAGTTTTGGACTTCTAAAGGTTTTCGAGATCTGGGGATGAAAGTCAGAGAAGGCATATGTAAGGGTAAAATCTGACACAAGAAAAGCACTGTGTGACAGCTGGAATGTGACTATGAAAGGTTGGCACTTGGACTGCAGGTAGTCTCAGCGGTTAGTAACTAAGCTAGAAAATTTCAGGGTTGTTCTAGTGAGGTATGAGATCTGAGGGTTCAAACGTGTTGTATTGTGAGAGTTATATTTGACCCAAAGCCAGCTGGTGACCTGTGGATGGAGACAGCTAATCGTAAGTCTAAAGAAGGAACAGGGAGGTCCATCTGCAGCAGAACCTACCATGCAGGAAGTGGACGCAGAGGAAAGTGAGGAAGACCACATACATATGGGGTCTCCTGGTACTCATCTGAGGAGCTCACTAAAAAAGTGATGTGCACCCCTGCCCATGACACAGGAGTCCTATAAGTTTTATAGATAAAGAAATAGCACAGTAGTTGCCTTTTTTCAGTCTCTGATTGAAATCTATGACATGGTTGTACAGAGGAGAAAGGAAAATTAAGAGTCACTGCCCTAAATCCCTACTGTGTGTACATTTTAGCTTGAGATATTGAGGCTTGTAAACACATTTCTGCCAGATTGAATTCTGGAGTTCTGGAAAAAATATGTGAAAGTAAGCTGAGAGCTGCTTGAGAGTATTTTTTTAAGCCAATATTTTATATTCATGCAATTTAACTACATTATCAGATCCTGGTCCTCTTCCCAACCACAACTTTCTCCCCATCTTTAGCTCCTCTTTCCTTCTCCCTATACCAATCACTCTAATTTCTTGCTTCCTTGTTATTCCCTAAGATCTGACAAGATTTTGGTGCGAGATCAGTATAAGTATGATGACGATGACCCATCCAAGCCAGACGTGTTTGCTCGGGAGCCTTATGTGGTCCGCTTCACATTGCAATCACCAGGTCAGTGGGGTACACTGTAAATGTTGGAATGATATTGGTGGCTGGGAATAACTAGAGTCAAGTTAGTACAGTTAAAAATATTTTTACTTATTTACTTATTTTATTTCCACTTACAGCTTACAGTAGCGTGTGTTATTCCAAAAAGGAAACACGTTTTTTCAAAATGTGATGGTTCAAATAAAGATGAGGATCTGAAATGCTGCATTAATGTTTACATTTAGAACATGGAAATAAGGTATTGCAGTTAACTAAAATACATGATTTGTTGCTTATCCATGAACAGAACAACAGGGACATCTTCTAGTACGAACCAGTATATTCCAAACAGGACTATAAGATGGAATCTCAGACTTTCTTTTCTTATTGCCACTTAATTACCACCTTATTTCTGAAAAGGATAATCTGATTTATTTAAGGTTATGTTTCAACATATGTCAAACGCAGGGATGTTGACGCATTCAGTTCAATTCAATTATCTAATTCCCACATGCGTTGATGTGATGCATTGTGCTCAGTTGTGTAAGGCTATGTTTCCACGGTATCCGTAAGTCCGTCAAGGTCCCTTTCTGCTCTGTCTTAAGCTGGCCATACACCTTTTAGATATCCTTTAGATCTACCAACAACTATGTAGGGCCGAGTCCTCTGCGATGGAACACAGGTAGACTTGATTGGTTAGAAAGTCCCTCATATTACATTGTTTTGGTAAAACTAAAGAGATCTAAAGGAAATCTGACAGAGAAATCTAATGGGGGCCCTTATTCTCTTTTGTGGTCCCATAATTGATGATGGCTGAAGACCAGAAGTGATTTTGTGTGAGTCATTACCTTGGCAGACTGCCAAACGCCATGTAAACATAGCCTTTGTCAGCTTCTACGCGGGGTTCTAGGTGGCTGAGTGGAACCGACCACAGAGGGAGGAATCTAGTCCGTAGAACCTGGTCTTCTACCCAGAGCCCCCCTAATGGGAGATGGGCCGATGTCCCAGGAGGGGGCACCGGTGGTGTTTCTGCGGCAGGTAGGACAGATCTCCCTCTATGGTCGGCACCCCGGCGCGTGGAAGCGGTGTGAGTAATACTACCCCGATGTAGAGGTCTCCACGAGGAGAGAGTAATCAAGTCCAAATCCGAGGTCACAAGGGAAGGAGAAGTCAGATTAGTCAGGACAAGCGAAAGGTCGGGGCAGGCAGCAAACGAGAGGTTAACCGGTAAACGTGCTAGTGTCGGGATTCCAGGGGTCGGGTAAACGAGGAGACAAGCCAGGGGTCGGTACACGGGAGATCGATCAGAATATCCGGTATGGTCAGGGAAGGGAATCTCATCTAACACACGGTCACTCTTTAACTGCAATTCAACAGCACCTACTCTGTGCTGAGCTGGGGCTTATATGGCCCAGCTGTGATTGATCACCCCTCCCATCTGCAGGAAGTGACTGCAGGAAGGAGGGGTATGTTACTTTAAATATGTGCACTCTTGTGCGCGCGCCCGTCTAGCAGCGCCGGTCCACGCATGCGCAGACGCGCTACACGGCGGGCGCCATTGCTCTGCACGCAGCCCACAGCTGACTCGGGGTGCCCCATGGCAGGGGTACCCCCATCACACGGAGGTGAGTACTGACCTGGGGGAGAGGCTGTGACGCTCGGGGACCCCACTAGCCATACTGGGGACCCCGAGGGCGCCGCACTCCCCCCAGGACACACAGAGGGCTGACAAGGCCCCCCCCCTCAAGGGCGGGCTCCGCACGCCCGCAGGACCGGGCTTCAGCGGGTGCCGCGCATGAAACGCCGACACCAACGCAGGAGCCCGCAGCCCCGCAGCCGGCTCCCAAGAAGCATCCTCAAGAGGATACCCCTCCCACAACACCGCGGAACCAACGGGAATCCAAGATATCACATACAACATACTCGAGAACACCACCAACCAACTCCGGGGGAGGAGGAGGCAAACTGGAGGGACGGTAACCACCACGCCCAACAGGCTTCAACATGGACACGTGAAACACCGCGGTGTATCCTCCAAGATTCAGGAGGCGGATTCTGACCCGCTGTGAACCCACAAGCGCATCACTGGAACGGACCAAGAAACGGGGCCCCAATTTACGGGAGGGGCACCGTAAACGCAGAGTAGCCGTTGAGAGCGAAACCCTGTCCCCCACTGCTAGAGTGGGGGAAAAGGTGCGACGACCCCTATCAGCTTTGGATCCTCATCGCTTCCTGCGAGGCCTCCAGAACCCGTCTGAGGCCCGCCAGATTCTCAGCCAGCAACCGGGGCACGATCAAGGGCCGCCGGGACAGGAAGGAGGAGGCAGGGACGGCGCCACTGCCGATATAACCAAAATTAGCAAAAAATGGACTGACCTTTGGTAGAATGAATTCTTCGCGTTGTTGAATGCGAACTCCGCCAAAGGTAGAAGCGAGTACCAATTTACCTGGGATTCTGCGATGTAGCAGCGAAGATATTGTTCCAGGGTTTGGTTGGTCCGCTCAACTTGCCCATTCGTCTCGCGGATGGTAGTCCAGATGTTAAGAGGGGCTCTATGCTCAGCAGTCCTGCAGAATTCCCCCTCCAGACCTGGAGGTGAACTGAGATCCACGATCTGAGAGACCGAAGAAGGCACCCCGTGTAGGCGCATCACCACCTCACGTACCAAGGCCTCTGCTGTTTCAGAGGCAGAAGGAAGGGAACGGAACGGGGATAAAATGGGGCCATTTTAGAAAGACGGTCAAACTACCACCATGTCAACAGAATAGCCGTTGGGAGGAGGAAGGTCATAATAAAAATCCAGAGCGATGGCTTGCCAATAGGCAGTAGGGATGGGAAGTGGTTTGGAGGAGACCATACCGGAGCGTCCTAGGAGTTTTCCTGACCTACTGCACACAGAACAGGTTAGTAATGTAGGACTAACAGTCTTTCACAAGGTCAGGCCACCAAAAGGACGCTGGATAGGGTCCTTGGTCTTCTCGAACCACAATGACCTGCCAATGGGGAGTCATGGCATGACTCAAGGATGGTTCTGCCGGTGTCTTCTGGCACGTAAAGCTTATCAACCCTTCCCAAAGATAGAGCCGTGTCGAGTAGTGTCCGCTGGAGGCGGGAGTGTTACGGGCACCTGTAGGAGTTGGGACAGGTTGGAGCGTAGTAGGAAGTGTGTGGAGGGCAAGATGGCACTCTGCGTTCTTTGTATCCGGGTAACCCTGATACATCCGTGACAAGCGCAGCCTTCCCGTTTTTCGATCCCGACGGTAAAGTCACCGAAAACCTGAAACGAGAGAAAAACAAGTCCAACGAGCCTGGCGGGATTTAGTCTTCGTGCCTTACGAGATCTCGACGGTTTTATGGTCAGTGAACACAGTGAACGTGGTTCAGCACCCTCGAGTAAATGCTCCATCTTTCCATGGCCGCCTTCATGGCTATGAACTCCCGATCTCCCTACATCGTAATGCCGCTCTGCCTCAGACAGTTTTTCGTGAAAAGTAGGATACCGGGTGGAGGAGATTGCTTAGGTCCAACTCTTTGGGAAGCATCAAACCTCCAAAACAAATGGTAAGGAAGGGTTAGGATGTTTGAGTATGGGGCTGTGGTGAATAGTACTTTAACTTTCAAAGGCGGTCTGGGCCACTGCAGACCAGATGAATCGGTGTTGGTGCTTGTAAGCGAGGGAGTGGGAGGACTATCTTTGAAAAGTCTTTGATAAACCTTCTGTAGAAGTTTGGCAAACCAAGAAACTTTTTACTGATTTACGTTGATGTGGGAACAGGCCAGTCCTGTGACCGCATTCACCTTTTTGAGGATCCATGGAGACCCCTTCTGGGCTTAGTATAAGCCCCAGGAATCTTGTGGTTGTCTTCTCCCACTCACACTTTGAAGGTTTGGCGAATAAATCATGCTGGCGAAGACGTTCCAACCACTATTCTCACATGGGTCCCATGAGACTGCAGGTCTGGTGAAAAGATCAAGAATGTCGTCTAAATAACGATAACGAACTGGTCGAGGATATCTCTAAACACGTCGTTTATAAAAGCCTGAAAAACTCGGGGGGCATTAACAAAGTCCAAACGGCATGACTAGTAACTCAAAGTGGCCGAGGTTGCGTTCTGAAGGCAGTTTTCCACTCGTCTCCAGGCTTGATAAATACGGATTAAATATACTACCCCTCGCAGATTCCAGTTTTGTAAATATCTTGGCACAGGACAGTCTTTGCATTAACATCAGGCATCAGGGGAAGAGGATAACCGATTCTTGACCGTGATCATATTTAACTCCCTGTAGTCCCATGGGCCCGTATGGATTTGTCCTTGTTGACCCGAAGAGAGACCGGCTCCCGCAGGGGACGTGACCGTCTGATAAACCCTTTCTCAGGTTAGTTTCAATGTACTCTTTAGGGTAGCCTGCTCAGGACCTGAGAGAGGGTAAGTCCGACCGAAAGGTATTTTTGCGCGCCCGGGAAGAGGTCAATGGCACAGTCGTATGCGCGATGTGGTGGAAGCTGTTCCACTCCTTGGGTCGCAAGACGTCCAAGAATCACGATAGCACAAGGACTTCTTGTAACTCCTCGGGAACCGGAAGGGTGGTGAGCGGGGTGGCGAAACAACGAAGCACGACAGGGTTGAGGGGAAACTACTTCCGCCAGATGACCATTTATCATCGGATTATGTATCTTCAGCCAGGGGTGCCCCAAGATGATCGGGAAGAGAGGAGAATGGATCAGGGCGAAGCGGAGGTACTCTGTGTGTCCATTTTGGTTGTACCAGTAGTGGCTTCGTCTCCATAGTGACCGGTCCTGATGTTAGGGAGAACCATCCGCTAGAGTAATTGTCAATGGAGTGCTCAGGGGTCTGATGGCAACTGTCAGGTGTTGCAAGAGATTCCTCCATGAGGCACGTGCCATGCTCCAGAATCGATGATCGCAGGGATCTCATGCCTGTTACCATGAACCTGTATGGAGATGAGGATGGAGAGATGAGTGTCTTGAGGTAGAGAAACTCTTCTCAGGCTCTCTATAGGATTGAGACCGGTCCTGTAACACCAATTTGCATTGGTTCTGCGGGTGGATCCCCAGTATCAATGGTGGTGGGAAGGAGGGTGCCAACCGGGGAAATACTTGGGCTGGAAATGTTTGGGCCTCCCTGGTTCTTTTTGGGTGTCTCATGGTCGGTGGCAAGATTGTCCTGCAGCCCTCCGAACCCTTAGACGCCGGTCAATTGGGTACCAGCGCCATAAGGTCGACAGTGACGCGGGCACTCCCCCTTGCTCAGTTTTTTCGGCACGGCCTATTGTTCCCGATCGTTTCGATCAAAGGCCCTGTTTAACTGGTTGAGGCTGGTTCATAAGTTGGAATGCCCAGGTCTGTGCCTCTCCCTGAAGGAGGGTGATTGTTGTACCTCCCCGAGAACGTTCAGTGGGATAGGTAAGAGGTAGCAGGAGAAGTGCACTCACAAGCGTGTTTAAATGTCCGGAAGGTCTTGGGCGCTCCTGAAAACTTTTCTGGCATAGGTGATCTTTGGTTCCTTAGTGACAATTCCAGCCGGTGGTACGCCTTCTGCAGCTTGTCTCTGTTCCACCAGGTTTGAGTGGTATGTTGAGGGTAGGACATAATAGAGATTCGAGTTCCTCCCATTGTTGGCACAGCATATCGACTCTGGGGTCACCTCCAGGGAGTCTATATGGCTGTTAATTTTGTCAGCTTCTACGCGGGTTCTAGTGGCTGATGTGGAACCGACCACAGAGGGAGGAATCTAGTCCGTAGAACCTGTCTTCTACCCAGAGCCCCCCTAATGGGAGATGGGCCGATGTCCCAGGAGGGGGCACCGGTGGTGTTTCTCGCGGCAGTAGGACAGGTCTCCCTCTATGGTCGGCACCCCGCGTGTTGGAAGCGGTGTGAGTAATACACTACCGACCCCGATGTAGAGGTCCTCCACGAGGAGAGAGTAATCAAGTCCAAATCCGAGGTCACAAGGGAAGGAGAAGTCAGATTAGTCAGGACAATCGAAAGGCTGGGGCAGGCAGCAACGAGAAGGTTAACCGGTAAACGTGCTAGTGTCGGGATTCCAGAGGTCGGTAAACGAGGAGACAAGCCAGGGTGCCGGTACACCGGAGATCGATCAAATACAGGGAAGGGAATCTCATCTAACACACGGTCACTCTTTAACTGGCATTCAACAGCACCTACTCTGTGCTGAGCTGGGGCTTATATGGCCCAGCTGTGATTGATCACCCCTCCCATCTGCAGGAAGTGACTGCAGGAAGGAGGGGTATGTTACTTTTAAATATGTGCAACTCTGTGCGCGCGCCCGTCTAGCAGCGCCGGTCCGCGCATGCGCAGACTCGCTACACACGGCGCGGGCGCCATTGCTTCTGCACGCTGGCTGCGTGCAAGGCCCACAGCTGACTCGGGTGCCCCATGGCAGGGGTACCCCCATCACACGGAGGTGAGTACTGACCTGGGTAGAGGCTGTGACCGCTCGGGGACCCCACTAGCCATCTGGGGACCCCGAGGGCGCCGCACTCCCCCCAGGACACACAGAGGGCTGACAGCCTTATAGTTATCATTTATTTTTTTTCTATACTAAATATAACCCATGTTGGTAATCAGAAGATACATTAACATTATTGGAGTCATTGGTCAACATGTTTTCTATCTGTGATCAGAATTTTTGCATAAAGTGGCCTATAGATTTTTCTTGTGGCTGCTGAATTCTGGCCGCATTTATACAAGGAAGTTTCAGCATTCTAGTTAATGACAAACCTAAACAAACTGCAAGTACAGAAACAATAACTGCTAACATACAAAAACGTATTATGCTCTTATCTTCATCTTTGACATGACAGCACACTATGGTTTTGTTCCATAAATTTCTAAGTGCATGGTGTCAGCCCTGCCATCTTTACTTTTTCTTTTCCTTAACACAAAAACATATTAACTCGTAGGATTTCTGACAAAATCAACAGGTACAGGCTCCTACTGAACAGATATAACAAACCACTTTCAATGTTATGTTTCACAAACTGAAAGGGAGCAGGTTCATTGACAGGCAGAAGTTCATTGAAGTTCAGTAATTGACTGGCATTATTACATTGCATACCTCTTTTAGTTTTGTGCCCTAGATATCTAGAGTGGATATAAAAGTGGTAAAAAGGGGAATGTGCAGTATTGTATAGTATAATGGCAAAACAAAAGCCTTTACTATCAAAGAAAACTTTCAAGACAGGCTAAATTTTGCAAAAATACATCTAAAGTCTCCCAAAAGTATGTGGGGAAAGGTGTTATGGTCTGATGAACTTTTTGGCCATAATTCAAAAGGATATGTTTGGCGCAAAAACAATACTGCACCTCACTAATCACCAAAAGAACACCATACACACAGTGAAGCATGGTGGTGGCAGCATCATGCTTTGAGAGTTTTCCTTCAGCTGGAATTGGGGCCTTAGTTAAGATAGAGGGAATTATGAACAGTTCCATATACCAGGCAATATTGGCACAAAACCTTCAGGCTTCTGCTAGAACGCTGAACATAAAGAGAAAATTCATCTTTCAGCATGACGACCCAAAGCATACATCCAAATCAACAAAGCAATGGCTTCACCAGAAGAAAATTAATGTTTTGGAATGGCCCAGCCAAAGCCCAGACCTGAATCCGATTGAAAATCTGTGGGGTGATCAGAAGATGCCCTCGCAATCTGACAGATTTGGAGTGTTTCTGCAAAGGCATCTTTTAGGAAAAAGTCAATACAACTGTGGTTACAGAATAGTATTTCTATGAGTTATAGCAATATCAACTCCATTGCAGTGCGTTATGATCCCAGAGTGATTTGTAGGTAGCAGGAGTAAGGAAATGTCACATTTGGAAATGTAAATTTAGGCATCACAGAGTCAAAATGTGCCATGCTGATAGACTCATACCCAAACTGTGCCATGCTGATAGACTCATCAAAAATGTAACCATGCGGATAGACTCTACCCAAATGGCGTGGCCCTGATGATAACCTCATAATACCCAAAATGTGCATGCTGGGAGACTCATACCAAATGTGCCATGCTGAAAAACTCATACCCAAACTGTGCCACACTGATCTCATAAAACAAAATGTGCCATGCTTGAAAAAAAAACTCATACCCCAAATGAGGCAAGGCGAATAGACTCAACCCAAAATGGCCATGCCTTGATAAACCATAACCCAAATTGCCATGCGATAAACTCATACCCAAAAGGTCCAATGTCTGATAAAACCATCCCCAAATGTGTCATGATGATAGACTCATTCCCAAAATGTACCATGCTGTAGACTCATCCCAAACTGTGCCATGCGGAATGACCTCATACCCAAAATGTGGCCATGCTGAACCTAGAT
>CM070040.1:50238291-50272834 GCA_036250615.1 Ptychadena robeensis
CCCCCCCCCCCCCCTTGACTTTACTTCCGATTGAAACTAAAATCGTAAGAGGAATTACTTCGATTAACTTTTCAGTCGCAATTGAACGATAATCGTACTCCCCATGTGGTGTACATCGATTAAATTAAAATAGATTTTCGATTTTTCTGATCGAACTACAAAATCTAATCTAACGTCGATTGAATGCTAAATTGAACCATGTGTGCCTTGCAATCTTACCATACAATTTCTGTACAATCAACTTTTGTTCTACCAAAACCATGTAATATGAGGACCTTTCTAATCCTTCCAATCACTATGTATTCTATCAGGGAGGACACTTTACTACACAGTTGTTGGTAGATCTAATGGAAATTGTGTGGATCGATCTTAAGGTGTATGGGGGGCTTTAGAGTTGATTTAGAAAGAGTAAAAACAATACAGTTTGGCATAAGTAGTTGCAAAAATTTTTTTGATAAAATGTTACATTTTTGATATATGAGATAACCACTTATTGAATGGAAGTGAAAAACTATTTTTTTTTTAGGAGGTGACCACCAGGTTGTCATGAGACAGGCCTCATCTGACGTGTATAAAACCAACATGTACATAACAGAATGGTCCTCTTGTAGGCTCCAGTCTTGTGTATTGTCTGTTCTCTTCTGTTCCAGAGCCTGCTGACCCAGCACTGACACAGCAGGGACCTCTCTATCCTCTGTTCATAGGCCTGTGTTGTGTGTGTATATGAACCTGCTACCCCAGAACATTAACAGTGCCAGCTGTGACCATTTATTTTGCCTGTTTCCTTTCTGATCCTCTGGTAACCTGAGCTTTACTATCAAGGGACATCATTCAACCAATTACATCGTGCTCTTGTGCTGGAATACGTTTTGGAATTCTAAGGTTGCAGTATATATTGTTCTTCAGAATTTTTTGTCTTGGTTCTTCAGAGAACCTTTTCATGTTCATCTGCTGGATTGACAAATAGGAAGCTTAATATGGTTCAACACATGGACATTGATACTTTTTAGAGCTTTTTTCTTCATCTTGGCTGCGTTTTTTGTGTACTTTTTTTTGTACTTTTTGATATTCGTTGCATCATCTTTTAGTCGTAAAGTATTTCATAATCTATGGTTTGTTTTCTACAAACATTGGGTTCCCTACATCTATTCCTCTCTGCATATCTACTGTACTTCAACTTGGTTCGATTGTCTCATGCAAATCAGCATATTTCTTAGAAACATTTTCCTTCCCTGTCGTAGAGACACAGTCTGTAGTTAATAGGTGTAGTATCTACCGTAATTTTATCTCTAAACAACACACCTTCCTGGTCTTAACATTTCTGTTGCCATCAATAACTAAAATATTTTCACCATCACTTTTGAACTTACCAACAAAATGATATTGTTGTAATGAATTTTTAGTAATTTTTCCACTTTGACTGAACTTCATACTATAATACAGAAAGGAATTTCTCAGCTACGTGGTTCTTGATACAAAAAAAACCAACAAAAGGTAAGTGCTTTTTAAATGCCGGAATCCTATCTAATTGTCAAAGTAAAGTTAAAAATGATGTATTCGATTACAAGCTCTTTTTGCTTCACAGCTACATGATGAAAATTCACGTCCTTCTACTTTTCCTGCTGGGCCTTCATGTCTCTGCAGCTGCCTTTAAGATCTGTGCTTTTAACATCAAGAGTTTTGGAGAGGCTAAAGCATCCAACAAGAAAATTATGGATATTCTAGTGAAGGTGGGTGAATAATCAGGCAAGAAGGGTATTTGAAAAATGAAATTGTCAATACTACCTTTGTATTGTAAAAAATGCTTCTCTCCTTTCATTTTCAGATTCTGACTCGTTGTGACATAAGTGCCATCCAAGAAGTCAGAGATTCAAAAGGAGAAGCTATCCCAGCTTTAGTGACTGAACTCAACAGGTACCGCTTCAGTAAAAGCTGGTAAAGTAGGGACACACAATATATACATTTACATGTACATTGCACACTATAAGACGCACCAGACCATAAGACACACCCCAAATTTTGGAGAGAAAATTTGAAAAAAAACACAAAGCCATTCAGATATCAAGTAAATATACAAAATGTTCCAGCAAAGTAGGCAATGGACCATGCAGTATTCTTTCTGTATCCCTCTAACCAAAAGGCCAGTGTCGGGAGGGAGGTCCCTGAACACACTGACCAACTTTTGAAGAGACACATTTTACAATGTGGAACTGAACTACTTACCCATGAGTAGCTATTTACATATGGGAGGAGATATGAGTCTTTGTTGCAACATGTATTTATTGCTATGCAGAATGTTAATGTAAATACACAACTCATGCTATCTAATTGTAAAATATGTCTCTCGATAAGTTGGTCAGCGTGTTCAGAGAAAGGGTACTGCTAGTGCTAATGCAGATAAAATCTCTTGTTGGCAGTGGCCTTTTGGCTTGGCTGGAGGGAATGGAGCAAATTTCTGCCTCCTGGGATGCAGAGATATTGCTCTCAGGATGGTTGGGAAATTTTTTTTTTTTTTTTTACATATTTGGACCATAAAGCTAGCCATACACGTGTAGGATTCCATGGCCAATTGATCACTCACCCAATTGATTCCGGCGATCTCAGCGGGAATGGGAGCTGCGATCAATCTGCCAATTAAGAGTATCCGATCGCTGCACACCCCCTTGTCCAAGTGATCACGTCCAATTGATCTGGGGCTCAGAATTGGATCAGAATTGGATCCGATAGGGAACCAACATGTTGGTTCTCTGTCGGATCCAATTCTGATCCAATTCTGAGCCCCAGATCAATTGGACGTGATCACTTGGACAAGGTGGTGTGCAGCGATCGGATACTCTTAATTGGCAGATTGATCGCAGCTCCCATTCCCACTGAGATCGCCGGAATCAATTGGGTGAGTGATCAATTGGCCATGGAATCCTACACGTGTATGGCTAGCTTAAGACACTTTCCCATTGATTTTATTGCTACAAAGTGTGTTTTAAAGCCAGGAGAATACTGTATATATAATATATGTTGTTCTATTCTCTGATATTACTGATGTCTATTCAGTGGCATTTCCTTCTATCAGATTTAAAAGTCTTGTAAAACAATAGATAGAGGTTGTGATGTGGGTGTGTTGCTTATTGACCTATTTTACAGCTTTGTGCTTATATCTAAAACATTAGTCATAAATAATGCAGATGGTTCTAATTTTGCTGCAGGTATGACACTACCCATCGATACAAACATATTGAGAGTAAAAGATTGGGAAAGAACAGCTACAAGGAGCAGTTTGTCTTCATCTTCAGGTGCGAAAGAGGTTTTTGCCCAGTTTACTCCATGTATGTGGTATGTATGTATTGTTATACACTGACAACACTGCTACATTGATACAATAAAGTGTGTTACTGAGAGGCTCTGTAGTTGACAATAAAACAATCATGTTACCTTTAGTCAAAACTACATAATAAATCTGATCAAAGCTGAAAGCAACTTTCCTCTACTCCATCTTCGTCACATATGGTGGATTAGGTGAAGTAATGGATAGGCCCAGAGAGAAGAAGCAGAATGGGTGAACATTAATTTACTCAGATCTTTGAATCTACTAATCATTCTTGTAGTTTTGACTGAAGGAGGTCTCTACTCATATATATATTTCCACAGATCTGTTACAAAACATTTTATAAAGGTACATGCACCGTGTATGGTCAGTACCATAGTACCCAGTTATAATGCCTCATTGACCCTTCTATGCAAATGATCAAATTTTCAAACTCCACCTTATGAATTTTGATGTGAAAACATGCTGCAACTCTGTAGCTGTTTTTCACAAGATGTATAACTTTGTCTCCACTTACATGGCAGATCTGACTCAGTAAAAGTGGTTGACTGGTATCAGTATGTGGAAGACCATCCGGATCACCCAGAGGCCTTTGCAAGAGAACCGTTCGTTGTTCGCTTCCACTCACCAAAGACTGGTTGGTTGTATTTATTGATTCGTTCTTTTGCAGGCATATAAACTTTATTAAATGGATTGCCACAATTAGGCTCAATTGACACTGTCGTTCACAGAACGACACATTAACACAGCCGATTGGCGGACCCGACTTTAGGCATCTTCTGGCTTTTGCCCCATAGACCTGTCATGGAGTTGTTATCTAAATGACCCCTGAGTACCTGCACAAGTGTGCAGGCGCCTGTAATAGGTCGTTTCTCCAGCTGCTGCCAGAACGATTGCTCATTTCCCTGGCTGCAGCACCCGGAGAAACAATAGTGTAAATTTAGCCTTAGAGATAAAAATCCTCAAGTGGCCATGAATATCTATCCAGAAAAAGATTATAAATGTTAGTGATTAGAAGTTAAAAAAAAGTTGTAACATAAATTTGACACCAGAGAAAGTGGTCATGAAACACTTTTTAGAAGGGGTACTAAATGATGTAATTATGTCTGTATATTGACTTTTAAATCTCTAAAGGCCATAATAAGATCCTAGAGTAGTGGTCCCCAAACTGAGGGGTGGGGCTTACAGGTATATCCCGGGGGGCGGAGCTAGGGGGCAGCCAAGGTGGCACTCTGAGACTTGAGTGTGGGAATAATGTTGTCATCCAGAGAGAGATCGGTAGAACACAGCTGCCTATTGGTTCTCCCTGCTGTCATTTCAATTTTTTCTCTGTGTATTGCACACAGTCTACCCACCCTCTCCTACCACTGCCAGCCATTCAGAAGCCTGAGGGAGGGAAGAGCAGAAAGACACCCATGGGGGAACTAGCTGAAGACAGTAAATAGGGTGCATGTAATCTCCATGTGAATGATGAAGGGTTGCAGTTACTGTGAAATGTCCCGCAATCTGAACCTGTATTGTTTAAATTGGGTTGTGCTGGATATTTCAGTTGGCCCCTGCAGGGAAATATTGGAAACCACTGCCCTAGAGGGTTACATACAGCTTGAGGTCCAAACTACCACGCCAGTATAGATTCTGTGATAATTAGGCAATTTCTCTTAAGTACTAATTTTGGGCAGTAGTATCTTCTATAATTGGCCTTTTAAATGGTTATTAGATCTTGATAATCAATTCTTATATGTTTTTTGTGACAGTTATCAAAGACTTTGTTCTGATGTCTCATCATACCTGCCCAAGGGAGGCGGCTAAGGAAATTAACCGACTACTGCAGGTTATGTTGGAGGTGAAGAGTCGCTGGAGAACTGAGGTATAAACAGAGAAATAAGTCGTTGTGGAGGATTATTTCTTCATCTGAGGCAGTTTAGGCCCAATTACTGCAACTATACAGGCACCTACCTTAAAGAGGACCTACCACCTCTGCATGTGCCTTCTATTATCGGCACCTCCAGTGCTAATAACAGGGCAGATCAGAGGTTGAAAAAAGTTCAAAAGATCAAAAGTTATAAAAAAAAAACGCATATACTCGAATATAACCGTATATACTCGAATATAAGGCGAAATTTTCAGCACCTGAAATGGGCTCAAAAAATGAAAATCGTGGCATTTTGTAGGTGGACTTTATGAGTGAATTGCAAAGTCCCCAAACATGCTATCATCACCAAATTTGCTGGAGATTTGAATTTTTTTTTATTGCTGTAGCATATGTAGTTTTTGCATAAATTAAGTTCAAAGTCAAGTCAAATTTGAACTTATTTTGTGCAAAAACTTGATATGCTAGAACAATACTTTTTTCTTTACAATGTTCCCACATCCCTTCTCTACATCTCCAACACTTCTAGTGATGATATCATGTTCAGGGGCTTTGTTATTAACTTACAAATCTGCTGAATTGAATAATTACACCTCAAAAAAAAGTACATTTGCTGTGTGTTTCTGAGCCTTAGTTGCTGCATTTCCCTCCCTAGGCTTATACTCGAGTCATTCAGTTTTTCCAGATTTTTTTTTCTAAAATTTGGTACCTTGGCTTATATTCGGGTCGGCTTATACTCGAGTTTATACGGTACTCAGTAAAACTACCATTAATGACTTCTGGCCACATGTTGTACTGCTCTTTTGTATGTATGAGGGAAAACCCCCCAAAAATAAGTTTTCTCTCATTTTAGAATGTTATGCTTCTCGGAGACTTGAATGCAGCTTGCGGCTATGTGACAAATGAGGAATGGAAGAACATTCAGTTGCGGAGCAGTAACACCTTTCACTGGCTGATCGGTGATAAAGATGACACTACGGTGAACACCAAAACGCATTGTGCCTATGACCGGTAAATATGTGGATGGGAAACAGGGGCCCACAACAATCCTTAATCATTAGGAATAACCCTCTTTCTTTTAATATTTACAAAGTATTGTTGTTCACGGAGAAGAATTTCTCAAGGCGATAATACCAGGATCTGCAAAGCCGTTCAACTTCCAAAAAAAATTCGGCCTCTCTGAAGAGGAGGTAAGAGTGGCTTTTGCAGAGTTTTATCATACTTTTTTCAGCTTCAGTAAGTTTTTATTACATAGTATATGTGCAGAATTAAGCTCTGGTCGATTCCTGTGCGGTCGATTGCAACATGGTGATGCAACTAACCAATGCTAATAGATGCGCACCATCTTTGGCAATCAATCCCTGGACCTCAGTCCCCATTCAAAGTAATGGTGATCGAACAATGATTAACCAACATGTCAGTGCCACAAGGATCCACAAAGTCCACAAGGATCGCCACGAATGCGCATGGCGATTTATCATTCAGGAATCTAACGCAAAAGTGACCTGTGTATTGCCAGCTTTAGTCATCTATGGTTTATGAACTTTATTTAGCTGCAGAGTAAACACAAATAATAGACCTCTAGAGAAGACACAATCATTGTTTAGCACACTGCCATCCCGGCTCGCAGCAAAAAACAAAAAAAAATTCAGATGCCAACCAGAATCCATATTTAACTGGTGCAAAAACACCCAAGTAAGTTTTTTGTTTTCAATATAATCCAGACTAACATTATAGGTGTGGTGGATGCCATCTTGGATGTGGCATTGTAGATCTAGCCAAATCTATCTGGCCTGTTAAGCAGGGTACAGACGTGGAGATATGGGTCAAATCAATGGCCGTTTCGAGCGGCGTGCGCGCTCACGGCCATCTATCTAACCCATATAGTCTGCCCCTATTGCTGTTTTCGAGCGGGACAAATCAATCCCGCTCGAAAACAGACTTATCGGACATGACCGTTAATACGGCGATGTCCGATGCTTTGCCTGGATCTCCAGTATCATACATGTGACAGAAAAAGTTGCTTTTCTATAAGTACTAGCAATCTTCACACTAGTACACACTAGTCGGCCCTTTCACACTATACATACATTAATACATTTTTAACCGCATTTTTTTCAGTACTGCTTTTTCTCATAGAAAACCAATGTTTGTATGTATTTGGTTTTATGAATTAGACTAAATCAGACATGGGCAAACTAAAGGTAGCCATACACGGGTCGATTTGTCACCGATCGATTCCTGATCCAATCATTCCAGGCGATCGTGGAATTGAAGGAACACCACCTTAGGAATCTGATTTGTGGCTGATTTGGACAGGAGCTGATCTCCAAAATGGCCGACTCCACAAAATCCATCGATCAGAAAGGCTGCTGCATAGGGAGCTATGGGACCACCAACGTACTTCGATTGTCACATGATCGACCCCTAAAAAAACGTTGTTTCAATGTTGATTGGTCAAAAATTTTGTGAAAAATCGACTCTTGTATGGGAGTCTTAAGGCAAGGGGCAAAAACTGGTCCTTTTATTTGGCTCTTTGTCACCTTGGTGTCCAGACAGTCTGGCTCCCCTCATTCCCTGCAGTAAGTGAAGATAACACCTAGATGATCATTGTATGGATTGTTTCCTAGAGGCCATAATTGCCTGCAATAGAGTGTTTAAGCTTCTCTATCAAAAGCTTCTATTTATATATTTTTAACATATTTTCTTTTTTTAAATATCCTGCCCTAGCCACGAGGACTTCGGACCCCTATGGCAAGCGGGCATTGCAGTCTCTTGGTCCGGTTCCTATGTCACATTTAAAAACCCATTGTGGCTCAGAAGTCAAAAACTCCTGGACTAGAAGCATGCATCAGGAAAGTTTAAAGCTGGCCATACACCTTTAGATCTGTCAGATATCCTTTAGATCTACCAGCAACTATGTAGTATAGGGTCTTCTGCGATTGCCCACAGGTAGACTTGATGGTTTAGAAAGTCCCTCATATTACATGGTTTAAGTAAAACTAATGGAGATCTAAAGGAAATCTGACAGAGAAATCTAAAGGTGTATGGGGAGCCTTATGCTAGGCATATACATGCCGATAAGTGGCCGATTTTTAATCTGACCGACGGGCGTGCGCGCTCGCGCCGTCAGTCAGGTTAAAAATCGGCCGCTAATCGGCATGTGCCCACATGGGGCGACAGATCCCTGTCGCCCCACAGCTCAGCCGGCCAGAGAACGGACATGTCCGATCTTCTCTGGCCGATGCAAGCTGATGCCATAAGCTGCAATGAAGACAGTGTCTTCATGCGGATTGTGGCCGGCACACAAAGGGTGCCCGGCCGATAGAAGGGGCCCCATAATGCAATGGGATGCTAACGTGATGACGTCATCACGTCAGCATCTCGGCATACATCGGAGCAGGTCTATCTGACCTGCTCGGTGTGTGTATGCCGAGCATTAGACTAGACTCTTGCACAAGAAAGGTCTCCATGATGTATCTTCCTATTTATAGTTCATGTGTTCAAACTGCCAGAAGACTCTTGGTATTTCCATCTATGGCATTAGAGCAACAAATGGAAAAGGTCCCTTAAGCCCCCCATACACCTTAAGATTGATCCATACAATATCTATTAGATCTACCAACAACTGTGTAGTATAGTGGCCTCCCTGATAGAATACATAGTGATTGGGAGGTATATATCACTGCTATGTAGTGCCGGGTCCTCCCTGATAGAATACACAGTGATTGGAAGAATTAGAAAGGTTTTTATATTACATGGTTTTGGTAGAACAAAATTTGATTGTACAGAAATTGTATGGAAAGATTGTAAGATGTATGGGGGCCTTTAGAGGATACTTATTTCTTTTTTTTTTTCTTCCTCCCAGGCTCTTGAAGTAAGTGACCACTTCCCAGTAGAGGTCAATCTCCGGACTGATCCACGCATGGATAGAGAGCTATAACCACTTTTTATTAAGTCACTGCTCTAATAAACCATTTGTACATATGGATGCTGATTAATTTAATTTCACAACATACCTTGATGTAATTACCACACCACTACACTTAGGTTTAAAGATGTAGAGGGGGCAATCAAAAAAATCACAGGGAATTGTAAGGGTGACAGATGATTTGTTAAATTCCTGGATACAGGAATCGAAACCCATAAAGACATTGTTTCCATTCCCAAGGGTGGAGGATTTGTTCTCACAAACCGCAGCATAGCATACCTGTCAACTAACCTGTTTTGGAAGTTTTTTGGCCGACAGTGACATTTTTTATGTGGCTTTCCCGGCCAAATCTCATTTCAATAAATTGTGGATTTTTTGCGTAATTTAGCAGAGAGAGGGTGTGACACCATCTTTTAAGTTCCCACCTTGCTCGTGCTAATAATGTGCGGGGTGGGATATTAGTAGGGAGAGTAACCCCTCTCCCTCTTAAATCAGCCGACAACTAAATAGGATACCAGAAGTGATGTCACTTCCTGCATTTGGAATGCAGAAGAGCCACGTTCCAAATACCGGAAGTGACATTACTTCCTATATTTTTCCCCTTATTCTTGCACATTAAAGTTGACAGGTATGTAAGGTAGACAGATTTCCATAGGAACACTAAACCTATGCTTGTGGTTTTGGGAACGCACATGTCACAGAAAACTCCCTTAGGATGGCCATGCATTCCACTGTATGAGGAGAAGAAAAAAAAAAAAAAAAAAAAAAGCACCCACCCTTGGAAAGCCGCATCAAGAACCTATGAAGAGGTCATATTTAGTAAAGGATTAGTTACTGAAATTTGATTAGCCGTTTTTCCTTGAACGCAGGTAGGTGGGCATACAATCTGCATGCCAATGTTGGAATTAAAGCATCTGGAAAGCGAAAGTTGAATGAAAAGCTAATCATTTTAAAGCACCGTCTGTATCATCCCAGTTACTTTCAAAGTAAGCTCAGAAAACCAGACTGGTAATGCATCCATGTCGGAGGACACAAATACCTGGTTACAGACCGCATGGTCTCATTTTGACAAAAGCTCAACTTTTGAGCACCAGCTCCCCCTAGGGAATTACGTCTTTTATGCCCCAATTTATCATCCTTTAAAATCAAGAAAAGTCCTGCACTCTGTCCTTAGAAAATACACTGCTCAAACAAATAAAGGGAACACAAAAATAAAGCTAGTCACACACGGTTCGATTTTAGCATTCAATCAACATATTTCAATGAAAAATATAATTGTACAATGTGGGCAGAAAAACGATTTTTGTTCAATCGACGATTGATCGATTTTTGTCAAATCGACGATTGAAACAGGTTGGAAAATGTTGGTCGATTGTACAATCATCTAACTACATTCCTTGCAGCTTTTTTTGGTCGAGTCAATGATACTCCATGTGTGTGGCTACTTCCCTTTAACACATCATTTCAGATTGAAACTAAAAAATAATTAGACAAATTCAATCGACGATTTTAGATCACTTCGATATACTTTAGTCAAAATCACTCAATAATCGTACTCCCCATGTGGTGTAACAACAATTAAATGAGGATTGATTTTCGATTAATCCATTGAACTCCAAAATCAAATCTATTGTACATAAAATTGAACAGTGTAGGGCTAGCTTAAGACATCCTAGATCTGAATGCATTAAATATTCTTATTAAATCATTAATTTAAATGTGCCAACAACAAAATCACACAATTATCAATGGAAATAAGATGTATCAACCCATGGAGGTCAGGATTTGGAGTCTCAAAACTAAAGTGAAAATAAACAGTACAGGCTGATCTCACTTGATGTAATGTCCTGAAAACTATGCAAAATGAGGCTCGGTAGTGTGGCGTTGGTGGATGGAGCGAGACATAATCAGTTGGATTCAGGTCTGGGGAACGGGTGGGCCAGTCCATAGCATCAATGCCTTCGTCTTGCAGGAACTGCTGACCCATGCCAGCCACATGAGGTCTACCATTGTCTTGCATAAGAAAGAACCCAAGGCCAACCACACCAGAATATGGTCTCACAAGGGGTCTGAGGATCTCATCTCAGTACCTAATGGCAGTCAGGCTACCTCCGGCGAGCACATGGAGGGCTGTGCAGGCCCCCAAAGAAATGCCACCCCACACCATTACTGACCCACTGGCAAACCAGAACGTTCTCCACGTCACGTCTGTCACATGTGCTCAGTGTGAACCTCCTTTCATCTGTGAAGAGCACAGGGCGCCAGTGGCAAATTTGCCAATCTTGGTGTTCTCTGGTAAATGCTAAACATTCTGCATGGTGTTGGGCTGTAGCACAACCCCCACCTGTGGTTGTCTGGCTCTCATGGAGGTTTTCTGACCGTTTGAGCAGACACATGCACATTTGTTGCCCACAGGCCATTTTGCAGGGCTCCTACAGTGCTCCTCCTGTCCCTCCTTGCATAAAGGGTGGAGGTAGCGATCCTGATGCTGGGTTGTTGCCCTCCTACACATCTCCTGATGTACTGGCCCTGTCTCCTTGTAGTGCCTCCATGCTCTAGACCAGTGTTTTTCAACCATGTTCCACAGCACACTAGTGTACCGCAGGATGTTTCCTGGTGTGCCGTGGGTTTTTGATCCCACCCTCAGCCCTCCCATCTAGCTGCCTCTTATAGTATAAGTCTTAAGGCCCCCATACACTGGTCCGTTTCCCATCGGATTCCGGGCGCACCTTGTCTGATCGATCACGTCCGATTGATCGGGGGCACAGAATCGGATCGGACAGAGAACCAACATGTTGGACTTTCTGATCCGATTCAGCACACATCAGGGGGACTTGCCATTTGTGAAGTTAGCGATCAGACACGGAATCATCCAGGAATCGGTGGGCCAAGGTGGTATGTAGCGATCGGACAGACTTAATTGGCCGATCAATCGGACCTCCGATTTCCGCTGACATCGCCAGAATCGATCGGCCATGGAATCCAACAATGTATGGCTAGCTTTATACTATAAGAGGCAGCTAGATAGGAGGGCTAAGCAACCGCATCCTCACAGAGCCGGTCCGTGTATAACACAGATCGGCTGTATAAGTCTTATACTATAAGTATAAAATATGTTATACACGGACCGGCTGTGAGGATGCCGTTGCTTAGCAACACACGTCCCCACAGACCAGGGGCTGTGTTTTTGCTCTTCTGGTACGCATCTGCGTTCCAGCAGGGCACCTGCTGATGACGTACTTCCGGCAGGGACCTTTGCCCAAAAAAGGTTGAAAAACACTGCTCTGGACACTACACTACCCAACTCCACAATCCTTTGCTTTAGCCCAGGTGTGTGAGAAGATCCCTCAGGAGACCATCTGCCACCTCATCAGGAGCATGCCCAGGCATTGTAGGGAGGTCTGTACAGGCACATTGAGGCCACACACTGAGCCTCATTTTGTCTTGTTTTAATTACATTTCATCAAACCTAGATCAGCCTGTAGCATTTATTTCCCCTTTAATTTTATAAATTTGAGTTCTATTGATTTTTTGTGCAATTGTCATCAGCACATTCAACTTTGTAAAGAACAAAGTATTTAATATAAAATTCTCAGATCTAGGTCTTTTGTGTTGACGTAAATTTTTGAGCAGTGTTTTCCAAGTAAAAACTTAAAGAATTTAGACTTGAGTAGAAATTTCCTTACTTTCATTAACCTCCTGGGTGTTACTCAAGGTAAGTTTGCTGTGCAGAACACTGAGGTTAAGCACCCCTGGCAGAATGTCCAAATGTGGGGTAAACTTGCTGCAAAAAGCAGCAATAAGCCGCTTACCTGCTCCCTACAATTTGACAGAAAGCTCCAGCAACATTGGGACTGCCAATGCTATCACATAATACAGGCATAACCAGTCATGTTGATAAATTCAGCCATGACACCAGCGGTGACATGGGTGGGCTGCCTGGGCCTACAGTTTGACAGGCATGTGTAAACAGTATACCTGGCATCATTAACCTCCCTAGCGCTCTAGTAAGGTCCAGATTTCTGTACTAAAACTACCAGACTTTATGATTTTTATGTTGTAGGCCTGTTACTTCCCAAAATATGTCTGTACAAGGGTCTAGTAGACGTCCTGAATATAATATTGTTTGAAACAATTATGTAAAATAAAAAAATATTTCTGAAAAACTTTTGTATCATAGATTTCAAAACCGTATGCTATTTCTATTTTGTTTATAATACATTTTTTTTTTTTTTTACTTTGAATTGTATTGGATCTCTCCCCTGGTGTGATGGACCTGGTGACATCACATCAGGGGAGAGAGGGTTAACTTCAAAAGGGTCATATCTGGGGAATCACTGAAAATTGTTCTCCATAGAAAACTTTTCCTGCAATTTACTTTTAAATCGCGTGCCACCACCCTTATATCACATCATGTCATTCCGCAGGCAGGTTGAAAGCTGCCTCCATGCAGAAGGCTCTTCAGTACTCTTCGGAACAGCGCATCGGTAAGTTTACGCTAACAGGGCTCTGATCTCCACCATCCAGTGTAATACCAACAGGTTAATGGACAGCCAAGTAAATTGTTGACCTTTTGGCACTGAGGGGGTTGCATAGCTGCGATTTTTGGACTGCTGAGGTGACTAGCCCAGAATTTGTTGGCTGTGCCAAAATTTAGTTTGGAGATGTAGACTCCCTGACTTCATTTAATGTTGCCATGTGGTCCTTGAGGATATTTGGCTCAAACCCTAGTTTCAGAAGCTTAAAGACTTAAAGCTTCTCAGCTACTAAACCCCTATGGAAAGGTTTCTTATAAACATACAACAGGAACACATTGTACTTGAATACTTTTATTGATGTAAGATCTCAAAGTACACAGGCCAGATAAAAGTGGGGAGCTCATACAGTGTGCAGTGCCTTCCACTGCTCCAGAGAGCCCCGGGTAGGGATGTACTTGACGCCACAGCCATCTGGAACCAGACGTTTCTCAGCCACCATTGCCTCAAAGTCCTCAAAATTGAACTTTGTGAATCCCCACTTCTTAGAAATGTGGACCTGGAGAAAATTAAGACAACCATGAGCAGCAGCACCAAGTTTCACACAGCAAGATTATAGTACTTATCTGTATACACATGCTCTAAAATATTTTAAAACCTGATTACCAATAGGACAGAGTCAAAGTACAGGGATGGAGGATAAGTATCCCAATGTTTGTCAGATTGTTATGCTTATGCATAGAGGTGTTCATTATAAATTAAAAACTTTTAGTTCAATTTACTTGATTGCCATCTGCCACAAAATGATTTAACTTTGTGATTTGTGTACTAACCAAATCACCATTAGGGGTTGTTCTATGATAAAGG
Source organism: Ptychadena robeensis (assembly GCA_036250615.1). NCBI lineage: Eukaryota > Metazoa > Chordata > Amphibia > Anura > Ptychadenidae > Ptychadena > Ptychadena robeensis. Next base: position 50,252,757 of record CM070040.1, read on the forward strand.
CCTGAGGTTCTAGCTTCCTAGATTCAACAAAGAACCCACTGCCCATTTAGTGGCAGAACATTGTTGGGAGGCTACATGGGTTGATTTTGCGTTTCAATCATATTGGGCAAAAAAATAAATGAACTCTTGATTGTACCACCGCACATGTGTTCTTGATTCACAACCAATTGATCAAAATTCCTAGAAAACTTGATACTTAAGCGTATGCATACCTTAACACTAGACATCTATGTCCTAACAATTTCTGTTCACTTGAATGTGTTCCCATATATTTATTATTGGGTAACAAATTCAAGGTGATATTGGATAGTTCACTTAAAAACTATTAGTAATTAGAATTAAGATTTTCCAAATTGTCTGCTCTATGGTCCACCCCCCTCCCTCAAATGAGTAGTGTCAATAAGAAGAAATAGAAAATTGGAGTTTCCAAGGTTCAGAAAATATATTTTACAATCAATCCTTTTTACCAGGACTTACTCCACACACTGTTGAACCTTTCAAGTTTAGTCTAAATGCCCACTTCGTAGGGGAGTGAATGAGGAAATCCAGATGTGGAGTTCCTCCTTCCCTCCCAAATATTAGATGGGGACCATACCTTGTTTATCCTCAATATCTATGTATATCGTATTAACATGCATTGGATATGTAAATCAATTAAATCAACCCTGAATAAATACATTTTCTAAGTACTGATAAATAGGATTCATTGTAAAATACACTTTTTGAACCTTGGAAACACCAATTGTTCATTTCTTTTTATTTTTGGGTGCCATTGTCAACCCATAAGATACAAAAAAAAGTAAATGCAAACAAGAAGTTAAATCAGGCAGAAAGTGGTGTAAATTGAACTTAAGAAATCTCAAATCTATCTTACCTTCTGACGGCCAGGGAACTTGAACTTTGCTCTGCGCAGAGCTTCAATCACATGCTCCTTGTTTTGGGCCTTGGTGCGGATGGACATGATGATCTGTCCAATATTGACTCTGGCTACTGTGCCCTGAGGTTTCCCAAAGGCACCACGCATTCCAGTCTGGAGCCTGTAAAGGTGGGTAAATAGTTAGAGAAGCTGAGGAAGTCAGCAGTAATGTCTCCAAGGCCCCTTAGAGCATTCAGCACTGACAGCTGAGAGCATACACAGCCAAGGATTATACTGTATGCAGCCTTTGCACACCAACTTCTGATTACAGCAAAAGTTGGTCGGCTTAATAAGCTGCAAAGAAAGAAAACACCCAAATGTCTGGGAAACAAATTCTACTGCCAAAACTAAAACCTGTTACAGTTCTGCTCACTGAAGACCTTCAGACTAAACAAAAAAAGCTACCTGCATGGAGAACACAGATCCTTCATACGTCTCAGAAACAGTGATTCTAGAATGTCATTTATCTGGCCCTTTGACCTGCATGTAATTTGCACATTGATGGCATCTCTAAGTTAAGCCAAGTTGAAGCACAGCAGCTTGATTGGCTCGGCTTCAGTAATTTGCATATTGGCAAAACGTCTCACATTACACATCTTTACTGGTCACAGATATTTAGGCAATGCCAAGGTGAAAAACTTAAAAAAGGTCAAGTTTTGGTCTCGCTGGCTTTGTATTCAGAACATTTACACTTACCTATCAGCCCCAGCGCAGGATAACATTTTGTTGATGCGAATGACGTGGAATGGGTGGAGGCGCACTCTGATGTGGAAACCATCCTTGCCACAACTCTTCACCATGTACTTGTTAGCGCAGATACGTGCGGCTTCAAGAGCTGGAGAAAGAACATTGTCTTTTAATTCAGGACAAAACCAACCTAAGGCGGCATGCGTATCCTTATCTGCATTACTGTCTCCAAGGTCCCTTAGAGTACTTTGCAGGGTGAAGCAAAGCACATACACAACCAGGGAAGTTACTGTATGCAGCCATTGCACACCTACTTCTGATAACAGCAGAAACAGGTCGGCTTAATAAGCTGCAAGGTCCAAGTATAAACATAATACAACTGAACTGGGTACAATATAGTCAACAGTGTCACCACAAGCAAAAATTTATTTTGCAGTTACAAATGGATGTTGGTCTGAAAGGCAAGGTTGAATTCTGTCTCCTCGCTTACTTCTTCCTATTACAAAGTGCTTGTTTTTACTTTGTATGCAACAGCATAGAATTCCAGAAAACAGCCAAAGTGAACAAGATTATAGCTTTTTTTAGTCAGACGTCTCTCCTTTTGTGCACAAGTGCAGCTTTCACACCTCTCTGCATTGCCAATATTAGCAGGGCTCTGCTGATTTAACCAATACCGTTCAGACAGGAGATCTGGCAGTGACTGCATCTCCCATCTGGCAGCTCCTCCACCTTCCCAGCTAATCTTGCCGGGATAGCTGGCATTTTGGGGGTAAAAGTGCATCTTCTAGCAGATATACCGTTTTTATTTATGGAGTAGTCTAAAGTTACAAAATTAACCTGCTCAATACTGAGCCTCACTCCTTAAAAGCACAGTAGCTGGATGGTCTTACCTTCAGATGACAGCTGCTCATACTCATCGGAGACCATGTGACCACATAGTGGGAACTCGTCCACCTTGGCCTTCTTACGACCCAAGTCAAAGATCCTGATTTTAGAATCTTAAATAAAACAAAAACAATAAGTTAATCATTCCACAGTTCAAAGCAAACACTTTGAAAAGCTCAGAGATTGTATGAAACTTACTTTTTAATTGAACACCAGTTATAGAATTACAATATAAAACTATTAGCATATGCAGGTTCCACTTCTCTACAACTAGTTATTAAAGACCCAAAGCAGTAAAAACCAACATCTCCTTAAAGTACTTTTTTAAGGTCCAGATTTCTGTACCAAAAGCGCACCATAGACTTAAATTAAAAAAATTTTTTTATGTTGTAGGCCTGTAAATTTTTGTAAAATAAGTGCGTACAAGGGTCTAGTAGACATCCTGAATATAATGTTTGACACACACACAATTATGTAAAAAAAAGATTACATTTGAAAGATAAATAAAAAAAAAGGTATCATCTGAGTGATAACATTTTTAAAATATGTATTTTGTATGATAGATTTCAAAACAGTATGTATTCACATTTATGTTTTTTTTATATTAATACAATTTTTATTTAATTGGAAACATGTTTGTTTTTACTTTGAGTTGTATTGGATACAGTTATCACTGTGCACAAACAATTGACATATTACCCTAAACCTCGCTTTCATGGTGGCGGAGCCATGTTATCACCTTTAAAAGAAACTAGGGCAACCTCTCATGTTATCTACAATACACGTATTAAGCTTCATCCATTTTCACAATGAGTAATACTGGAAGACTGCACGGTCATCACAACTAAAGAAATGTCTAATAGTGAGTATATAAATATGATGCGTCATCTTACCTGGGACACCCCTACAGAAACGGGACTTTGGGTAGGGCTTGTTTTTACAGTATCTGTAACTAAACACAAAATAGTCCATTATAAGCAGCTTGACAAGTTAGGAACATTTCACACATACATTGGTAGTTTAGTTTAAGAGAAATTTTATTAGCTGTACAGACATGGGATCAATCAATACTATAATCCTATTACAATGCGCAAAACCTTTAGGCTTAGTTTACACTGGCGGCTTTTTACCGCCAGGTAAACGACCCTTTAACGTGACCAACAGGCGGACGCCACATTAGGGCTGCAGTGCCATAGGACCTCTATGGGGTCCTTAAACGCCCTGTAATAGCCTGCACTAGTTTGCAGTTGTTTCTCCAGCGCTTGCGGGAGCCTGCTGTCGGTTCTCGAGCTGAAAGCAGCTCCAGAACTGACAGTCTAAACTTAGCCTTACTGTCATGTCCAATATGGACTCTGGCTACTGTGCCCTGAGGTTTCCCAAAGGCACCACGCATTCCAGTTTGGAGCCTGTAAAGGTGGGTAAATAGTTAGAGAAGCTGAGGAAGTCAGCAGTAATGTCTCCAAGGCCCCTTAGAGCATTCAGCACTGACAGCTGAGAGCATACACAGCCAAGGATTTTACTGTATGCAGCCTTTGCACACCAGCTTCTGATTACAGCAAAAGTTGGTCGGCTTAATAAGCTGCAAAGAAAGAAAACACCCAAATATCTAGGAAAGCAATTCTACTGCCAAAACTAAAACCTTACAGCATGATAAAGGCCAAAGATCCTGCTTGAGTTCTGCTCACTTTGAAGACCTTCAGTCTAAACAGAAACGCTGCCTGCATGGAGAAGTTCCAGAAACAGGGATTCTAGTAATTGTAACTGGCCCTTTGCCCTGCATGTCATTTGCATATTGCTGGCATCTCTAAACCAAACACTCCACACATACATTGGTTTAGAATAAGAGAAATGTGATCAGCTGTACAGATATGGGATCAATACATACTATAATCTCTTACTAGATGCTAAACATTTACTGTTCTGTCCAAGCACAAGATCACTAGACCAGTTGGAGGTGGACGTAGATCACAGAATGGCAACATTCACACAACATTCTGTTGGCCCTCGTAAGATTTTGAAGTTTAATCTTCTACAATTGAGGTCTGGGGAGCTTTTCCATCCTTTCCTAGTTACGTACTATGGCCACAAATAACAATTTAGAATATAAGTAGCAGAAAACTGGTTAAAAATCTAAGGCAATGCTCAAGAGCGCCAAGTACAGGGTCATTTGAAATGGTCATGGTTTAACAAGGAGAGGCTTATATCAAATTTCATTTCAATGTGGGGTAACCCCAAGCTACACATGGGGTAGCATACCTCCTCCACCCATGCCCGCAACGTCCCTCCAGTGTCATCACTGGAGCCACTACCGACATCAGTGATGACACCAGAGAGGTGTTCTGAGTCTTTACATTATCGGTCATCATTATGGACACAGGGGATGTGTACAGGCAGACGGAGTGGAGGATAGATTACGTGAAAATTAAAGAAAATGTATAAAAAAAAATAAAAAAGAGTCAACCAAGAAAGAGAAGGCAACATAAATAGAAGAGTAATCAGCTAATGAACACCAGAGGATTGTGGTTTAGTGGCCTCAATTGTTTCATATAATATACCTGTCTATACCCAAACCTACAAGCCCCTCAAATAGCCGCTTTGGTCAGGTGATGTGTATGTGCACTGTGCTTTAGGTAGGGGGTCCCGACACCGTGGAGACATAGCCTAACTCTTTAGCAGCATGGTCTCTCACTACACATTAGTGGCACCCAGCTCCCCTCTACTACCCATGAAGTATTCAGCAGATACTTTTTCCATGGTTAACAGAAGGAATATAGAGAATGTGCCACAAGATCCATTAACATTGAGAACTTCCCATCGTTTATTTCGTTCTTTTCCAAAACGGAGATATAACTTAACGGAGTTCAGCTCTGATCCGGACCCTAAACCTAATAACCGGGCCTAGTCTTCCCTGCTAAGACTAGGCCATCCCATGCTGGCGGCTTGGACACGAGTGCGGCCTGGTCGGCACATGGCGGAGTTTCGCATCAGATCAACTCACCAGCGAGCGGGTCTCCGGCCCATGATGGCTCTCAGTACCTGAACAGAGGAGACATAACAAGAAGAAAGACGTAAGATGTCTGCTAGAGAACCCGCGGCTCCCGCCCAGCACCGGCACACAGGCACGATCCGCCATCTCACTCACCTCGCCGACAGCAAAGAGGAAGCTAATGCGCCTGCGCACTTCCTTATAAACTCGCTCCGCCCCTTCAAATACCACCTGACACAGGCGTCAGGCAATAATGACACCGAACCTAAAGCGCCTCCAGTTATAGTGGCGGAAGTCCTTCTGACGGCCATTTTGTTGGAGACCTATCTCCAATCCAGTCAGAGTCTGTATAAAATACACATTTTCAATTACAATACCATTCAATAGGTCAATGTATAAACGTATTTCTTTACAGAGGGTCAGTGCTGCTCTCATTTCTTTTTCCTTGGGATCGGTGCATTGGCCGAACGTGGGTAAAACCGTAGTGAAGTTTTGGCAGAACTCCAGAACTTGAACTTGTGACATGAATCAAATGGGGTAAATGGAATAAAGTAAAAGAGAGTTGTTAACAGCATGTTTTATTTACAGATGTGTGAGTTACCAGGCTGCAAAAGGATCAAAGCGCGGAGCACAGGACGTATGACGTACTTTTGTATCTAGAATTATAATGATGTTTTAAATAAAATTGTGTGTATGTGCAGGTGTGCACATAACTTTTTTAGTGAGCTGCTCAGACGAGTACCAGGAGATGGGGTTTGGTACTCACCCCACATGTATGTGGTCAGGAAGTCATTGTCTCCCTTACTGTCCTCTGCATCAGCTTCCTGCATGGTAGGTTCTGCTGCTGATGGACCTCCCTGTTCCTTATTTAGTCTCTGATTAGCTGTCTCCATCCACAGGCTGCCAGCTGGCTTTGGGTCAAATGTAACTCTTACAGTTCAACTCATTTGAACCCCCAGATCTCATGCCTTAGTAACTAACTCCTGAGACTACCTGCAGTCCAAATGTCAACCTTTCATAGTCATATTCCAGCTGTCACACAGTGCTTTTTTCTTGTCAGATTTTCCTCTAACATATGCATACTCTGACTTTGATCCCCCAGATCTCCAAGAAGTCCACCCTTAGAAGTCCAATCTTTTTTGGGGGGGATTATTAATTTACAACCTTTCATAGTTATTTATATTTCCCTGAAGTTATCCAAGTGACATAAATTATATACATTTACCATTTAGCTGTGGCCGCCCAGACATGCCTCCAAGTTGTTAGTATGCATATGAGCTTTGTAAGAATAATGCAGGTACGCAGAGTTTTTGGCCCCTTTTGAGTACCAGAGTACCACTTATGTGCACCCCTGTGTATGTGTCAATTTGTTGCATGTGCACATGTGTTATTATGTCAGTGTGTTGTGACTGTAAAATGTGTGTTGATATGTCTGTAAAATGTATGTGTGCATTGTTTATATGTACCGTATGTTATGTACAGTGCATCACTTTTTACACATTTTTTTATGTTACAGCCTTTTCCCAAAATAGATTAAAAAAAATTCTCAAAATTATACACACTACACCCCATAATGACAATGTTAAAAAAAAGTTAACTTGAGATTTTATCAAATTTATTAAAACTAAAATATCTTAAAAAAAAAATTGAAATCACATGTGCATAAGTATTTATGGCCTTTGCTTACAACTTTGTCGATGCACCTTTGGCAGCAATTACAGCCTCAATTCTTTTTTTCCCATTCCCTTTTTCAGCACCTCTGAAGCTCCATCAAGTTGGATGGGAAGCCACTCCTCTGATATCTTGGCTGTGTGCTTTGGTTAGTTGTCCTGCTGAAAGATGAACCATCACCCCAATCAAGAGTGCTATGGAGCAGGTTTTCATCCACAATGTCTCTGTACTTTGCTGCAGTCATCTTTCCATTTATCCTGACTCCCTGTTGCTACCGCCAAAAAAACCGTCCCCCCAGCATGATGCTTCCACCACCATGCTTTACTGTAGAGATGGCATTGGCCTAGTCATGAGCCTGGTTTTCTCACATAACGGTGATATATGCACTGTGTAATATTTACAGTATATTGTGTGTGTATCCCTGTAAGGGTTACACCTGTTGTTGACAAAGTCCTGGAAGCATGAGTCATGTCTGGGTGTGTACTTCATCTCTTCCCTCCAAAATGTATCTTATGTACTCCTGCCCAGTAACAGGCCTTAAGCCAGCCCCTGTCTCAAGGCATTAATAGGCAGCCCTCAGAATGCTCTGGGCATCTTCTGTTGATTCTTCCTGAAGTACCACAGCCACAGCATTAGACCCAGCAAGAGTGACCCCCCTGCACCCAGCCTAAGGATTCCAGCACTTTGGCGGCAGCACAGTAACTATCTTCCCTACGACTGAAACCCTTCTCTGCCCTCGGGAGTCGGAGTGGCTGTAAATAATCTTTAATAAAAACTGTAAATAGCCCCCTATCCTAGCCCCCTGTGCAGACGGTCATCCACCTCAAAGAACCTGGTGTTGTGAGTACCAACACACATTGCACTCGCACGACCCTACAGTGGATTGCTGCAGAGATGGTTGACCATCTGAAAGGTTCTCCTCTCTCCATAGACAACCTCTGAAGCTCTGACAGAGTGACAATTATTTCTTGGTCACCTCCCTGACCAAAGCCCTCCCACCATTGCTCAGTTTAGATGGAAGAATCTTGTGGGGTTTCGACTTCTACCACTTATGGATGATGGAGGCCACTGTGCTCATTGGGAGCTTCAAAGCAGCAGACATGTTTTTGATACTTGTCCCAGATTTTTTCTTTAAGACAATTTCTTTGGCTATGTTCCCACATCCCCCAATTGCTCACGCAATTGACCAGGCGATCTTCACCCGCGATTTGAAAAAAAATTCCCCTATTATAAAAAAAATTGCGTCCATAGAGAATGAATGGACGAATTTTTTTGGCTTAATGCTTGGCTTGTGCTTTGACATGAACTGTCAACTGTGGGTCCTTATTTGGACAGTTGTGTGTCTTTGCAAATCAACTGAAATTACCACCAGTGGACTCCAATTAAGCTACAGAAACATCTCAAAGAGGATCAGGGGAAAAAGGATGCACCTGAGCTAAATTTTGAGCTTCATGGCAAAGGCTGGGAATACTTATGCATGAATGCTTTCTATTTTTTTAATTTATAATAAATTTGCCAAAACATGAAGTAAACTGTGTCTCTTCTCCTTGCCTACCTTTCAGGTCACTGAGCAGCATTACATAGTGTGGGTTGGCCAATAAAGAGGCTAACTGGACAAATTCACGGGGGCACACGAGACCCCCAAAAAGTTACTTTACCACCCCATTCGAACCAGAAGACGCACCTTAAAGTACATCTTATGGTCTGAAAAATACAGTAAGTTTTTGTGCAGCTTATTGAGTGTATGCTTTTTGTGGAGCACCTCACTAACTCAGTGTGCACTAACATCACATTGTTCTGATAAAATTGTGTATTTGAATCTATGTAGCCTGGCATAGGTGTGTTGTTGTGTTGATATTCAAATCAAAATTATTATTTTTTTGCGGATAATGGCACTTCGCAAAGCAAGAATTCGCAAAGATCGTGAATTTAGTGCTATATCTTTGTAATCTTGAATATTCAACATTTTGGGAAAGTACCAGGCAATATTCACATGTACAAGTGCTGATTTTCACATTAATTACTTCTATGAGTGTTGTCTCATGTGGAAATAACACTGCAGCTGCTGCATTTAACATTCTACCACTAGATGTCACTGTGACAACACATTGCGCTCACAAAATTTGCATGTACAAGTGCCGATATTCACATTACATATTAATGACAGGAGGTCTCGAATTTACTTCTTGTATTTTGGAGAATAATAATAAAATGTTGCAAATTCGAATATTGCCTATGCTGCTCATCACTAGTGTGTTGCTGTTTGTTGGGTTTTATGCGCGTATTTCTATGTGCATAATGATTTTTCTTAATCGTTTGAGAAAAGTTAGAGAACCGAACAGAAAATGCAAAGGGAAGTGCTACTGGCTCCATATATTTATGCACTGCCATTGATATACAGTGGGCGTGGTATAAGCTGACCTAAAGATAAGGAACCTATTTAAAAAAAAAAAAAAAATCTGGAAACAATCTTTATGTATAAGCCTAGGGTGGGAAATGCAGAAGCCAAGGCATAGAAACAAAATGTACTTTTCTTTCAGGATGTCATTATTTCAACTAGATTATTTGTGAGTTAATTGCAAAGCCCCTGAATTTCTCTAGTGTGTTATATGTATTTTTTTTGCACCTCCCTGGCGATACGATTGTTTTGGGCAGTTTTTTTTATTTGCGAAACTGAGCCGTACGGTAAATCAGTACTGTGTACTGTGTCCTCTCTACACATTGTCATCGAGGCACCAGCGATGTGTGTGGAAAAGCACATGGAGGTCTATGGCGCCGCCCCCCCTGCCTCTTCAGCCTAACCGATGATGGCGAAGACGAGGGGCCAAAAAAGATCAATGAGCCTGCAGCGATGCAGAATCACTGCAGGTTCACAGAGGACAGGCGGTTATGCCCAATCCCGGCAAAGCCACGGTTTGTTTTAAGAACAAACTGTGACCGTACTGAGGGCATAATCCCATGAGGTTAAGTTTAAAGTGAGGGTCTTATCACACTATATGTGCTGTGTTGCATTTTTGTGAACACATGCTTTCTTATAGTACTGTGTTTTCTCATAGAAAACCAATGTTACCATTCACACTGCATGCATTGCATTTTTAAAAATGCAGCGTTAGTGCTGCTGCATGCATTTTTAATGCACTGCAGTTATAATATAGCTTATAAAAAAAAATAGTAATGTACAACATGCATACCTTTAAAGGAAACACAGGTAGTGTAAAAGAGCCCTCAGTCAACTTCAGTCAACGGAGCTTCCCCCCTCCTCCCTTTCCTCTCTGATCAGTAGAAATGAGCTTGTGTTGTGCTCTGATGGCAAGTTCTCTTTATGACACTCGGTGGCTGAAACTGATATTGCAGATTGAGTTGAGATTACAATCTGCAATATACAGCAGCAATTTATATCACTTGGATAACCGAAGGGAACTGTAATAACTATAAAAGGTTGCAGTTAGGGGTGTCAAATTTGGAGTGTAAATTACTAATTAAAATTTTTTTTTTGACTTATAAGGGTGTTGGAGATCTGGGGTCCGAAAATGAATGTATATGTAGGGTAAAATCGGACAAGAGAAAAGTTGCACTACTGAGGTATGATACTAGAGATAGAGATCTGGTGTGTATGGTGTTGTACTGTGAGAGTTACATTTGACCCAAAGCCAGCTGTTGATCAGCTAAACTGAGGCTCAATCAGGAACTGGGAGGTCCATGTGCATTAACCTACCTAGTGCTCAGCCCGTACAGTGCCGTTTTTACCAGCGTGGTATGGGTGATCGCAGCAGGGTACTTAGTACTCTGCTTGACTTTCCCACCCTCCCTTCTTCACATCGCCGGTGATGTGGGCTGTGAAAACGGCACCCCTCTATTATCACGGCGCAGCTTAAGGAGCAAACAAACTCAGAACGAACTGGGTTCGTCTCAACCGCTAAGGGGGTCACTGCACTGCTTTTTGTACTACTGCTACTAAAATGTATAGGTATGAATAAGGCCCAATGATATTTATTATGCTGATATTCTATGAAATAGCACTTCAAATGTTTTTATTTCCTTTTATGGCGAGAAACAGCCCTGCCTCTCACTGAGAGGTAGAGATGAGACACATTTGTATATTGGTGCTAATCATATTATCTTTTCTTTATATTTTAAAAATTTCTTGTAGAACTGATGATATTTGGGGAAAGGGTATTTGTTTATAGAGGCTTATAGTTGGGAAATTCTTGGCCCTGGTACAACTTGTCATACATAGCAAACACATGACTCACCAACTTGATGCGTATTGGAGTTGTACAGATATAAACCAAGCTCTCTGACAAACTTCTGTGACTTGTAGTGGAACCCATGAAAATACGGTGTGCAGTCCTTGTATAGTCATTGTTAGAAGATGGTTATTCCACTGTTAGCTGTTCTTGGACTTGTAACCAATCTGTGCAGCGCTTCAGACACCTGCCCAGGTAAGACATAACTTTTCTAGCTACAAAATGTTTGTTACGTAGATACTGCATGGAAAGAGGTGGCATGCCAGGAAGATAGTGAAAGGGTAGGGTGAGGGAGATGGAGGTTCAATGTAAAACCTTGTGTTAAGGCAGAATAACGCAAAAATAATAACATAGAAGTGTCAGTGTGTCTGTGCTCCGAGAACCCAAATGTCAGTGTGTCTTTACTCTGAGAACCCAAATGTCAGTGTGTCTTTACTCTGAGAACCCAAATGTCAGTGTGTCTTTATTCTGAGAACCCAAGTGTCAGTGTGTCTTTACTCTGAGAACCCAAATGCCAGTGTGTCTTTACTCTGAGAACCCAAATGCCAGTGTGTCTTTATTCTGAGAACTCAAGTCTCAGTGTGTCTTTATTCTGAGAACCCAAGTGTCAGTGTGTCTTTATTCTGAGAACCCAAGTGTCAGTGTGTCTTTACTCCTAGAACCCAAATGTCAGTGTGTCTTTACTCCAAGAACCCAAGTGTCAGTGTGTCTTTATTCTGAGAACCCATGTGTCAGTGTGTCTTTATTCTGAGAACCCAAGTTTCAGTTTGTCATTATTCTGAGAACCCATGTGTCAGTGTGTCTTTGCTCTGAGAACCCAAGTGTCAGTGTGTCATTCATCTAAGAACCCAAGTGTCAGTGTGTCTTTTTTCTGAGAACCCAATTGTCAGTGTGTCTTTATTCTGAGAACCCAAGTGATAGTGTGTGTCACGGATGAACCGTGAGGTCATCCAGCCTCCATGTGTTAATACATCACATTTGTATTGAATCTGTAGGAATATGATATATTTCCCTGTATTGACACTGAAGGCCTTTCATATGTAAATAGAGTGTGGTCTTTTCTCTAGGAGGGTCGTAAACTTCAAAAGTGATGACTGCAATTAGGTTTCGTAGAAGTGTCATAGAGGTGTCATTTCACCCCCAGTGGAACTTAAAAGGTCCAACTCCAGCACCCTGCTGTGGGGTTACCGTATTGTCTGTTGGATAAGATAAGGTTCTAAGTGTATCTCTACATTTGATCGTACAAAGAAAAGTAAAAGAATCCGGCACTGACCACACTAGTACTGTCTGTTATAATTTTGGTGGACATCATACCTGATACAGTTATGAAACCTATATCAGCGTATTCGTCGGACCCAGCCGGATACCCTGATATAGAATATGTACTTCTGGCATGGACTGGCTCAAAGTTATAACCTTTCTTCATGACTGGATATGCCATTCCATTAATATTTGGTATTAATGTGACCGATAATTTCTGGGGAGTTTGGATTTGCCATTATCATCTGTGTACCGCGGTCATGGGCCAAAATATGGATCGTGTCATATTTTGGGATGTCGTTTCCCTCCAAAAATATAATAACGCCCATGGGGGCCGGATCACAAAACCCGCCCCGGATTTTCATCCTTATAACCCAAAGAGAGCATGCTCTAAGAAGTTCTCCATTTTACCATCACCTGAAGAGCACCAGCAGAGAACCACAGGGCTGGTGGCCATTTCATTTTGGACTTATAATTCTTGGACTTTCCCCTACGAACGGACACTCTTCTTCAGCAACCTTAAGTATCATTTCTTCTGTTTTTTCCCTTTTTATTTTACCCTGGAATACACTCTCTTTAATTGTTGATTTTAATAATTATTGTATATTTGAACAACTTGTATTGCATAAAATAAATGACTCTTAAGTCATTTCTCTCAGTCTTATACCTGCTTTGAATACCGCAGAACGCTTCCCTAGATTTCTGAAGAGTCGCTACCTAGACGTTTATAGTGCTTATCAGAACGGGTTTCCCTTTTCCCAAATTAAATGGGATGGTGGCAGTGATACCAAAATATTGTGTTATTTCTGGTCCTGTAATTTGCACGCTCCCCTTTATGGTCTGACTGCGGCCCAATTCCGGCGATTCCGGCGCACTGATTGTACCGACCTAGTTGGACTCTCTGTGTGTTGAAATCGATTGGGAGGCCTCTGCGCGGTCCGGCCACTAGGGGGGTGCGTGACAATGTGTCTTTACTCTGAGAATCCAAGTGTCAGTGTGTCTTTGTTTTAAAAACCCAAGTGTCATTATGTCTTTGCTCTTAGAACCCAAGTGTCAGTGTCTTTATTCGGAGAACCCAAATGTCAGTGTGTCTTTATTCGGAGAACCCAAGTGTCAGTGTGTCTTTGCTCTGAGAACCCAAGTGTCAGTGTGTCTTTGCTCTGAGAACCCAAGTGTCAGTGTGTCTTTGCTCTGAGAACCCAAATCTCCAAAATCCAGCATATCCTAGTACTGAGACTTCCGATGTCTGTATATCATTGCTGTGGGAGGGCAAATGTTAGTGTATTACATGTACACTGTAAAACAGGGGTTATTGAAAGTATCCACATAGAGGGAAACAAAAATGTGTACCTATGGCAATTTGTTTTTGTTCTAGAGGTGAAGATCATTGGAGTTGGAGATTCAGACAAGCTGACCATTATCAGAGGATGTCCTGGGCTTCCTGGAACTCCGGGACAGAAGGGAGAACCAGGTGTGCAGGGTGAGATCTATAAGTTACATTCTTACATACTATTGTTCATATTCTAAATGGAGAATTGTGCATTGCCCAACATCTGAAGCCGTGGATACTTAAATGTATAATGCACCAAATGCAATCTTATATGTATTGTAGTTTGCTAAAACTTATCTTATAGTTAAAGGCAACCGTGGGCTCCAAATCTAGGCCGGGGGCATATGAGACCCCCTTTTTCCTTGATTGTACATCTATACTGAAAACTGAGGCATGTTCTTTCCAGGTCCTACCTGAAGACAATTCAAATTGTATATGTAAACCAGATGATTTTTAAATAACATATCAAACTGTAGAATTAACCACATTTTTTTCAGGCCCACAAGGAGCACCAGGAAAAGCTGGGCCTCCAGGTCTGAATGGTAAGTTACAAAACCAGATTTTTAGTTTATGCACCTGCAGCATTGTAAATAAAAATTTAAATCTAGTCAATGGGGGGCGTGTCTCGGCCATGGACGGGTGAGGACGTGTTCTCCTGCGCTCCCGTCTTGCACCCAGCTAGCTGCCACACACCGGGCGCATACCGCACAGATTCCTACCTTGAGCATGACCGGCAGGCGCAGGAAGGCCCCGCGGACGTCCAAGCCGCAAAAGCCGTCGAAGGGCGCGATGGATGGCTATTTAATCGGCACCTCCGTGCCTGCACGTGGGTCCCCAAAGATAGCGTCACCTAGCCAGGCACCGTCGCCGGCGGCGCTGCAGGGGGCGTGCTCTCCGGCTGCCTCACAGCCTCACAGCGGTCCTGCTGCCTGCCTGACCCCTCCAGTGCCTCTCTCATCAGCCAGTAATTCTGATGAGGCTCCGCTTCACACGCCGCATTCTCCTGGTCATGGTCAGGCACCATCATTGCCTCGTGCTGGAGAGGGCAAGATGGCCGCCCAGCGCGTGGAGCTCTCTGGACCCCCCTGCTTGCCGGCGGACGCGGAGGCTATCGACTATCAGGTAGAGCGGCTGCTCCCCTCTCCCCCTCCTGCTGCCCTGCCCACACCTCAGATGGCACAGAGAGAGGACTTCTCCATGTCTCCCCTTCCCCCTGCCGGTTCCCCACAGAGCAGAGATGGCTCTGGAGCTGGGGCTCAGGCCCTGGTCTGCCCCCCCCCCCTCCTTCCTGTCGTCCCTGGGTCCCCACAGGAGAGTGTGCCTCCCTTGCTGATGTCTTCCCCTGCTCCACCTCGCTCTTCCATGGACAGTGTGGCCTCCTGCAGCCAGTCTGAGGGCTTGGCTCCCTCACCCTTGCCCATCACTTCTCAGGAGCCCCATGGGGCCCTGTCCTCAGGGGATCAAACCACAGAGCTGTGTAGCATCATCAGAGAACTCCCGGACAAATTGTCCAGGGACTTGGAGGCCATGTTTGCTAAGTTGGAACACGGCTTTCGGCGCGACCTTGTGGCTGTACAAAATGACACTACACAACTAGGTCACCCCGTGGATACGTTGGAAACCTCCCATGACGCCACCAGGGCTGCTCTTGTTGCCCTCACTGCCCGTGTTGATCAGCAATCTTGTGTTATTGACTCTATGCGGTATCAGTTGGATGATTATGAAAACAGGGACCGGCGCCCTAATATCCGGATTCGGGGGTTGCCAGAGTCGGTCTCTGCAATGGACCTTCATGCTGTCCTCACTAATCTCTTCAACAATATTCTGGGCCGGGACGTAGCAACACCCATTGAGTTTGACTGTGCGCATCGGAGTTTGTGCCCTCCGGACCTGGTGTCCGATACACCCAGAGATGTGATTTGCAGCTTGCACAAGTATTCCGTGAAGGAGACCATAATGCAGAAATTGAGGGACCATGATGGTGTGGTCTACAACGGTCACTCGCTTTCTTTTTTCCCGGATTTATCCCGCAATACGCTCCACACTCGCAAATTCCTTCACCCTGTGCTGTTGGTCCTTCGGGAGGCGGGCCTCTGGAATTCATGGTCTGCCACGCCTCCCCAGTAGGTCTCGCCTCTGGTGGGGCGGTTTTCCTCAGGGACCGGACGGCGGGGGGGGGGGCTGTTCCCTACCCTGGTGGTGGGGCGGTCCCTTCTGCCGCTCTTAGAGCTGAGGCAGCCTCCATCCTCAGGGCTGGGTTTCGGGCCCGGGGGGGGGGCTTGTCCTCCGGCTGTTTTATGTATATATGTTTTTTGGTTGTTTTGTGTGTTTGTTATGCTACATTGCTTTCCAGCGGTACCACGGCTACGAGCGCCTGGCCCTCTCTGGGGTTCACTGTCAGGGGGGCATGGATCCTCTCCCCCTTTTTCTTTTTTTCTATCGTTAGATGGCGCTTAATATATTGACGTATAATGTGCGGGGCCTGAACTCCCCATTCAAACGGAACCGCCTTTGGCGGGATCTTAAGCGGCATCGCCCTGATGTCCTGTTCCTTCAGGAGACCCACTTCCGCCAGGGCCACCTCCCCAGACTGCCTGCCCATCTCTTTAAACACTGGTATCTAAGCAACTCTCCCGCTTCCAAGACTAAGGGCGTGGCCATTGCTATCTCCCGCACCTGCCCTGTTGTTTATAAAGACCATGTCTCGGACCCGGACGGTAGATTCCTGTTTGTGAAGGGACAGGTTCTCGCGGAAATGTTCACGTTGGTTACCCTCTACGCCCCCAACTCAGGTCAGATTGCTTTCATGGAGACGGTTCTTGCTCGGCTGACTGACTTCAGGGAAGGGGTTGTGGTGGTTGGGGGGGACTTTAATATAGACCCTGACACGGCTCTGGACACGTCCACCGGCCACTCCTCCTTTTCGGAGGCGGCGCTGCGGCGCTTTCGTAGGGTTATGCAGACTCATCACCTCATAGACTGTTGGAGGGTGTTCCACGGTTCACAGAAAGATTTCTCATATTATTCCTCTGTCCACTCCCGGTGTTCCCGAATAGACCTTCTATATTTGGACCAACATCACCTGGACAGATTGACCGCGTCCTCCATTGCGCCCCGCACAATTTCGGACCATGTGGCAGTCGCCATGACCCTTAGCTTAGTGGACGCGCCCCGCCGGACTACCTCCTGGCGACTGCATGACAACATCTTAGATGACTTGGAGGCCTCCAGCAGGCTTCAGGCGAGCTTGGAGTCTTACTTTGCGCTGAATGCGACGGGGGAAGTGTCGGCCCCGTATGTATGGGAAGGTCATAAGGCTGTCTTACGGGGGGAACTTATCTCCCAGGGATCCAGATTGAAGAAAGCCCGTTCAGCGGAGCTTGAGGGCCTGTTGGCCGCCATAGCGGCCCTGGAAGGTGCGCACAGACGCAGTCAAACTCCGGAGGCGGAAACCCAGCTGGCCGCACTTCGGCGCCAGCTGCGGCTGCTGCTGGATCGTCAGCTTCAACAGCGGTATAGGTACTGGGCGCACAAGTTTTATGAACAGGGAAATAAGTGTGGCCGCATGCTGGCTAGGTTAGTGAAGGGTAGGTGGGCCACCAATTACGTCCACTATTTGGTTTCGGGAGGTGAGCGGTTAGTGCATCCCACGAAAATGGCGGCGGCGTTCAGGGACTTCTATGGCTCTTTATATAATCTCCAGGCCTCGGCCACGGCCTCTGAGCGTGAGCAACGCTCAGCGTTGATTAAACGGTATCTGGTGGAGGTTGAGTATCCCTCACTTTTGCCTGAGGTGGCCCGAGATCTGGATAGACCCATTAGCGAGTCTGAGGTCCTCGCGGTCCTTAAGTCCCTACCTAGTGGCAAAAGTCCGGGCCCGGATGGTTTCACCAAGGCCTACTACAAACAATTTCAAACGCAGTTGGTGCCGCACATGTGCACCTATTTCAACTCCATTCTGGAGGGGGCAGCACTGCCCAGAGACGCCCTAATGGCGCACATTACGGTCCTCCCTAAGCCGGGAAAGGATGCGACGATGGTACAAAACTTTAGGCCCATTTCGCTCCTTAACTTGGACATAAAAATCTTGCAAAGATCATTGCCCTCCGCCTCTACCCTCATGTTCCCTCTCTCTCAGGCTTTATACCCGGTAGGGAGGCTAGGGATAATTCCGGCGGCCCCTTGCCTTCTCCTGTCCACGGATGCGGAGAAGGCTTTTGATCGGGTCGACTGGCTCTTTATTCTCAGCCCACAGCCAGGGTGAAGGTCAATGGTGTATTCTCTGACAGTTTTGTGATTAGTAACGGGACTCGTCAGGGGTGCCCACTGTCTCCCCTGCTTTTTGCTTTGGTGCTTGAAGCCTTCCTGGGTAAGGTGCGCACCAACCCAGATATTTCCGGGCTGACTGTTGGCACCGCGGAGCACAAGTTCTCTGCCTATGCCGACGACATTTTGTTTTACCTTACCAACCCCCTGATATCCCTCCCGAATCTCATGGCGGAATTTACTCGTTTTGGGGCCTTGTCGGCATTCAAGATTATCCTGAGTAAATCGGAGGCATTGCCACTGACCCTACCCGCTCCTTTACTGACCTCTCTGTGGGGCTCATTCCCCTTTACCTGGGCGATATTCGGGACCTGGGTATACGCTTACCGGCGGACCTTGACTCCCTTTACGCCTCTAACTTTCTCCCCATGCTGACGCAGGTGAAGCAGGACCTCGCGGGTTGGAATAAGCTGGCGATCACGTGGTTGGGGAGGATCAATATTCTGAAAATGAATGTCCTGCCGAGGTTATTGTTTTTGTTCCAGATGATCCCAATTAGGCTTCCCAAGGCTTTTTTCGTGCAACTGAGATCCTGCTTCATCTCCTTTGTATGGCGTCACAAACAACCTCGTTTAGCGTACTCCATTCTCACCCGCCCAAAGGCTGAAGGGGGGTTGGGGCTCCCTGACGCTCAGCAGTACTACAGGGCGGTTTTACTAAGCAGAGTCCTTGACTGGCACCACCAGGTCCACACGAAACTGTGGGTCCCCATGGAAAAATTCTTAGCGGGACGTAACTTGGCTCATGCCCCCTGGGTGCCCACTCAACTGCGGGGGTTGGCGCCTACCACCTCCCCTCTGACCAAGGCGACTCTGACGGTTTGGGACTCTCTTAACAAACGGCTGCATCTGGCTCCCCACCCTTCTCCTCTCCTGCCGCTCGGCGGGTTTCCGTGGTTCCTGCTGGGGGAGGATTTACTGTTTTTCAAGCGGTGGATCCCGTCGCGTGACATCAGATGTTTCCGGCTCCTTCACGGTTCACAGCTGTGTCCCCTGCGAGATATCCAGGAGACTGTTGGCCCACATCCATCGGATAGCTGGCGCTACGCGCAGCTGGCGCATTTTTTTGCCACACAGCTACGAGGGCTACGGGGGTCCAATGAGCTCACCCCTTGGGAGACTCTGTGTTCCGCGTCGGAATCTCTGCCCCATGCGATCGCGGCGCTGTATCGCTTATTGCAATCAGGTGCGGAGGACTCGCCCCCATACTTTCTGCGGGAATGGGAGAGGGAGCTAGGGTGTAGCTTTACGGAGGAGCAGTTATCCGCCATTAGACAGCTTCAACATGTCTCTTCCGTTAGCTCGAAAACGCAGGATATGTGCTATAAGCTCTTCTCCCGCTGGTACTGGGTGCCTGTGAAGCTCTGCAGATTCCTTCCAGCGGCCTCACCGAATTGTTGGAGGGGCTGTGGGCTCCGGGGTACGTTCCTTCATATATGGTAGGAATGCCCTCGTATTGCTTCATTCTGGTCACAAATTATAGGATTGCTACCGGAATTCACTGCACACGTCATCCCTGACGACCCAGCTTTTTTTCTCCTACACTGTACCCACATCCCGACTGCGAAATATAAAAAGCATATTCTGCCGCGCCTCCTCAATGCGGCTAAAGCCTTGATTCCGCTCCACTGGGGGACGGCAGTGGTCCCCACACTGCAGGCCTAGAAGGATAGGGTTTCTGAGACGATGGCAGCGGAGGAATGGATAGCATGTAGGGACGACAAACACAAACGTTTTATGAAAACGTGGGGATCCTGGATCTATTACATTG
>CM070040.1:50272901-50285993 GCA_036250615.1 Ptychadena robeensis
GCGGTTCGGGTAGCATAACTTTGTCTGGTCCCCTTGGCTCTTTATTTTTTCCCCCTGAGGTTTTCCTCTTTTTTTTCCCCCGTGCAATCATTTTTTCTGTTTGCCCTAGGCGTTAGAGGCCTGATGGTATTGGCATCACATTTTTCCTGTTGTGATGTAGCGTAATGTTTGTAATGTTTGTTGTGTCTGGTGTTTTGTTATTTTTTTTTTTGATTTCTCTCTTCTTTCCTTTTTTCTTTTTTCTGGAGTTTTATTTGCGGGTTTCTGTATGGCAGTGGAATACTGTTGAAGCTGGAGACCACTGGGGGTATTCTGCTGGAATTTACTGACTGTGATGTATCCTCATATGCTGTTTCCTTTGTTTTTGTTTCTCTTTTTCATTATGTACATTGCTCCTGTGAGAATGGCCTCTGGTTTTTTTGTTTTTTTTTCCGCTATACTCCTGTTTCTGTTGTGTATTTTTTTGAAAACTCAATAAAACTTTATTATACAAAAAAAAAAAATCTAGTGATGATTATTAAAGCGTATTTCAGGTCAGATAATGTCTTGAAAAAGGCTAGAGGAATGTAACACATCCGTTTATCTTATCCCTCATTCCCCCAGAGGTCAGGACATCTTCTCACCAGAATACCAGGCTGCGCACAGCCTGCACCTACAATGCAGGGCTATTAATCCCTTTAGAGCAGTGGTTCCAAAACTATCCTTGCAGGGAACTTTATCAAGCCCGCCCCCCCCTTTTTCTACATAGGAACTTTATCAAGCCCCCCCCCCCCTCCCCCTTCAAACTACACAGTTTCAGATTACAGTTTTGCAGTATCGTGTACTAGTGAGAAATGCCCCTCAAACTTTATATGAAATAAAACTCATGCAACTTTATTTGGTTTTCATACCAATCATGCAGATATTATTATTATCATTTATTTATATAGCGCCAACATATTACGCAGCGCTGTACAATACATTAGAGTGGAGATACAACACAATATAACACACAGGTACAGGTAATGACACAGGAGGAGTAGAGGACCCTGCCCGGTTGGGCTTACAGTCTAATAGGTTGGGGAACAGAGTATACAATAGGAGGGGGGATGGGACTGGCATGGTGGTGATGTACATGTATCACATATAAATACACCAATTATACAGAAACATTTATCATTCACACAGAGACACACACAACAAATTCATGCAGATATAAGAACAGGCCAGGTGCCTTTGTTTAGGTCGGGTTCAAATATATTTAGCACCAAGGTAGTGCATGCATTTGAATGGGTTGTCTATAGCAGTACAGTGTGTGTAATCGCAGGCAGAGATCGCTCATAATTTTTAGCGGCTGTGATCAGTGGCACCCAAGGAGATCCCTGATCAGGCCAAAGAGAATGAATGGGAACGCATCCCAATGCACCCGTTTTTTGATTGCGTCCATTCATGTCAATGGGCGTGAACGCACACGATTGATCGCGAGCGTCCACAATTGCCTGCGGCCCACAATCAAAGACGCGGTAAGCCGCATTTTAGATCACGGGCCTCACCACGATCACACCTGACCGCTGTTGTGCAATTTATTACACCGAAATGTATGGACGATATTGGCCGCGATCAACGCCGCATGGTTAAAATCACAGGTGATGGCACTAGTGGAAACATAGCCTAAAGTTACTTTACCTGGTGTGCTTCACTGCAACCCACAATATGTCTACACCATGTGTTTTTTGATGGAGTGCAATATCTTTATGTTGGGGTGCCATTTACAATGAACAACACCACAATGAGTTTTCATGCTTTGAGTTGTAAGACAAAGGGAAATATCAGAGTTTTAGTTCCGAGAGGCACCTTCAGAGCAAAAGCTATTTAATAAAATAGATATTAATGTTACATAAGTATACGGTATATGCATTCGGTCAGATCAGTGTACAATTACAATCATTTAGGACTATACATTTAGATTAATGCATATGTACATTTGTGATCTTTAAGCCTCTTCAATGTACTAACATTTCATTTGATTCTGCAGGTGTAGGTGGTGATGAAGGAACACAAGGTAACAAAGCAGACAAGGATGAGTATAATGAATAAAAATCAGAGCATGCTGTTAATACATTCTTCCTTTATTATACAGAATATTTATTTCAACAATATATCATACACAACAAAAAATGTATGATATTGCACAGCATATTTTATAGAACTGTTTCTTATATTTGGCTAGGGATATGTACTGCCAGCATAAAGGTCTTACAGAATGGCACATAATTATTGGTCACACATATTAAAGGCCCCATTCACAAAGCTTATCATTGTAAAAATACTTATTAGAAGAAAAAAAGTAAAAGTAAGGCTCTATTTACAGACTTGTGCAGGCGCTCCGGGTGCATTTAGATAACACCCCCTTGACTGCAAAAGCTTGAAAATGTGTGAGGTGCGTTTATCGGCATACCTGTCATTTTTCCCCCTAATGAATGAGAGAGAAAATACAGGAAGGTGAAAGGTAAGCAGGTACCTCTCTTTTGCTCTCTCACCCTTGGCCGGTGCCCATCCACTGTTTACCTTCAGCAGGTTCTTTGTGTCACAGGTCCCTCACAATAAACAAATGTCCACCAACAGGAGTGCCTTTCAAAGAAACTGGGGAACTTTATTTGTGGGTACAAAAAAAGGGGGATGATTGCTTCGCTGCTGCCCAAGGGGCTGTCATAGCGAAAACAGTTCCAACTTTTAAAGCCACTCACTGCGCCAACCACTGTGGAAGTTGCATTGCCATTCATGGATCAGCCAGACACCCGCTCCCTCCTTAAAAGGGGAAAGATGAAGATTACATGCCACTACAGGTCTTTTTGCCTTAGGCTAAACAGTCTGTCCCATGAGGCAATGAAACTGACCGACCAACATATATATTTTAACATTCCTTTTTATAAACTTACCAGGCTGGCAAATCCCACTTAGGCTGGCACATTACATCACCCAGAGGTTTCCAGAAGATTCTGGAAACCTCTCTGACCTTTAAACAGATATACATTGAATGCCAAAACAACAAGGTCAGGATACATCCATGCATTAATTCTTTAAGACAGGTTACCCATACATAATACACAGGCCACCTGCCTACAATGTCAGTGCCGTCACTTCCGGTATTTGGAATGCGGAAGTGGAGAATGACTTGTGTGTTCCAAAAACAGGAAGTGACATCACGGATGTCACTTCCAGTATTGGAAAGTTTACCTCTCCTCCCTCCTATTAGCTGGCTAACTTAGGAGAGAGGGGTGTTACTCTTCCTCCTAACTTCCAACCCCGCACATCATCTGCACAAGTGGGGTGGAAACTTAGGATGGAGAGCAACACCTCCTCCCTCCTAAGTCAACCTGAGTTCACAATCCCAGGAAATATGTGGGATTCAGTGAAAGTCACATAAAAAATTTGACTTTCCTGGTGAAACGGGGAGCTTTACACGTATGTTTATTGGGCATTTACAGGGCTGTTAACAAAAAGGAGCGCTTAATGAGCACTAGGGTGCTATCCAGCTGCTATCCACTGACATTGGACACATCCATGATGCCCAGTGGTAGCATACCCTTAGGTTTGCATGCAGCTGCTTGCCCATGAATCTCATTTTATAAATTAAGATTGTAAATATTTCCTTGGTACACATTTAATTATTCTCTGATAAATTTCATAATCTTAAAAAATTTAAACTTTGATATTAATTTTTTTTATATTTGAAAATCAGTAAGACAGAACTATCTAACTACCCTGTTTCCCCAGAAATAAGGCATCCCCTGAAAATAAGGCACCCTTACATTTTTGCCTCACGCTGAAATATAAGGCATAAGTAACTCTGGACGTGGGGGGGGGGGGGGATCAGAGGGGGCAATCAAAATGACACAGGAGGATCAGAAGGGGTTACTAAAATGGTAATCCCCCCCCCCTCCGATACCCCAGTGCCGTATTCTTCTTCATGGAAAAATAAGACATCCCCCGAAAATAAGACATGGGGTATCTTTGGGAGCAAGAATTAATAGAACACACTGTCTTATTTTCAGGGAAACACGGTATTTTACATCTGCTATGACCTGATCATACATTTTTTTTAGATCTCAATAAGCACCCAATAGACACTTATAAGTCACCAAAAACTGTAAGGAAAACGCATATTTACTAACACAGGACAGGTTTATTGGTAATCTTTTGAGAAAGCCAATGGGATGAAGTGAAATGTCTTCAAGAAAACTTCAGCATGTCCTGTTAATTTGACTTGCTACTACAGATGAACTAGACCCATGCACCATGCATTGTGTATTGACTTTCTATATGATAGCTGGGATGTATTTTTCTATCTCTGGTCCTGATGAGTGAGTAAAGTCTGTGCTGTGAGATACTATGGAGTAAATGTATTAATTCATATATTCCCATTGAAAAACAATAGAGAGTTTTGGGTGGACCACCCATACTTGATTGTCTGCTAGAAATATACTACAGGGGAGGCAGGATCTTAAGCTCACTGCTAACCTGTAATGTGTTTGCTAGGGAGTCAGTGTGAAAAAAAATGAATTTACTGAATTAGTTGTATTTTATTATGATGATGATGATGGGATTTTATTAAATGAATATTCTTCATGTCTGTAAATATTTTACATTACTTTCTAGCACAAAATTGTAAAGAGCTGCTGAGCCAGGGAAATGTCTTCAGTGATTGGTACACCATATACCCAGATGGCAGCACCAAGATGAAGGTGCTCTGTGACATGCACACTGATGGAGGAGGTTGGATTGTAAGTATCTTGGGATCATCGGTTATGTTAGGATGTAAAATTCTGCTAGGAGAAGTTCCACTAAAGGAGAACTCAAGGAGAAGGATAAATTAATAGACTGATTCATTTGTGCTTCTTTGATTGACTAGTCAAGTCCTATTTATTTTTCCTATGTAGGCTAAAACAGGAGTAGCCAATTGGAGAAGTAGAAATTGATCAGCTGATCAAATTAATCAGTGCAGTAAAATGTCTGGTAGAACAAAGGTATTATGTTTCCACAATGGAGATGTTTTGTAACCTACATAACAGGTATTGGGTGGAGAATTGATGTTATAATTAAAATTTGTGTCTGTTGTGATTGATATACTAAAGACCCCCATACACCTCATACAGTTACCATGCAATTTCTGTACAACCAACTTTTTTTCTACCAAAACCATGTAATATGTGGACCTTTCTAATCCTTCCAATCACTATGTATTCTATCAGGGAGGTCACTATACTACATAGTTGTTGGTAGGTCTCATGGAAATTGTATGGAGGAATCTAAAGGTGTATGGGGGGCTTTACCTTTTGGTCTTCACACATGTAAGTGCACAACTAATATAAGTGCAAATAACCTCTAGGAAAAGCAATTGGGCACTATACAGATGCAATGAATGTCCCCCTGCAGAGAACCTATTTTTTTTTTTTTATTGCCTGTGAAAATCGCCTGGTCAATTGCCTGGCGATCGCCTGCTGGTGATTCTGCAGGCGATTGAAAAGTGGGAACATAGCCTTAAGGTGGATTTACACGTGTATATTTTTGGTTCGATCAACTGCAGATTCAATTTTTTAATATATTTTTTTGTCGAACATCGTTCGTCCATTTATCGAATGTAACATTAGATTTTTTTTATTCGTTCATCCCGATATCGAATGAAAATACATTCGTAATTACTACAACCGATAAAAATTTACCATAATGTTCAATGAACGATTTATCCACCGAACAAGTTTGCCATTCTAGATTTTTGTTCAATCAACCAAAAAATCGTTCGTTCTTCATTGATTGAACAAAAAAATCTACACGTGTAAACCCATCTTTAGATGCACTTTTTTCCCATTAAATTTGTGAAAATGTATTTGTGTCTTATGGTTCAAACATTCTTTGAGCAACAGTTCTGCATCCAAGGAGACTGGAATCATCATCATCAACTCGCTCAATTATTACTATTGTAACCTTGTTGTGAATATTTAAAAAATGTGTCCATTTTGACGATTTCGAGTTAATTGCAAAGCCCCTGAGCATGGTATCATCACCAAAGCTTGAGATGTAGAGAAGGGTTGGGGGAAAAACTACAAAAAAGTATTGCTCTAACATAAATAGTTTTTGCATAAATTAAGTTCAAAGTCAAGTAAAAATTTTGAAAATCAAAATTTCGACTTTGATTTTGAACTTAATTTATGCAAAAATTACATCTGCTAGAGCACATTTTTTGTTCCCACACCCTTTTCTCTAGCAATTTTGGTGATTGTATCATTTTTAGAGGCTTTGCAATCAGCTCACAAAGTCAGCTAGTCTAAAAATATAACCATCTCTAGTGAATATATAATGTGACTCCTCCCATATGTAAACAACTGTGTAATAGCTGGGGGGTTGATGCTATTTTGATAGTATACATTGTGTATTTACATTAACATTCTGCATTGCAATAACAAAATTGCAAAAAAATGCCCCCCAAAAATTGGCATAATTGACATAAACGCATCCCTCCTCCCATATGTAAATAAGTACTCATGGGTAAGTTGTTTGTGCCAAATTGAGTGTATAGACACTTGGTAAGGTTTCAGCCCTGCTGTGAGGACCCCGGCTGTGCCGGGAACCGCCTGCTGGTGGCTCTGTGCTTGCCCTTCCCTGGGTTGTTTCCACAATTGCCAGCAGGTGGCTCCCTGCGAGCGTGGGCTGGGTTGAGGTCACCTGCCTCGTTAGCCTGAAGGCTATATAGGTGTATCTTACCCACCCATGCTGGCTGAGCATTTTTACACCACTCTGACTCTGAGCCTTGTACATCTGAATCTGGGCTATTTTTGCACCTGTTTGGTTTGTTCCTGTTTTGTAAGTACACAATAAACCCCTTTTGGTTCACATATCCCTAGCTGGTTGTCAGTGTGTGCTGCCTGTCTGGTCGCCCCATTCTCTGGACCCTGACACCTGCACACTCTGCTGAAACTAAGACATCACTCCTGGCACTGGCCTTTTGGATGGAGGAATATAGAGGGGAAACTGCACTGTCCAGTCCTGCCTTATATGTTTTAACATGCAGTCTAATCATTTTATATATGAATGGCTGTGCTTCTGACTCTCTTTATTTTTTATTTCTAATTTTCTCTCCAATCTATTGGTGTGTCTTATTGTTCGGTATATCTAAAAGTGCAAAAATATGGTGAATTATACCTGAAGAATGCAATAGTGATTTGAGTTTGTTAATCAGATGCAAATGATATGCAGATTGTAACTGAGCAAGCCAGGTACTTTAGTTTACCTTCTCTATTAGCCATTATTGATGAACAGCACAGGCAATATTCATATGATCATATCCGAATTAGTCCCCTAATGTGCTAAAACAATAAGTAAATTTGAAAGTTTCTGATCTCCGCTGACTTTTACCTTCATTGTACAAAATATTTTCGCAATAAAAAGTGCTGATATTTGTGCACAAAGGTGCACATTTTCGTGATCAATACTATCACACGAAAACGTTTTACCTTATTTGTGCTAATCGGCACTTGTACATGCAGATATTAGGAATGCAATGCATGGTAGTTTCGGGTACTGGTGTAATAAAATCTTGAATATTCGCGATTACGAAGATATAGCACTGTATTCGAGAGCTTCACAAATTCTCGAAGTGACGATATTCCTTTAAGAATTAGCGATTCGATCATTGAACACTATATAGCCATCAGCCTTTCATAATTATACAGAACCTAAAAATATATATTCTCTTACTGTTAAAGGAGATATTAATTATTGCTAATTAATATCCCTAGTTAATATGCATCTCGTCAAGCGAGTCATTGGCTCCCCCACTTTTGCATATCTAGCTATCCTAACGGTTTCTGACCTGAGTACAATGTGTGGTGATGCAAAAAATCAACAAAACTATGCTATAGTAAATCAATGAAATTATGATTAAACAAATAATCAATTACAAAAACATCAATTACTATTGTCTAGGTATATCCCCAATCAAGATCAAACAGGTATATATACACATAGACGCAATCAAAACACCAACAAACACAACTAAACAACTAATCAAATATCCATAATGTCCCCCCAAATCTTCTTAGTATCAAACACAATAACAATACCTCCCTTCTAATTTTAGCTGACCTACAGATTACAATACCATTACACAGATACGGGTTATTGTTGCAGGGGATTAACAATATTTTGGGGTCAGTGACGGCGTTAACAAGGGTATAGGCAATGAGGGGTTTAACTATGGGGAGAATACAGCAGGGAATAGAAGAGGTTAACTATGGGGAAATACAGCAGGGAACAGAAGGGGCAGTGATACTTAGCCAGTCCACAGGCATGAGATCACTGCAGGCTGCTCTGCTGCTGGGGTCTATGCAGAGTAGGGGTTCTGATATCTGGGGGGTCTTGCTGGTGGAGGAAACTTAAGAGACTGAATGCCTGATATACAGACACTTATATACTCCACCAATGTCCACTCATTGCTGGTCACACCCCCTTTACTCCAAAGGTTCTCACATACACTCAGGAGGATGTGTCCATTCCACATCAAATTACAGCCCCTACCTCCAGCTGTTAGCCTCAATGATGGTTACTGACCAAAGAGGGCTTCTCAGGTTTAGATGCCTTTTCATCTTCTCTTTTTGCTATGCCTTAGGCTTAACATATTTGTCCAGCTGTCCCCCCCCCCCCCCCCCCCCCCCCCCCCCCCCAGACAGGACAGCTGCCTCTTCCCTCTACACTTACCTTAGTCAGTTTGTGAGTTACGCCTGCTTCTTTCATTAGAATTCAGCACTGCACTCCACAACAATGTCCTGGTGTGTCACAAGTTAAATGAACAAGCAAATAGTTGATAATAGCTGATCATCATTTTATACTATAGGTATTTCAGAGACGGTTGGATGGTTCAGTAGATTTTCTACGTGACTGGGATTCCTACAAGATCGGATTTGGAAGCCGACTGAATGAATTTTGGTTGGGTAATGACAATCTGCATATGCTGACATCAACAGGTAATTGGGCCAATTGTCCAACTGATTACTCTATACATAAGAGTCTGTGTTGGGATCTTGCCTAGTTTACTACAAGATGCTGAAATGTTGCATTATATCCGTGTTTCCTACCTGGGGTCTGGCAGAAGCGATTGCAAAAGCAGTTTTTAACATTATTTACTAAAAAAAGTCTAGAGTTATATTCTTCCTGACATATTTTATTGTCTTTTAAAGCAGTTCTATACTAAAAAAAAAACACATACATTACATTGACATAATACTCACCTGTCAGCAGATTACATCTGTGAAAACTGCTACAGAATAAAAAAGAAGAAAAAACTGAACCTTTCTCTCCATCATTCCTGAAGAAATCATATTTATTAAGGGCAGAGAGAAGCAGTTCTGCCCACACTTAATGAATATCTCATTCTCACTATGGAGCTGTAATTTACAAAATGGCCACTTTGATTACATCACGGTAGATTCTGCAGATGTGAAGCTGCGATCCAACTCACGCGAGACTACAGATTTCATCCCAGATGCCCCTGCTGTGAGTGTTTACAACCTGACCGTGGCCCATATGTCACACAGTGGAAAGGGGAGAGCTCGAAAAACGCCTCTCCTGCTCTAAGGAAAATGTTTGTATTTTATTTTGAGCAGTGATTCCCTAATTATCAGCAGTGCTGCAGTGTAAAAGTGCTCAGTGAAATGGTAGGTCTGCTTTAAAGTAAATTACAATTCAATTGAATAGATTGGATTTCAAGAGATCACAGGGAATGTAAAAATCTCCTTCCTCCACCTGTATTGAGACTCTTTTTTTTGGCAGGTACATGGGAGTTACGTGTTGATTTCCAGGACTTTGACAACACCAAATATTTTGCCAAATATGCCTCCTTCAAGGTGCTTGGAGAGACGGAGAAATACAAACTATTGCTGGGAAATTTCGTAGATGGAAATGCAGGTAAAAGACTTTACAGACAAGCGCAGGTAGGAATGTGATTACTTGTTGCAGACTTTTTGGCAGACAGTGTAGCCATGTTCTGAATCTTCATTGCTTTTAAGATCTGCTGGATCCAGAACACGTCTTCACTGACCACTGACCAAAATTTCACTAGTAAAACACAAAGCTGGCAAACTGATTGGTTGATGACACTGGAATCTGAAGGAGAAGCCTATTGCATTGATTACATGCAAAGCGAGATATTTCAAACCTTTACTTAGAAACTTAGAAATTAGAATATTACATGAAATCAATGAAACAAAGATTTTAATTTGGAAAATGTTGGTCCTTTGAAAACATAATCATGCTTATGTACTCAGTACTTGGTCCATTAATTACTGCCTCAATGCAGCATGGCATGGATGCTATCAGCCTGTGGAGGTGTTATGGAAGACCAGAATGCTTCCTCTTGGTAATGTCTCAGAGATTTTTTTTTGGGGTTCAGGTCAGATGAGTTGCTGGCCAATCAAGCACAGTAATCCCATGGTTATCAAACCAGGTTTTGACACTTTAGCAGTGTGGGAAGGTGCCAGATCCTGGATATGGGCTTCAAATGTCGTATTCCTCTTGTCAAGCCGCTCCTGAACAACAAACAACATCAGGGGCATGTTTCCTAGTCTAAAGGAAAAAAAACAAGGACCCAGCGTCTAGAGGAAGAGTGGAGAATCACACAATCCAAGATGCTTGAAGTCCAGTGCAAAGTTTCAACAGTCTGTGTTTATTTGGGGAGCCATGTCATCTGCTGGTGCTTCAAACATATAATATTGTGATTGCAAGAGAACAGGCTTGAGACACCAGTGCAACCTTCCATATGATGTTCTAATTTATTATAACAGAACCCTGGCTTATATATAGTAAAGTAGGTTAGGTATCATTGATGGGAAACGTTGAAAAGACAAAGCTCCCTGAAATGCAGTTTGTCCTTTAATTACCCCCCCCCCCCCCCCCCCCCCCCCCCCAGCTATAGAGGAATTGCTTCCTGACCAACAATAAACAATCTGCCTC
The DNA here is from genome assembly GCA_036250615.1 of Ptychadena robeensis. Taxonomy (NCBI): domain Eukaryota; kingdom Metazoa; phylum Chordata; class Amphibia; order Anura; family Ptychadenidae; genus Ptychadena; species Ptychadena robeensis. The sequence goes on from CM070040.1 coordinate 50,283,885, forward strand.
ACAGGTGGCTAAACCACAGAGGTGTAAAACTTATCATGACCGGATATCTAAAAGAGGTATTGGACTTTGTAACAAGTCATGCAGAGTCTTACAAACAACTATATACATTTATATATTTAGATTGTATGATTGAATGAGTCCACACAGCCATCCACCTGGAGATTTTAGAGCACTTTATGCTTCCTTCTGCAGACAGAGCTTTATGGAAATGCTGACTTCATATGCAAAAGGACTTGGCACCTGCCCACACTGTCAAAAGTACCACAACCTGGTTAAATTACCATGGGATTACTGTGATTGGCCACTAAACTCCCCTGAACTAAACCCTATAGAAAATCTATGGAACATTGCCAAAAGAAAGAAGAGAGACATGAGACCAAACAATGCAGAAGCATGCTGGTCTTCCACAACACCTCAGCAGTGCCACAGGCTGATTGTAACCATGCCACACCGCATGGAGGCAGTAATTGATGATAAAGGAACCCAAACCAAGTACTGATTACATATGCAGGAATATATTTTTCAAAGGTCTGAGTTTTTTCAAAGGAAAATCTTTGTTTTATTGATTTCATGTTTTCATTTTCTGAGATTTTGATGATAAGCTGTAAGCCATAATCATCAAAATAACAAAAAAGGCTTTAAATATCTCGCTCTGCATGTAATCAGTCTATTTCACATATTAGTTTCACATTTTAAGTTGAATTACTGACATACAGGAACTTTTGGACGATATACATATTTTTTGCAAATCGCCTATATTCTAACGAACAAATAACTAGTTAAGTAATCCCTCTTCTGTGCCACCAGTGCTTGCAGCCTAAATAGTCTGTAGGAACAGCCACCTAGACAAAGACCAAAAACTTGTATTGTATGTGAGGACGTTGAGGCCAGGGAGAAGAGACAATGTGCTAGGTGCCATTTGAACAAGGGGGAAGGTAGAAGGGCTGGTTGCATGCCTGTAGACATAAACAAGCTTTCACCCCTTGTGAATAAGAACTCCCCTTAGGGATCTGATTTGTTTATTGGTTCATCTTTAAATTTTCAAGTTCAGAACCTAAACCCACAGCAATGCATTGCCATTGAATATCCCTATACTGAGAAAAAAGTAGGCGCTGTGACTTCTATTCTCACCTTTTTTATTTAACCAACTGTACTTGGGTTTGATATTCGCTAAGCCATTGTCCGAAACATTTCTGCAGCAAGTGAGGTCAGAACTTTTCTGTATCATTGACTTAAAATGTGCTCATGCCAGTAGATTGACCATCCCTTTTAATTAATACCATCATAAGAACATGGGTAGGTACAAATCTAATAGATCACAGATGAGTGGGGTATAACTACTAACAATTTCCTCTTGAATGGCCTAGGAGACTCTCTGACCTACCACAATGGAGCAGTGTTCACCACCATAGATAGAGACAACGACGAGCATCCGCAAAACTGTGCTCAGGTCTGCAAGGGCGCCTGGTGGTATAGGAGTTGTTATAATGTAAACCTGAATGGATACTATCTGCTAGGGGAATATAAAGATGACAGCCCTATAGGAATCACCTGGATAACAGGAAGAGGAATAAATTACTCCTACAAGAATGTGGAAATGAAGCTCAAGCCCGGTAAATAATCTAAAGGTGCATTCCAGGTGAATGGCATACACAGAGGAAATACATATAACAAAGCTTCTTTATCTTCCAGATAATGTTATTTCTGTCTATCTAGTCCTGATATTTACACTGTTGTCTATTGTCTTTAAGCTTTGTTGCTTTCTAGACCCTTTAACAAAATAAATTTTTTTTGGTTGGCCCTTCCTATTGATCACAGCTCTTTAATTGCATTTCTTAAGCCCCCCATACACGTTCCGATTTTTCATAAAAATTTTGCCCGATCGACCAGCGATAGCGATTTCTCAAAATCGGCCGAAAAATCGCTCGGGACCGCTTCAGGCCTGTCCAAAAATTTTGGTCGATCTGCTGTTAATAAAATAGTGTCGGGCCTATCGATCGGTGATGATTAGAATTCCGATTTTTCATGCCAGCCAACCAATCGACCATAATATGGAAAACACACACACATGGGTAACTATGTCCCGGGAGTATAGATGTTCCCGGGAAA
>CM070040.1:50286093-50299912 GCA_036250615.1 Ptychadena robeensis
TATATTGGGTGTGGCACTTGATCCTCTCTCCCTCCCTTACCACTTTTCATTTTTTCAATCGACCATAATATTTTAAGTGAAAATTGAGTGACCCCGGAGAAAAATCGGAACGTGTATGGTGGGCTTTAGACTGTCGGAAAAATTTACTGTCCTGACAAAATGTGGAAGAGAGGAATAATGAATAGTATAATGAACAGGCCCATTTAGTTGCTGCAGTCGTTTTCGGCAATATACAAAAGTATCAGGTGAGATAACACTTTCTTAATCAGTGCAGATGGTCAGCAGAGTTTGAAACTACATTCATTGATTACCAAATTGCAGGATAAATTTGGGGTTTAAAGGTGCATTAGAGAAAATCACATCATTCCTCATTCAGAGATATTTTCCTACCCATACAACTGCATGCGCAGATATTCCTAATTTTTTTGTAATTACAGGGTTAATCTTATAGGTTTCTGGTGTCAAGGTTAGAGGTTTGGGGAGTTATGGTAAAGTTGTTTCAAGGGTTAAGGTTAGGGGATTGGGGAGGTTAGATTATTTTAACCCCCCCAATGCCTAAACTTAACCCCCCAACCACTAAAGCTCTCCCCTACATTCAAGCACCACTCCCCCTTACCTCAACCCACCCCCCTCCAACCCCTAAACTTAACCCCACGACCCCTAAAGCTCACCCCTAGATTCAAGCACCACTCCCCCTAACCTTTACACCCGAAACCCATAAGATTAACACTAGACACCTAGACACCTATGGGGTCCTTGCTTACACTCCCATGTATGCTCATATATCTGGGCTCAGAAGCAAGTTTCTGGACACCTCTGGAGTCCTTGGGTGCAACCCCCAGGCAGTAGCGTTTGTACTGGCTGTACAGACATCTATGCTTTAAAGCATCATTAATGCTGCCGCAGGAGGGTGCCTGGAACAAGTGCAGGTTGTGAATCAAAACTTTGGTCATATGTGGAAATTAACGTTTTGGTCATATCTCCAGTTGGTCGTATCTCAGAGGTCCACCGTTGTCTATAACTCTTTACTTGTTGACATTGTACATTCAACCATAATAAAGAATGATCGCTTTTTATATATAAATATATTGAAATACCTTCTTAGTATACTGTATATAGATATATTATTGGTTTATTGTGATATACTCCTGAGTATCTACCATAAATAAGTGATCACCTAAAATAAATTCTGCAATAATTTTGCAGCATCAATGTTTTTGTAATATGCCATAATCACAGTTGAACATTTGCTCTTTTATTGTATTTACATTTATCAATAGTTATTACAATAAATTATATTTTTACTATATTATAAATGACCAATGTGAGCAAAGCACTTTAAAAATCCACAAACTTTTTTTAAATTATTTTACATTTAAGCGTACATTAGATGGATTGCTTCTGTCATTTGTTTAATTGACTTGTAGATGTGCGTGAGGTGTTGTCAACAGACATACAGGCACCAATTATGAGCCAAACAGTTCCAAAAACATAAAAGAATGTTATAGTTTAATTGGTCTGCAAACACAGTGGTGTTATAGAAATGTACTTACCTTGGAAAAATATAAGAGAGTATGTTATAAGAAAATCTATTTTCACATTTTCTTCATTTTACAACTGTATTGTATTAAAATATTTGAAATATACATGTTATTATCATTTGCCTTGATTCTTGGAAGGAATAATGTTGTCCACAGATTTGTGATAATGATAAGACCAGTCAAGTTCTTCCACACCAAACTAGCTCAACTATGATTGTGCAGGGGCACCTTGACTCTACAACAGAAAATAACCTCAAACTGTTACTACAAAGTGGAAAGCATAGAATTATCCAGCATATTTTCCATACACTCAAGTATTAAGACAACTGAAACTAAGGGGACTTGACCAAACCCTGAAAAAACAGTTTCCATATATATACTTGAGTATAAGCCAACCCGGTATAAGCAGAGGTACCTAATTTTAGCTACAACAACTCAGGGAACTCCTGGGAACACATGGACAGGGAACACCTGGACAGGGAACACCTGGACAGGTAAATGGGACCCTGAACCGAGTAAAAGCTGAGGGGGGCTATACTCGGCTTATACTCGAGTATATATAGTGCATTATTATTCTGCTTTCAACAACCTTTCCAATTCACTCAGTCAGGTAATGTACTCCTGGCAAACCCAGATTCAGCAACCAGACCTCTAGAAACAGAAACTAAGAGGAAATCTCCCCAAAGTAAGACAAACTATGCAAGGTAACAGATTGGTTTGATCAAAATGAACTTAAAAAAGGCAATTTACGGGAATACACATAGCAGTAAAATACATACTTTTACATTTAGGTCTAATTAGCTTTACTTAATTTACAATGCCAGTTCCACAGGTTGGATAAGTTTCCTATGGGGATGCATCATAGCGCATCCAAAAAGTATTTACAGTGCATCACTTGTTATAGCATTTTGTTATGTTACAGCCTTTTTCCAAAATGGTTTAACTTATTTTCCCACCAAAATTCTACTCTCAACACCCCATAATGACAAGGTAAAAAAAGTTTACTTGAGATTTTCGTAAATTTATTAAAAATAAAAAAATATGAAAGCACATGTACATAAGTATTCACAGCCTTTGCCACGAAGCTAAAAATTAATCTCAGGTGCTTCCTATTTTCCCTGGTCACCCTCGAGATTTTTATGCATCTTTATTGGAGTCCTACTGTGGTAAATACAGTTGATTGGACATGATTTGGAAAGGCACACACTTATCTATGTAGGGTCCCACAATTGATATTTCATGTTAGAGCACAAACCGAATGCAGTGGATCGCATTGAGCTATCACCCCTAACGATTAATAATGGCTGTCCATATCTATTTTTATTATTGCAATATTAGGTCACTTCAGTCTATACAGGGGTCTGGACAGTGGGTGGGTAGAAACACAAAGACTAACATAACTATTTTACCTGGTGATTAGACAATGTCATGTTAATTGCCTTATAGTAGAAATGGGGGCACTACAAGAGAGACTGCCCGCAGCGCAGAGACCAAACTTCATGGATCCGGCCAGGACCACCACCCAGAGCAGCAGTCCACCATTACCAGACCGAGACACCAGCTCCAATTGAAGAACCGTGGGAAGTGCTTCATGAAGCTGATCCACTCCAGGCGGAGGCAGATAATCGGGCAGAATTGAAGTGTGTTGAATCCGCACAAACCGCACTCTGTGTCAGAAACACTCTCCCGGTGCACAACCTCCCTCTCAGGTTCAGTATCCTGCCGATTTTAGACCCCAGGTGCTGGGCTACAAAGGATCAGTTCGTCCATGTGTATACAAGTGAAGAGAGAAAAGTAGCTGAAATCCGCACTCTGGTCTTTTCTTTTTCTCTCTTCACTTGGAGGCAGATAATCGCCAACATCATTTGCAGACTGTTTATCTGGAGGGAAGAGCGGTACAAGGGCTCCGTGACTCGGGAGCCACCATCACCCTGGTAAAGAGCCAGTTGGTGCCCAACCATGCAAGGTTAGCTGGGGGAGCAGTATACAGGCTACCCACAGCAAGGGTACATTTGCATTGGGGAGCAGGATCTGGAAATGTAGAAGTGGGGTTGATGCCGCAGCTACCAGCAGAAGTTTTGTTGGGGAACGATCTGGGGAAGCTCATCTGTGCTTTTGAGCCCCAGACCCCTGCCTTTGGAGAACCAAACCCAGTTGTCACCCAGCAACAGGCCTGCACCTAGGACCCCCACTCACAGTTGCCTGAATCCCGAACACGACAGAAGAGCGGCTCTGTTTGTTTCCTTGCTACCTCAGCCACCGTGCCGTTTTCCGGCAACTTAGCAGCAATGAGCTATGGTCGGCCACCACCGGGCGTGGAGGACATGACGTCCCTTAAAGTAGACAACCTGACCTACCGAACCACTCCAGAGACTCTGCGCAGGGTATTTGAGAGATATGGCTGGGTGGGCGACGTGCACATCCCTTGTGACCAGTACACCAAGGAGAGCCGAGGCTTTGCCTTTGTGCGCTTTCACAACAAGCGGGACGCAGAGGAGGCAATGGACGCCATGGACGGAGCTGTGTTAGATGGTCGCAAGCTCAGCGTACAGATGGCGCGGTACGGCCTACTCCAGACTCCCACCATGGAAGCCGGGGATCTCTGTCAAGGAGGTATGGTGACTACGGGTGTCAGAGTGTCAGCCCAAGAAGACTACGTGGTTCCAGAAGCAAGAGTCGGTTCAGGTCATGCAGCCAGTCATGTTATAGCCGTTTGAAATAGTTTTTCAGAACGAGGTCCAGATCTTGCGCTAGTTCTAAATCCTGTTCTGCTTGGAGGTCAAAGTCCAAGTCGTCGTCTGTGTCCAGTACCACCCAGGAAAATTGAACGGAAATGCTGACGGATTATCTAGACAAACTGACTCTGAAAAAGGACCCGTGAGCGACCCCGGACATCCCCAAGCCGATCCATTAGGGATTAGACAGATAGGACAAAAGCAATCAGTCCCCTGCTGAGCAGTCGTCTGGTTCAGCAGGAACACAATAGGTATGGTGTCTGTCTCCCTGGACTGGTGATTGGATTATGTCTCAGGGTGGCCTCCATCATCCGTAAGTGGAAAAAGTTCAAAACCACCAGGACACTTTCTAGAGCTAGCCATTCATCTAAACTGAGTGATAGGGGGAAAAGGGCCTTAGTCAGGGAGGTGACCAAGAACTGGTCACTCTGTCAGAGCTCCAATGGTCCACTGTGGAGAGAGGAGAGCCTTCCAGAAGAATAATCATATCTGCAGCAATCCACCAATCAGACCTGTAAGGTAGATTGGCCAGAAAGAAGCCACATCTTGGTAAAAGGGGCATGACAGCCCACCTGCAGTTTGTCAAAAGGCACATTTGGAGGAAACCACTCATTAGCATGCCAATACCATCCCTACAGTGAAGCATGGTGGTGGCAGCACCATGCAGTGGGGATGTTTTTCAGTTGCAGGAACTGGGAGACTAGTCAGGATAAAGGGAAAGATGACTGCAGCAATGTACAGAGACATCTTGGATGAAAACCTGTGATCCATCTTTCAGCAGGACAACGACCCTAAACACACAGCCAAGATTAAAGTAGTGGCTTAAGGAAATTCTGTGAATGTCCTTGAGATGCCCTGCCAGAGCCCAGACTTTAATCCTATTGAACACCTCTGGATAGATTATAAAATGTATGTACACCGATGCTTCCCATGCAAACCTGATGTAGCTTGTGAGGTGCTTCAAAGAGGAATGGGTGAAACTGGCCAAGGATAGGTGTGCCAAGCTTGTGGCATCATATTTAAAAAGACTCGAGGCTGTGATTGCTGCCAGAGGAGCATCAACAAAGTATTTTCCAAAGGCTGTGATACTTATGTACATGTGATTTCTCAGTTATTTTCTATTTTTAATACATTTGCCAAAAGTACATTGTTTCACATTGTAATTATGGGGTAAAGCACTACTCATCCGCCACAGGAGTCTAATCAATCTGTAAAATGCATTGAGAATACTTGCAACAGGTTTTTTTAGCTTTATAAATAAAGGCCCGTATGAGCCGATAAGCATATTGTATTTTACTGAATATGCATCCTGTAAGAATCACATCTACATTTAGGTATTTTGTGCAGCTTAGAGGATTCGGAATTGTCTGAACCAAACAAAAATAAATAATATTTGTCATGCAGCCAACCAGCCCCTAAAGTGTTAAACATTAGTGTTGAGCTTGAATATTCCAATTGCAAATATATTCAAGGAATATCAGCTATTCGAGAATTTGTAATTTTTGCGAATATGGTGGCGGATATTCGTAATCTCGAATATTGACGATATTATGCACCGGGAAGCTTTACGAACATGTATTGCGAATATATATTCGCAATGTAAAAATAAATATAGCATGCCACCATTCATTTATATATTCACCTATGCCACTCATCACTACTGAACATCACCAAATGTCTGGTTAAGGGAGAGAGGTTTCTATGTGTTCATGTAGATGTAATGGCCAAAAGAAGGGACGGCAAGTTCTTCTATTAAAAAATCTCCTGCATTTGACCAGCTCATTGTATCAGAGCAGTAATAATGGGTTGATCATTTTAGTCATGTGCTTCTCCATGAGTTTTCTTGCAGGCGAACTTTTCCTAGGAGAACTTGTTAACCCTAGCCATAAGGGGTCAGCTTATATTCATGGTATTCAATTCAAAAAAGCACATTTAAATAAAATACTTTGAATCAACAAAATACAGTATTTGTTTTATAAACTTTTTGCTGCTGGGCAATAAAGTTTTTTCTGAATGATGCCTCTGCTTCCTTGGGTTCTGTAGCTTGCTTGGCATTTTATGAAACTAAATAGGGTATGGGGAATGGTCCTATACTTTAGTTAAATCCTTGAAAATTACAAATGAAGTGGGAGTCATCTACATGCACAGTATGTGTAGGAACCTTTGGTCTTATAAATTAATTATAGTCTATACTTAAATGTATTTTACACTTGCTTGATTTCCTTTTTTTCGTTTTAACGTATGAAAAGTTTTGGTATTTGTTTTGGTATATTTTAAAGATTGTCAAATCCTGCAAATTTAGTCAAACATTTTGACCCAATCTTCACTTCGATCAAGGGATTCCCATAACTACTGAAAAAAATCCTAAATGTAAACCTAATCATGCCCTCAAATAAACTGTTGGGCATGCGCAGTAGCATGGTATCTTTTTCTCATGCTACTGAGCATGTACAGAAACATCAGCATCTATTTACATTTTTACTTACATTTTCACACCAAAAACAGCCAGATGAGACGGTGGGACATATGCAAAAGCAGGTATGGAAGTGAATTTTGTTACTTGACATGTACCATTAGACTATGATCCCACATGTGCGGCTGCCTGCGGTGCGATTGAATGGCCACGGCTAAAAACCGCATCTCAGTTATTGCGGCAATTCACTTCTATGGCTCCAGTCAGGGGCGATCAGCTGCGGGCGGCCACGGCCTGCAATCAAAAACGCGGTGAGCCGAGGTCGCCAAATGTGCGTACATAGTCTCAGTCTGATGAATAAAAAACCTAGTAGCAATATATAAACAGTAGCAATATATTACTTTCCTATCATCAAATATTGTATTCTTCTTATAGGTTAAGGAACATGTCCCATTTTGCTCATATCTATTTGAACTTAGGGTATGTTTTTGGGCGGTTCTTCCTAACTAGTTGGAGCAATGCTCTCTTTATCTCATGGTTTCTCATGCTATAAAGAATTGGGTTTACAAATGGTGTCAGAACAGTATATAACAGAGATTTTACTGTTTTACCATAGGGTGTGTTGTCCCCAACTGGGAAGATATATATGGTGATCTGAGTGCCATAAAAGACAAAAATGGTGGCAAGGTGAGCACTACATGTAGAAAAAGCTTTCCATCGGCCTGCAATAGATTTAATTTTAAGAATAGATATAAAGATACAGAAGTAGGAAGTGGTAACAAACACAAAAGGCAGAAACATAAGTGGAATAGCAAACATGAAGTCTTCTGTCTCCACGGTTGATGTGTCCGAAGAAGCAATGGCAAGAATTGGGGCAAAATCACAAAAAAAATGTTCAATGATGTTGGAATCGCAATACTTTAACTGAAACAGAGAAGCTATTTCAATCGGGAAGAGGAGAAAACAGATCGCCCAAGGCCAGCAAAGGAGGTGGAGGCAGAGTTTTCGGTTCATGATGGAAGAATATTGCAAGGGATGGCAAATGGCTAAATACCGGTCAAAAGCCATTGCGCTAAGTATCAAAGATTGGGTGTATGTGGAAGCACAGAAAACATAATATTGGATGAAGCAACCTGCGGTGGAAATATCTTTCCCTTCTCTCAGTATAAGATGCAACATATTTGGCATAATATTGGTGGTGAAAAGGATATCTGCCAAGGACAGGTTTCGCAGGAAGATGTACATGGGCACATTGAGATGGTGGCATGTTGTCACTAATACGATAATGGAGAAATTCCCACATAATATTATAATGTAGGTGATCAGAAATAGAATGAAAAGCAGGATCTTCAGGTCTGAGATGTTTTTAAACCCAAGCATAAAAAACTCTGTAACAGTTGTTCCATTATTACACATGTTTAGGATGTCTGTGATGTTGGATAATGAGAAAAAATTACAGAATTGTTACATATTTTCAAATACATACAGCAGTCATATATTCAATATATACATTTAAATTTTTTTGGACACTGCAGCCCCATTCATACTGAAGATGTATTTTTCCCAGATTTCTGCACAGCCGAGTGCCGAACAGGTTACCAACATGTTGGCAGACCTTGTTCAATATCCTTCACTTTGAATAGGGACCCGTAAAACCATGTAATATGAGGAACTTTCTAAACAATCAAGTCTACCTGTGTTCAATCGCAGAGGACCCTATACTTCATAGTTGTTGGTAGATCTAAAGGATATCTGACAGAGAAATCTAAAGGTGTATGGCCAGCTTTACTCATTTCACATGTAAAGATGTAGACTTTTACTAGTACCTAATTCTACAAAAAATTTTAACAATTGGCACAATTAGAGAAGGGACCTGTTTTTGGCAAAATGCTGGCAGTTTTTTTAATCCTCGAATAGAATTTAAGCAACATTAGTAGCTTACCATAAATAGTTGAAATATTTAGAAATTGCAATATTTAAGCCCCCCACCCCCATACACATTTAGATAATTACCATAGAATTTCCTTTAGATCTACCAACAGTTTTGTAGTGCCGGGTCCTACCTGATAGAATACACAGTGACTGGAATGCTTAGAAAGGCCCTCATATTACATGGTTTTGGTAGCAGAAATGTTGATTGTACAGAAATTGTATGGTAAGACTGTATGGGGGGCTTTATTCTTGGTCATTAATATGTAGACACCTCCTGGGTTTAATCTGAACTTACTAATTTTGTTAGATAAATATTTGGCTTTGAGAGGAGACCCCAGTTTATTGCAACATATTGCATCATTGCGACCCCAGTTTAACTTGCAGCCAATGACCCCTAACCAGTATGTGTTCTTAACACTCACTGTACTCTAACTTGTTAGCATACAATCTTGGAAATATCCAGATTAAAATAATATTACCTGAATAGACCAATAGACGCAGTGTATTCTTTGTAACAAGTATATTTTCACCAGGAGAAAACAACTGTATATTTATTTGTATTGAAAAATTCTTTGAAAAAGAAAAATGTAAAAAAAGAAATAGACACATACAGGGCCAATATACACTATATGTAGAGCCTCCGGCTACAGTAAGGCTCACTAAAAGTAAAATGATTGTTATACATAAAAGCCTACTAAAGTAAGCATTTACCTCTGCATGGAAGTTACAATATGTTGTATTAAAAAGTACCAAAAAAGTTACATTTTGATTTCCTACATGAATAAAAATAGTAAATAAAATACACTATAATATCTATAATAACAACAGCCACTAGAATTCTGTAAAACTGAATTGTTGACAATGCACTTAAATATGCATATGTTGGTGTTATCCACAAATATACTTAAAATGAAATTTCATGATTTCTAAATTCTTACCTTTATAAGGAATGAAATCTTCTTTGTATTTAAAAGCAATATATATATATATATAACTAAAGAAATAAAAAGGTTCTGTAAAAAACAAAAAATATGATCACAGGATGTAGTTGTTCTGTGTTATCAAAACTTGGATAGGCGTAGGTTTACGTGTTTAATATAGCACTGAAATAGGCGTAGGTTTACGTGTTTAATATAGCACTGAAATAAAGTTGTTTTATTCAACAAATATGCAGTTCAGGAAAGTCAAATGTCATTTTCTGCATTCCGGTTCTAGGTCCAGGATTGAAACAGAGAATACAATTATATTGAACACTTCTGATCTTACTGCACTTCTAACTGCACTTCCTTCCTAATGTTTTGTACTAACTTCTGATTGCAATCTTTAAATGATATAAAAATAGGTACGTAGGCTTTATCTTACCCAAATAATTTTTAGACTTGGCTGAACATTTTTGCTGTTAAGAGTTAGTTGGGGTTTATAACAAAAAAGGGTAATGAGTGTGGAAGGATAATAACTCAAGGGTGAACCACAAGTAAGTGATTTACAATAGAACAGATCGTGGGCAGCGATTATATAATCTCTCGCACCCCTGTTGTTATTTTTTTTTTTTTACGTATCTGATGGCATGATGTGTTGTAGGCAGCCCTCTGGGGACTAATTATGAACTGAAAGTAGTTCAATCTAAACAAAAAGCCAAAAACATAACAATATAGTATATTTATCACGATGAAAGGACATCTGTGGCTTCACAATCATTCTGACCCAGGGGACAAATTAAAAAGAGTGTTTTGAGGTAATCCATTCTTCTGTTTACTGCTTGTTTGTTTGTTCTACACCTACAAAGTCTAGTGTATGAAATACGTCATGGCAAAAATGATAAAAATCAAAAACCTACAAAAAATGGCGAAACCAGATACATTTCATTGTTCTGGTTAAAATGTAAGCACACAAATAAATGAATTAGAAAAAGTAAAGCCCCCCATACACGTTCAGATTTTTCGTACGAATTTTGCCCGACCGATCGGGTCGGGAGATTAATCGATCGGGAGATTAATCGGATTCGGAATTATGTACCCGACCGATCCCGATTTCTCAAAATCGGCCGAAAAATCGATCAGGACTGCTTCGGACCTGTCCGTAAATTTTTGGTCGATCTGCTGTTAATAAATAGGGTCGGACTGATGGATCGGTGATAATTCGAATTCCGATTTTTCGTGCCAGCTGACCGACCGACCATAACATTTTAGGTGAAAATCGGGTGACAGGATCGGAAGAAAAATCGGTCGGGAGAATAATCGGAACGTGTATGGGGGGCTTAAGACTATGTTTACACGGCCTTCTGAAATAAGACCTCACAACACCAGGTCAGGTTGTGGGGAAGAGCCAGTTATTAAAGGGTCTCCCCCTTGTTGAGGTATGGCATTGGGCCTGGTTGTGCTGGGGGGGGCATGGTCGATTTCCCCCTTACCGAGTTACGAAAATTTTAGAGACAAAAGGTAGGCATACATGCCTCTATTCTCCCTCGATAGATGAGGGACAGACTGCAGTGTGATCACGCTGCAAACGTCCCCTCAGAGGATTGGCCAGCACCCTTTGTGTGCCGGACGTTACTTTGGATGGGGACTGCCTTCCCAATCGAAAGTAATGGGATCAGACGGGAATCTACCAGGGTGACGGATCACCATGCGATCCTGGTCGATCTCACCAGGTGGGTGCATCTGATTTTCGGCCAATTGGCAGGAACAGATGCAGCAGTCAATTGGGCGAAAAATTGGACAGAAATCTACCTGTGTATGGCTACCTTAAAGGTGGCCATACACTTGTCAATTTCGGCTCAATCAATGAGCTTGAGCAATCGATCCCATTGGGTGGCCGCAATCCATGACACGTGGGAAGTCCGCAAACAAGCATGGTATGATGTCATCGATCGTGCAGGTTATGGATTGAATGGGTACAGACCTGTGTATGGGGACTTTTAGGGCATGTTTCCACAGCGTTGTGTGATCCGTCTGGACCCCTACGTTAAGCGTTTTAATGTGTTTAATATGGTTTCTGGGGCTTGTTTATGGTGACAGTCACTGTTTGCAGTTTCAGCACTGATTGTAAAACACTCTCCTACTATTTAAACAACTTTTTGTATTATAGCTGAAGTTCACACTGTAAAGTTGAAATCGCGTATTTCTAGTTTATGCAAATTTTCGACTGTATGCAAAATGTGAAAGTTTGCATACAAAGTCGAAATTTCGCAATCGAAGCGAATATTGTTTGCTAAAATCGAAATTCAAGTCAAATTTAATTTTCTTTATTTCGACCATCTCTATTTTTAATCCTGCCCATTGTCATTCCCTGCATGAGCATACATAATCCCCATAGTTGTCAGAACATCCACTCATTGCGGTGAACGAGCTGTACAGGAAAGAAAAGAATTACAATGTGGATTGACATAGGAGCTGCATAGGCCTTGCACATTTATATTCCCAGAAACCGCTTGCCACTTTAACAGACAAAACAAGTACGTTTTGGGTTACAGATATCACTTTGCAAGAGGCAAAAACGTCATCCCTAATCACTAATGCCTAGCCCTGATAGAATACGGTATAACTGCTATATTCACTATGTTGTATATATACAGGTAACCCCTAGAGAAGAATATTTCTATTCCAACTTTACATCAGATGATACAAGAAGTTATATTCTCCTGTTATGCTCCCTTCATGGACCCATTTTGATTCCTAATATTGACCTAACAATATGTAAAAAGGTCCTTTATCATAAAAAAAAACCTGGGCCAGGGGAACACTCATGAAAAATACAAACACAAAATTATTTTTGGATTTAAAATTTAAGTTATAAACAGCTTGCGATGTGTCTACAGAATTTGTGATTTAATATCAAAACCCTTGAACTTGGTTTCATCACAAAGATTAATGAAAGGGAAACGCTAGGAACGTGTCACAAGTTGGAAAAATTAACTAAGACACTGCAAAATGTGCAAAAAGTTCATAAACACGTCAGAAATTGATTTCACCTGTTGACTTTTGACTACGTTGCAAATAATCTTAAAATGCTACATCACCAAAATAATTGGGGTCTGAGGAGGGACCTCTGGGAAATTGTCTCCAAAAACATGTAAAAAAGCATAGATTGACAGCTGGGATCCAATTATTGTTACTTGTCAAATAAATAATGGGCACTGGCTTGATCCCAGCTGCTTTGACTTGTATTTAATAACAAGGGCAAACAAATGTAAGTATGGGTGTTATGTCTTTATTTAAATAACATGATAAAGTGTATTTTTGCAGTGTTTGTGTGTTTATTTCTAGATTTAATTGACATGGGGTTTTACCCCCTATCAAATGGGTTCCCATGATTCCAATCAAGTCACCCACCCACCACAAACTACCTCAACCTTGGGGCATAGTTTGCGGGAAAGAGCCAGGCTCCATGACTGAGAGACAAAAGGGGGGCTACCTTCATTCGCTGCCCACCTGTCTCTAAGCCTCGGCAGGTTCCACTACAAAAGGTAATCGTGTATTCTAAAGAGGAGGACTCCACATCATGTTTTATTGATTTTTTTATTCTCTTTTTGTTTCTAAGAATGTAAGCAAAGAAACAAGAATGTGTAAAGCGAAAAGTTATTAATTAAAATGTGTAAATGAATTTCACTATGATAACATTTTCAGGGGCTTTGCACTTAATTCTGAATTCAATTGTTATGAGGAGTTTGTTCTGATATTCTGTAATTGTGTATTTGTTGCACAGGTAGCGCTATACATTATGGTCAAATTTTTTGGTGGAAAGTTATCACTTTCGTCTGGCAACTATTCCAAACAACTGGTACTGTAGCAGCGTGCAACCTCACGCAGCCAGGTTCTTTTAGGTGGATGTCCTCTAGTCGATTACCAGGTTCCGCTTGCAGCGGACCAAATGGCTGGGGGCTGTGGACCTTCTCCAGGGAGTAACCCTGAAGGCCTGAAGTCATCACAGGAGAAGCAGGGAAGAAGCCAGGAAGAGCCCAGAAGCTTCTAAAGGACTTATTTTTATGTCCTAGCAATGGGGCAGGCATAAGGCCTGTACTGGGCTGGACTATATTTGTTACATTTTGGAGGGAAGGAATAAAGTACACACTCAGACATGAGTTATGGTACCAGCCTATCGTAAACAACAGGTGCAACCCTTGTCAGGGAGACACACACATTATATGGCATATATAGCATATTTTACAGAATGCATATATACAGTTTAGTGACCGTTTC
>CM070040.1:50302205-50315096 GCA_036250615.1 Ptychadena robeensis
AGGTCACACTTACTGTAAAATCGGAAATCGGCCAAGAAATTTGCAATCGGTGCACCTCTAAAACTGTCCAGAAGTTGGTGCTCACTAAGTTTGTCTACATTTCACAAGCCGAGTCCAGTTTTTTTCAAACTGAGCTGGATTTGGGAATACCAAAAATACCTTGTGGTTCTGGGACGCTATGGCTGCTGTGGTGGTTCCTATGCCACTAGGTAAGAGAATGATTGCAATCTTGATTAGATGTACTTAGTCCTTATGTGATTTGTTATTTGCCAGCATGTCACATCATTCTATATCTGAACAGAAACTGCAAATAGGTTCTTTAAGCTGTAGGCACACACGCGGGTAGATTCCTGTGCAATCGACCCCCGATCAATCACAGCATGATGATGTCACCACGCTGTGATTGATCAGGGATCAATTGAACGGAAATCAATGTGCAGCACATGGGCACATCGATTCCCGTTCAATGGGGACCGGTTCTCCCCAGCTCCCAGAATGTGTGAATCACAACACGCTACAAGCAGGGGAGAAATCCAGCCAGACAGCCTCACAGCTTGGCTACGCCCCCTTCACACAGACCGCGGACAGCTGTGAAGAGACAGGAACAGCAGCTCCTCCAATACGTTGGAACCCCATTCAATCGAGTTTCTTCGAGCAGGCTCTATTGATCCCGCTCGAAGGAAGGTAGATGTGTAAACAGATTAGAGTACAATAAATCACTGTGAGCGTGCACGTTGATTGTTCTCAAATCTTTTTACAGATCTACCCGTGTGTGCCTTGTTTTAGGATCGGTCCTCACTACTGATGCAATTAATTGGCAAAAAATATTAATATGTAATAATCAAATGCTTGATAACTTATCACAAAATCCTTTCCTTGGAGTCCATTATGGTATAAGGTACAATTTAGGGCTTGTGTCCACTGCAGACGCAGAGAGGACACTTCCCATTCCCACTCTGCGTTAACTCAGCAGCTGTTTTTAAAAATGTATATATATATATATTATTCTGTACTTAATATAATATTACTTGTTATAGGTATATTCACGAATATTTAATTTATATGAATTTTTATTTCACAGGATTTAGAGATTTCTGTCAGTCAGGTAGGGAAGCCACGCCCCCAGCCAGCCAACACGTAGAACGCATCTTCTTACACCAAAGACGAATGTAGGCGCGAACAAGCGCGTCTAATCAGAAGCCTTAATGTAAATCAGCCCAATAGTCGCTGTGATTGGACGGTGAGGACGAGGCTCGGCACGCACGTGTGCGCTGTTTCCACTCTTTCCGGGTGTGTGACATTGACCTTCCGGTCGGTGCCGAGGCTGGCGAGTGAAGGTGAGCAGTGTGTGTGGGAGGCTGTGTATTTCGGGGACACGTGACTTTCCAGATTTATATCGGTGTATGTACCCCACGGAGGATAACACTTCATCCTCACTGATAATCATGGCGGCTGAGTTACGGCTGGAAACGTGCAGGTTGTCTCGTATCAGGAGATGACATGAAGCTGTACCTCGGCTGTTTCCTAGAATGGATAGGCAGGATCTATAAAAGCGAGTCCTCTAGATGCACACCTGGCTTTGCTTCAGAAGTGCTACTGAGTAATTGTACAGTTTAGTTTTGGATAGAGAGGGGCGAGGTCAGGTTCTGCATGTTATAGAGATTCACTCCTCTATTTGTACTGGTGACCATTGTCTTCAGGACAGAAGTTAAGGGCAAATCATTCAGGGAAATCCAATTCAGAGGGAGATTAACATTAATTTCCTGTTGCATCTCTGGGGTAGTGAAGATGACAGACATATACTGGGAAAAAGACCTATCCCAAACTACGCTACTGTATGCTCTTTGACATCTACATACATGGTACAGAAGAGAACATGTACACGTCCTGTCCTCTGCTCTTATACTAGCCTTTAGCTCAGGATCACTGGTAAAGTCTAAAGGTAGGCATACACGCTACAATCCGCTGCTGCTAAATCGCCAGGCACGTTCCCGCTGATCGCTCGGCTGCAAATCTACCTGGACAGATCAACCAGGATTGCATCGCAAGTTGGATCGCATTTCTTTGGATGGGGATTAGCGTCCCCATACAAAGTAATGTCTGGTCCCTTGAGAGATTGGCTGATAGAGAACCAGACGGGGATCATAGCGTGTATAGCTACCTTTAGGCAGCGATGTCCAAACTTTCTGCAAAGAGGTGAAAATGTGTGGGGGCCAACAATTCAGCGTGGCATTCAATGCAAATGAACTATAACATGGGGCAGATCTCTTCCTTTATATTTACTTAAAGTTCTTATTGTAAAGCATTTGCCGTTTACTGATATAACACTGATAAAGGCTGCTTCTAGGCATGCTGGGACTTGTAGTCTTCTCAGCCATATTTCACCTAACCCCAGAAGTCCTGACCAGTCTCCTAGCTTTGGCATACAGAGGATCAGTGAGAAGATTCTCAGCACTGCGCACCTTAATTCTTCACCCTGATACTAGGGATAATGTGCACGATGAAGCAGCCAGTCGCAAAACATGGCTGTAGGCAGAGGTGTATGAGAACTCGGGGCTGTATTATTTATGGGAGGGAAAGAGACTAAGACAGCTGTGGTTTCTGAGGGAGATGGGACGCCTCTTGCTACCGAGCCAAACTTTGGACATGCTCGGTTTAAGGCTTTACATGGTATGACCAAGTGTTAGGGATGCAGGGTCATGTGACTCCCTTTCTCTACCCCATAGACCTAAACAATGAATTAACCCTTTCAGTGAGGTTGAGGACCCACTACAAGGATTGCAATACTTTCCTGAAATCTGAGTTTCACCTGTCGGCTGTGACACAATTACAGGACAATGTATTTAGCCCCCCATACACTCTTAAATTTTTAATTAAAGATATGCAAAGCTTAAAGGACCGAAATCGGCTGCCAAATCGTTCTAAGCCATTACGGACATGCCCATAATTCTAAGATCGAATTAAATAGTTTGGTTTGGGACCAGTGTCCCCGTCCAAAGTACGGTATGTCTTCTCAGCTCCATCGGTCCCCCTGTGCATTCCTTTTGTGGGGATCCGACAGAGCTGAGAACACAGAGCAGCGTCTTTCTCTTTGAAGTTGTTGAGGGGGGTACCAGCACCACCTCCCTCTCCCTTACTGCAGGCTGTGAGCAGAGGCTGCCAGTCTGACAGAGCTGCCAAGCCAATCAGACATGTCCCCCTAGCTGCTCAGGCCATGACGGCATCCCGAGCAGCTAGGGGGACACAACGGACATGCCCTAAGAGCTGGCACACAAAGGGTGCCATTTTGATGCTGATTTTGAATTTGAATCTGTTCACAATCTAAACGTGTATGGGGGCCTTTAGTACTAATAACTCGGCATACCACTGCTGTGGAGTGGAAGTCCTTGGTATACAGGGAATATATATGTGTGTATCTTTAATAGAGCTTTAGAGTGGGATTTAATACATGTGCAGTGTTCTCCCCAGAGCAGATTGGCTGGGCTGCCTGCCCGGGAGATTTTAGTCCCCGCCCGGCACACAAGTCCTCCGCGGCGAGCAGCCTGACAGGCGGCGCCTCCCATTCTTCAGGAGCGCGCCACAGCCACTGAAAGACTCCGGCCCGCGGCACACTACCGGAGCCGCGGGCCGGAGTCTTTCAGTGGCTGCGGCGCGCTCCTGAAGAATGGGGAGGCGCCGCCTGTCAGAGGACTTGTGTGCTGCCGCTGGCCGGCAGCCTATCAGAGAGGCCGCCGGACCGGTGCAGGCGGCGAGATGACGTCATCGCGCCGCCCGGCTGAAAAAAAATTCTGGGGAGAACACTGATGTGTATCATTGTGTAATGGCTGGGATTCCAACTATCCAGGATTTCATAACCAGTTGTTTTCTCTAACTTCATTCTACATAAACCACATTTGTTTTTCTTTTCCAGCACACCACTATGGGGCTGCTTCAGAACATTGTGCGTGGCCTGGTGCGTGGATCAGACAGAATGGCTGAGATCACCAGTAAAATGGGACCAAACTCCTTCAACAGAGGACGAGGAACAAAGAAGATGGGATACCTGACCTCCAACCGCAAGTTCGTCAAGGTGAAGGAGATGGTGCCTCAGTACATAGTCCCCGATCTGACTGGCTTTAAGTTGAAGCCGTACGTCTCGTATAGGGCCCCTCATGGCACAGAGGAGAAAATGACAGCCAAAAAACTGTTCATGGAAACTGTAGCTCCGGCCATAGAGAAGGACTTCGAGGCGGGAACTTTTGATCCTAATAATCTAGAAAAATATGGATTTGAGCCCACGCAGGAGGGCAAACTGTTCAAGCTGTATCCAAAGAATTATATTCAGTAGTTACATCATGGGTTCCTGACCTGTGGATGGGCACCCCTATTGTACAATGTCTTTTCTAAGTAAATGTAACGTGTAAAGTGAAAGGCTTGGCTCTTCCTTTCTGAACAAGTGAGAATACAGTTCAATAAGCAGATTTTCACCTCCATAGGACGCACCCCCCTATGGGTCTTATGGAGAATATTTCCTGCAGATTTTCCATCTGTACTGCATTGTTTAAGACCCTCTGACATAAACAATTCAGAGTGTAGACTACTACTCCAATTTTAAAGATGCGTTAAGTTTAATTTCTCTTTAGACAGCTTTTTATTAAAAGTTCTGCAAATACATGCTAAACAAAATCAGTAAATGCAATCCTTCTCCTTCCCAATGCCTGTGAAGTGAAAGAAGCTGGCTGCTACTGACGGCAAGTGCTCACTAGTGACATCATGGCTGAAATTGGTATTGCAGGGAGATTGAGATTAAAGCTAGAGCACATTAAATAGCTGTACAAAATCTTCACTTCATACACAACTGTATTACACTATATAAAATTTTTAGATTTGAAAGTAAAGAGTAGACATAAATTTTTTTTTATGGTGTGCAGTAGACATAAAATTTTTTATTTGGTGTGCGTTTGAAGAGAGGTAGTCTTATACAACGAGAATATCCCAAACTATATATTTTAACTGGAAGGGTTGTAGGTTGTGGCGTCTTATACACCGGAAAATATGGTACATCTTGTCCAGGGGAAGTCAGTGAGGTTTGGCATCAAATGCTGACAGCTGTCACTAGAATAGGAGCTGCAAGTACTGACCACTAGTGATGGCCAAACAGCGGCTGCTGGTGTTTGCAGACCGTTCATGAACACTTCCACAAATACCCTTAGTTCACATTTTCATGGCGAATCACATTGATTTTAATGACAGGCAAATGTCTTATATCTGTATTCATGCCAGAGGGGGATAAATGGCACGAAAAAAAATATTTTTTTCATTGGCAGAAATCAAGAAAACAAAAAAGCATGGGGTCCCCTCCAAAGCATACCAGACAACCTTTTAACATAGGGTCTGGTATACTCTGGAAAAGGGAGACGCCAAACATTGTTATGCCCCCAAGAAGACCTGACCCCTCCTGGCATAGGGTGTGGAATGTTCTGGAAAGTGGGGTAACCCTTTTTTGGAAAAACTGGAAGGACGGGATGGATTTACATCAGTGCTTTTCAGGTAACTATATTGAACGGTAGAAATTTTAGTAAGCGTTTGCTCAGTTTAACCTGGAAAAAACTTTGTCAATGGGTAAGAGGTCCTTGGGAGCCCCGTACCCATGCAAAAGGGTAGGGAGTGGTTATCCTTATTAAAGGGAAATCTTGGATACGCAAAGAGCCCGCACCTGGCCCATGTTGTGGGGAAGAGACTCTCTTACTGCACCATCTGATGTGACATGGCATGAGGGGTCAACGTTTGCCTCCATGTTAATGTATGGGAGGGGGATCAAACAGCAGAAATGTTTGCGCACCAAGCGGTGGCAAACTGTTTGGCCCCCTCTACTGGCCACTTCTATCCAAATGACTCGGAATACAAATTATAAAATCTAATAGACTGCAGACAAACCATTACAGACCTGACCAAGGGCCCAATCCTTCCCAACTTTATTCCAAGAAATTTACTTAACTGCTAAAGCAGGCTGGGATTTGTAGTTCCTGGCCTATTTTAAGGTACCCATACACGTTGCGATTTTTCGGGGACCAATGCGATATTCGATTTTGATGCCCGATTTTTGCTTTAGTGCTATTTTTAAAAGTCGGTCGGATGCCCGATTTTTCAACCGATCGGCTGGTTGGATTGGGAATCTTTTAAGAGTGGCCGACTGTCCAAAAATTACAGGCATCCTCATTCGGGACCCGACCGACTTTTCGGCCGATTTTTCTAAAAACAGCATCGGTCGGACTACACTTGCTTGTTAGGAATCCCGAACGATCGACCTACCCGACCGAACGGTCGGAAGGGCTAAAATCGCACGAAAAATCGCAACGTGTATGGGTACCTTTAGTCAGTTTCTGACCAGGTAACTTTCCTCTAGTACATCCTTAAGAAAATAATTAAAAAGTCCAGTTAGCCAAACAAGCAATTTATTGATAAAATCAGTGACAACAATACAAATCAACTGGTGATGTATGAGATAAGAAATGCGGTGTGTCCGGATGCTCCTTCCTAATATAAATACATTAGCTGGTATATTGGGATGCGCCCTATCCAGTTCTAAGGACATTTTTGTGCAGAACAATCAGAAAAGGTTAACAATACACATTTTCTTATTGCTTTGTATGTGTAAATATGACATATCCTAGGTGTGTATATATATATATATATATATATATACACATACATACACACACATGCAATAGGCCCGGTGCCATAAATTTTGATTAAGGTGATTGGACTTGTGTGTAGTCCAGACGTGGTTCAATCTGGTCCTTTGTCACCTTGGTGTCAAGAACCTTTGGCTCCCCTTTACATGTTCCCTGCAATACGTTGAGATAATGCCTAGACTCTAGAGGATGATTGTTATGGTCTAGAGGCTATTGCGGGCCCGTGTCTGCAATAGAATGTTTAGGTTTACAATCCAAAGCCTACATTATTGCATGGTTTTGGTAGAAGAAAATTTGATTGTACAGTAATTGTATGGTTACTGTAAAAATAAAAATATGGAGGCTCTAGCACTTACATATTTCCACAACAAAAAAAGATGCTTTGGCTGACATTCTGCAATATGAAGTTTCCATATTCCCAATAATCACTGTGCCTGCGTCTTATGGTCCAAATGCGATACCCCCATGGACACTCGGGGTCACATCTTGGCTCTCCAGGCAAGATTACCTGTGGAGGTGAAAGAGCTGTTGTATGAGAGATGCAGCCATGGCCGGATCTTTCATCTGTACTGTTTTGCTTATGCCAGCAGAGCCCTGCTGGAGTTCATCTATCTCTCTCCCTATGTGTGGAAGTTGCAATCACACTGCAGCTTCCACACACAGGCACAGCCAGAGAGGGAGGGGAGAGACTCCTCCATAACAGTTCCTCCCTCTTCTCCCAATCAGTGAGGAAAATGACATGTGTGCCGTAATAGTTATTATTCTACTGGCAGAAAGTTGGTATTGCATTGATTTGATTCATAGTATTGATCTAATTCATTTGAACACTTCAATTTTTTTTTCTTTCTGGTTTTCCTTCTCTAAAAACTAGATGCGTCTTAGGGTCTGGTGCATCTTATAGTCCGGAAAATACAGTATGTAAAGGTGAAAAAACTAGAACCTCTGTGTGGTCACAATCAGACCAGAGTACTCCAAGGTGTGTCCCACAGTCACACAATCACAATATCCTGGGCGTTGAGGCATTTAGGACAAGCAGAAGAGGAGGTAGTGTGTTCTAGGACAGATTGGCAATTCTAGGTAAGGACACATGACATGCCATCACTCCCCAGACTGTGTTCTTTGCCACCTCCACACATGCAGGACATGGTCATAAAAAGAGCAGGTAGCCACCACGCTGGTGTTTGTCGCTTCATATTTAGGAGATTTTTTTGGTAGAGCCTTCTTGTCCATATCCTTCTTTACTGGGTCAGTTTCAGGCAAATATTCACCACGCTCATCCTCAAGAATCACATCAAAGCTGGCAGTGGGCGACTCGTAGAAGATTCTCAGATTCTGCATAGGCTGGGCAAGGTTGGTAGCAACTCCATCGGAGTTTGTAGCATCTGACGGGCTTGCTTGCAGGATATCTGCCTCTGGACTGGTTGGTGAGTTGGGTGAAGGAGACAATGTGGACCAATCAGCTCCATAGGCCAAGGAGTTGTGAAGAACATATGAGGAAACTATTGGACAGCCATCTAATAATGGATACAAATACATTTATTAGACAGATGTTTATAATATTCTACACTTGCCTTTATATTTTAGTTTGTTACTTTGTACTCCCTGAAATATTTATTTTTACCTTGAATCCCATAATGACATAGGATGTCTTAAACCTTTAGGTTATATAACAAAAAGACAGTACCATGTCCTGAGCCCAGATACTTACCTCATAGTGGTGACAGCTACAAGGAAAACAGACTAATTGACGGAGGGCAATGTCTCCGATTTGTGTGTTGTGAAAGTGGAAAGAACTGGATTTGGATCTCATTAAAAGTAAATGACCCCTTATACACAAGTCTTAATAAAAGGAAACAAATAGTCTATAAAACTAGAATGCATAGTCCAGATACATGACCCCTGATAGTGCCGACAATGCAATGCTGGTTTATGGCTGGGCATTGTGAAACCATCTTGTATGCCATGCCGCCCCCTGAGACGGTCACATCATTTGCCATAGGAGAATACACTACACGTGTCAACCACAATCGTGTAGTGCGGTGACCACACAAATAAATGTAGGCTTAGGCTCCACTGCATTTTTAACAATACGCATGTCAAAATCACCGTGTTTAGGTGGTGTGGTGCGTTTTTTAAATGTAATTTTCTTCACTGATTTTAGGCTGGGTCTACACTAGGCAGTCCCAGAGACCATGGGTGGCGTTATGGACACACAGCCACGACGTGTCCATAGTGGCTGCCTGCAGTGCTGTTCAGAGAATTTGAGCCTATACTTTCCTTTACCAAACTTTTTTGCAAACATCACATAATGCACCCATGGGCGTATTTCCAGTGCGGTCCTGCCGATGCAGCAGCTGCTAGATATCGTGCCACAAAACCTGGGCCAATCCAATGGCAGGGATCACGGAATTGCCCTTTATCATGATCCTACGGAGCTTTGTTTAGTGGGCACTGAATGTCTTTCAATAGCTTGGCTCGGTGGTAAGAGTCTAGATGCTAAAATGGCAAAGTGTTTGAAGGTTTTTTGTTGAATACAGCTCTGCCTGGGAAATATATACATACTGGTATGCCAACACATATCAATTTAGTCTACACTGTCTGAAGCCTCCTATGCCTCCTTTTCAGATATTGGGCAAATATATTAAAACAAATCTTTTGGGGGGAGGGGGTTATTAGAACCAATGCTAAGGTTCTACTACTACTATTAATACTGGTTCTTTAGACTTCCTGTACTAAGTTTTACCAGACAGGAAGTTAGTTCATAAAAACTTACCAGATGCTGTGTCCAAAATATGGAAGCCGCTATGCATGCAGGCAGCCAGAAGGAGGGCACTCTCTGTTGGATGCCATTTCAGCCTCCAGACACCACCCTGAACATGGGTGTCAGATACAGGCTGTCTCATCTGCCGCAAGTCCCAAATGAGAACATGTTCATCATAACTGTTGTCCAAAAAGAAATGAAAATCTAATTAATATAAACATTGATGTCTGAATGAGCTACTTTGTAATCTAAAGTCTATAATCTGCTCATTTACATGTGAACGCCGAGTCTGGTCAGAAACAAGGCGGTTTTAAAAAATAAGTTTCAATAGCTATGACATCACCTTGTCTAACCCAAAAATTGTCTAAAGCCCCCCATACACCTGAAGATTGATCCATACAATTTCCATTAGATCTACCAACAACTATGTAGTGGTGGGTCCTCCCTGATATAATACAAAGTGATTGGAAGGTTTAGAAAGAGCCTCATATTACATGGTTTTGGTCGAAAAGTGGATTGTACAGAAATTGTATGGAAAGATTGTAAGGTTCACATTTCTGCAGCCAAATGAATGGATAAAACACCCCAAAACAGCCTCCTCTATGTATTCACATATATGGACCGGTGTTCTATAAGCAATCTACTTTTTTAGTCCTAATATGTATTTTACAAATAAAATATTAAAAACTGTATTAAAATACCATTATTACTGCCTGCGATGTTTATCTTTACTCAGCAAGAATTAGGTTCAGCATTTTTTTCTCATCAGGAGAGCTTTAAGTTTAAGTGATAGCTTTTATTGGCTGACTGAAGTCATTAGAGAACCAGGCTTTCGGGATGTCTCTTTTTTAGACCTAACACAAATATGTATCCGGAAAGCTTGTTTCTCTAATGACTTCAGTTAGCTAATAAAGGGGATCACTTAAACACCAAACTCTCTATATTCATCAATGGGGAACACGGTACAACACTACTATTTCTCATCAGTGATAATTATTATATGAAATGATGTACTGCCCCCTTCTGGTGAACTAAGAGTAGTGCAGGATTTATAAAACCTTAAATACAGTACATCGAGTGTAAGGAAATGAAATAACACGTCATTTCTAAAGCCCCCCCATACACCTTAAGATTGATCCATACAATCTCCATTAGATCTACCAATAACTGTGCAGTATAGTGGCCTCCCTGATAGAATACATAGTGATTGGAAGGATAAGAAAGCTCCTCATATTACATGGTTTTGGTAGAGCAAAATTTGATTGTACAGAAATTGTATGGAAAGATTGTAAGGTGTATGGGGACCTTAAAGCATTAGTTAAAATATTACATCAGTTTTTTTTAGGGAAGATTGCTCCAGATTCCTTACCTTCCAGTGGCCAGGACATTCTCCCTTAGAGGGTGACTCTGAATGCTGCACACTCCCATTGAATGTCTGATAAAGAGAACCATAAAGACAAATCATGACATAGGTTTTTCAGGGGACACATTTGCATGTACTCTTTGGGAAGACAGTGATACCATTCTCAGTGATAACCAGACTTCATAAGTTCCCACCAAATTCTGCTCTAGCAATGAAGTTGAGAATCCTGATAATGTTGAGTACCATAATGGGCAATACAGCAATGCATGACAAAAATGGCTGTGATTACCGTTTACTGGTAAATATTGGGTGGTCTGGTGTAGATCTTGTATCCCATCCTCGGAGTAAGCAATCATCTCCTCCTGAAAAATAATAATAATAAATGTGTCATGGTGTACACATTCCCTTGCCGTAACCAAGTGGAACATTGTATTATTCAGCTCTACTGATTAAATATCATATTTTTCGGACTATTAGACGACCAAAATCAGGGGGGGGTAAAAGTGCCTGTGTCTTATGGTCCGAATGCGCGACCCCCACGGCCACTCAGCTGTGCGCGACTTAGCAAGGAGCTGGAGCAGCTGTCGTGGCCCACGGCTGGATCTCACATCTGTACTGTAGTGTTTAATACAGCAGAGACAGATAGTAGATGAAAGATGGCAGCCGGCAGCTTCCATCTATGTCTGCCTGTGTGTGAGCCTTTGAGGGGAGACATGACTGCAGCTTTCCCTGCGGCCCCCCTTCTCTTCTTGTGTATGAGGAAGATGAGATGACTGAAGTGTGCTCGCTAGTGACACCAATTTTGTGGCTGAAATTGGGTACTGCAGGGGATTTTGCCCCCAATTATTTGAACACATCAAATATTTTTTTTATGGTTTTCCTGCTCTAAAAATTAGGTTCGTCTTATGGTCCGAAAAATACGGTAGGCTTTAACTCCAACCTGTCCACCTAAATTATAATCCCTTATGGTAGCCATAGATGGGTCAATTATTTTGTGATTCAATAGTCAATAATATTGAGAAGTAAAACCAAAAAAATTTGACAAACATTGATCGCTTATGGTTGATCGAACCAGGTGGGTAGTTAACGATTTTCATTCGATCGACCTCAAAATATTGATTTTGTGGTCTATCAAACGGAAATATCGACCCATGATTGGCTACCTTTACTCAGACCTATCATCCCTGGCTGTATAGATCACATATTTAAAATAAATTACATAAACCTGACATCATTACACATTTAAAAAAAGTCAACATTACTGTAAAACAGTTGCTACGCACACACCTGAGAACACTGTACTGGAATTCCAGTAATTGAATGCAGCTATCCAGGCTTCAAACCCATGGGCTTGCCACTGACACTGGATGTCCAGGGAAGGTGAAGATCCTTCTACTTGCACCAAACTTAGACGCCCCTTTGAGTCGCTGCAGATTATCTTAATGGGAGGGTTACTGAATGGGAGAGCATGGCAAACATTACAAAACTAAGCACAAGGCAGATCTAAAAGCCAGAAAGAAAGCATAAACTCATTACAAGTTGTCCTCCAGTCTTCAATACTTACTTTTCTCTTCTTCCTGTGGACCAGTCAAGGGACAGAGCCAGACAGTCCTCACCCACATCCATGCTGTACACAGGCTCCACCTGGCAACTTTCCTACTGAAGTAAAACAGTCACTGTAGAAAACACAATTATGACGCCGACAGTATACGATTCTCAGGGGCCGGTGATAGGGAGATGGGGGGCAGCACCCCGGGGTCTCTGGACTCGGATGACATCTTGCAGCCCTCTTACCCGTTCCCAACCGTCGGGTTTATTGTTTACAGGGGGGGAATTCTCGTCACACCGTTTCCATCGACCGGGCAGACCGATTCCGATTGAAGGGTGTCACGTCATCCCCATCCTTGTCTCACAAATGGGACTTTAAGGTCCTAAACACCATTACTGTTTAAATAATATCAATGTATTGGAAAGTTTTACTGTGAAATTTTATTATGTATTATAAAACTCTGTCACCATATCATGTAAACTAGATATATTGCAGAAATGTGATGTGGCTGTAAATAAATTCTCTGCTGACACCAATCCTTGAT
>CM070040.1:50334124-50350665 GCA_036250615.1 Ptychadena robeensis
CCCTCTGCTGGTGGTGTGTTATAGTAGCAGAATACACAGCACAGAGGAGAGCTCCCTCTGCTGGTGGTGTTACAGATGAATACCCAGCAGATTTCGGAGCCCTCTGCTGGGGTGTATTATAGTGTTAGAACAGCACAGGTGACAGTGTAGACATGCAGTGATAGGGTCACGTGCACTTGCAGCGGGCAGAGCTCCCCTTACTGGTGACAGGTGACACTGACAATTCGAGGGATAGACCCCTACACGTGGAAGTCTGAGCCCCCACATATTTAATGACATCAAACATTACCACACGCCATACAAGGGGTAGGACTGAGGAGGAGCCTACGAAGACCCTGGTCCTCCACACACAAATAACGTCCCCGTGTGTAGTGATGGTCCTTTACTTAACTCACCTTTCCGGCCACCCGGCCGAGGCGCACAATACCCAGCTTAAAGTCCGTCATGGCTGGCGAAGAAGCGGGATGAAACTCGCGGTTGTCCTCCTTGTCACGACACGCGACGTCTCTTATTCCTCAGAGGACTATCCGGTCTGCCCTTCGGTCGCACGGCGCTGGTGGCTGGAAGGAGCGCTGGTGTCCCTCCGCCGGAGCTCGCGCCGCTGCACGCGGGAGAGGCTGGGGGTGCCACGCGCCGCCTTTCCCCCACACGCCGAGCTCGACAGGCTACACCTTGGGCGGGCGTGGCCCCAGACCCAAGCCGCCGGCACAGCCAATCAGCCCCGCCGTCAAGATCAGGACCTCAGCGCGCAGCCGGCACACGTCAGCCAATGAGGGGGATCTGGAGGCGTGTCCGGTCGGCTACTGTGACGCGTAGGGAGAAGGGGCGGGCGGGGCTGTGTGATGACGTTAGTTTCGCGGGAAGCTCTGTGCTCCCCCAGTGATGTCATAGGTGGACGACAGGTGCCAGGACTTAAAGAGAACCTGTCACAGGGCACCTGTCTTCCAGTACTGGCCTGTGTACTATATATGTCCGCTGATTATCATATTATACGAGTGTCTAACCCAGAACACGGATGAGGAAGTCAGCATACTTACAAATCAATGTATTATTTGGCGCAGAAATGTCAGCTTTATGTTAAATCGACGCTTTCCCAAATGCTCACTCCTCCTGTCACAGCACTTTTTTTCAGGTTTCTGTTTTTTCATAATATAAGACTGTGGTAAACTGCTGTACAATATATATTCAATGATCTTATCATAATTCCAATAAAGGTCACTGTCAGGGGTGATATCTATAGGGCACATGCTGGGGGGGGGGGGGGGGGGGGGGGGGGGGGGGGGGGGGGTAATCATTGCTGCTGTACACGTGACTGCTGGGTGCCATCCCTGTCCATATCTTTTCCCAAGAGAACACGAGTCAGTCTGCTACAACTGCTGACCAAGCACATGCATTCTCCCAGCCCCACTGAGAATGGAGCCAGGACTGTGTCCGCTGGCCACAAAATGTGCTGACCGCATATGAAATGGTATGGACACGTTTCTTTAAAGCAGACTGATCTAACAAAACTCTTGCTGTATATAAGAACTCCTGCGAAACAGACAATGTCCAGCGCTGCATCTTCTTCAGTTCTGTTTATAAAAGAGCAGCATGTTTTTCACAGTCTAAAATGCCTGGTACAAAAAAGGAAAAAAAAAGTGATAATACTCAATAGTCACGCTTGCTTTGACTGGTTTTCACTCTTCCAATGAGTTACATAAGCTGAAGAATCTACAGCCTCCAGTGATGTTAACTTCCTTGTTTCCCGAAAATACGACACTGTCTTATATTATTTTTTGCTCCCAAAGATGCACTATGTCTTATTTTCAGGGGATGTCTTATATTTCCATGAAGAACCCCCCCCCCCCCAGAGGAGGGATCAGAGGGGGGCAATCAAAATGACACAGGAGGATCAGAGGGGGGATTACCATTTTAGTAAGGGCTTGTTTCCACTTGTATGGAAGCCGGCTGCATGATTGCCGCCGCTAAGAACCGCATCTCATGCGGCTTTTAGCGGTGGCCATTCACCTCTATGGCCACGGTCAGTGCTGGGCGGCCGCGGAACGCAGCCGCGGACTAGCCCATTCAACTACATGGGCGCAGTTTCGTCCGCCCTGTAGTGAACCGCGGGCTTCCACTTAAGTGGAAACAAGCCCTAACTCCTTCTGATCCACCTGTGTCATTTTGATTCACCCCCACAGGAGGGATCAGAGGGGGCAATCAAATTGACACAGGAGGATGAGAAGGCAGGGGTCACTTTTACCTCAGTCACCCCTTTCACTCAGAGCATCCCCTCAGACTCGGCGGAGCAGCAGGCGGCAGCTTGTACTGCTGGTGGTGCGGGCTTACCCCTTACGTCCGGTCTGCTTGCTCCAGCCACATCTTCGACTGCTCCCATTCGCCCCCTATTTTAACCCTCTGAGTGTTTGCCACGTGGCACGGTTTTTTCATAACCGTGCCACGGGCAATCGCGGCGGAGCACAATATGCTCCGCCGTGATTGCCTGCTCAGCTGGAGGTCATTAACATAAGCCCGGCGTCACTGGAGACGCCGGACTTATGCTGATGAAAAGCGACGCCCCTCCAATTTGACAGAGGTCTATGGCGCCGCCTACCCCCGCCCCCTTCGCGTCACTGGTGACGCGATCGGGGGCGGACCCATAAGCATCGGCATACATGTCAGTGCTCCCGACCTCCGTAAGCAGAAGGCGATACCTAGAGCGCGGCTCTAGTTAACTGGGGCTGAGTTTCATGATGCATGAAACTCAGCCCGAGTTAACTCGGGCTAGACGCTCAGAAGGTTAAACACAGCCATTAATTTGCCACAATCAGGAAAATACGGGGGCGCCTTATATTTCCAGCAGAGGCAGAAATGTATAGGTGCATTATTTTTCGGGGAAACATGGTATCTGGACCTCCACTAAAATCTAGTATAGCCAGAATATTGTAGTACTCCAAAGACAGAAAATAGAATGTCTGTACTCCCCATAACACCCTCTTCCATAGAAGATATTATTAACCATTGGTTAGTTTGGCACATACATTAGGAATGGACACTGACTGACATTAAAAGAAACTCGCTCCAGCTCAGAACCCCTTATACTACCTGCAAGTCTGTTTTAAAATAAAGTACCATATAAAGTTGAGTATAAGTCAAGGTACCTTATGTGATCAACAAAAACTGGGAAAAATTATTGACTTGTGTATAACCCGAGGGTGAGAAAAGCAAATATAGATATTGGCGTTTTCAAAATGAAATTTCGCCATTTCCAGGAAAATTTTCCAAATGTCCACAACATGGAGCTGCTGTCCAAGCTGAGTTTGGGAATGTTGCAGATGGAATACCAAATACATGTCAAACCATTCACACAGGCAGCATGGAGACCAGGGAACACCTGGACAAGTAAGTGGGGCCCTGACACTAGTATAAGCCAAGGGGGGGGGTTTTCAGCACATTCTGAAAAACTCATCTTATACTCAAGTATATAAAGTAGAACCCTGTAGCCTTCTCCAAAAACAGTGGGGTAGGACCTATGTCCCTCATGAGAAAGAGTATATAAGGTACTCTCATGTCCCTCATCAGAAAGAGTATATAGACCACCAAAGTTGATCAACTCTATAATCCACTTGGTTAGTGGTAGGGCATGTTTTCACAGCGCTTTGTGATCTGTCGGGACCCCTACGTTCAGCACAGCCCCGAAAGAGAACATACACACTACCAGAGTCTATTCAGACATCCTCGATGCAAGGGTTAATGTACTGCATTAACCCCAGCATTGGCTCAGCACCGTGAGAACAGAGCGTGTAAAGTGTATGGGAACAAGCCAAGCACTGGGGGTCCAGACAGATCAAACGATGCTGTGGAGACATAGCCTAATGCTCTCCTGGCTTTAACACCTTTAGTCATTGACCCAGACTATGCAGCAAAGGTGTTTAGCTAAATGCAGCACATCCTCTGCCACAATAATGTACAAGAACGTATCAGGTTTGTGTCTGAACCTACTGAAGCCATAAGATTGAATTAGAATAAAGAGACGCAGACAGGACACCTCCTATTCATGTGAAGGCAACGATGACCACTTTCACGTAGGGCAGGGTGCTTTGTTTGTAACGCTGGGTACCTTGCAGCAAAGTGTCCATTGAATATCAGTGGGACACAGAAAAAGCTGCTCAGGTGCGTTTTTTTTTCGGAATCTTTGCTATTCAAGTGAATAGGGCACATTACTGCTGGTACAACACACCCATGCCACCCAGTGGAAACAAGCCCTTAGTGACTCAGCACCACCTTCATGGGACTCGGCTACACCTTGTCCATATCCAAAATGCTACACCATTTTGGAATTGAAAGATGTTATCAGAGACCTTAAGATCTGCCCTGATTCCACTTCCATAATTTCCAAAAGCATTTTTTTTTGCAGCCGATCTTTAGTTACCATATTTTTCAGATTATCGGGAGGGAAAAAGTGCATGCGTCTTTCGCCTGTGTGGTCTTGCCTTGGCTTTCGGTCTGCTCTCCCGGCATGAGGATAAGCCGGGGAGCTGTCAGTTGAGAGATGCCGGCCGGTGTCCAGATCTCCCATCTGAGCCCAGCTGGCATTAGCAATACAGAGATGGATGAACTGGCATCTATACCCTTCTCCTGCCCGTGGAAATTGCAATCACTCTGCAGCTTCCACAGACACAGAAACCGCAAGATCAGCAGAGCAGAGGACTGGGTAGCTTCCTGCCCCCCTCCTGATCAGTGAAGAGCTGAGTGTACTGCTGCTAGTGACATCTACTGGCTGAATTGAATATTGCATTCATTAAATCCATTGCACTAACCCAATTGATGTGAAAACTCATTAAATATTTTCTTTTGGGTTTTCTGCTCTAAAAACTGAGTGTGTCCTATGGTCCGGTGCGTCTTATAGTCCAAAAAATACAGTATGTCACCAATTGAACGCATAAATTGTATCCCAAAAATGGTGCACTTTTGTATGACTTATGATTGAAGACTCAATTGCATGTCACAATGGTTTAACAAATCGATTTCTGGGAAATCTAAGCGTCTATGGTCAGCTTAACACGTGCATTGTTGGTGTACTATTCAATGGGGGGGGAAAACCCTTAATGCAAACGCATACCATAGTGTAGATTTCTTACTTTACACATACTTGCCAAATTATGGTAAAGCATTAGCCATTTGCTGCCATAGCTTTGAGGAAGGCTGCCCCTAGACATGATGGGACTTTCAGTCTTCCCCGCTGATCAACCACATTTAACCTAGTTGACCCCAAAACTCCTCATCAGTTCACTGGCTAGGTCATATGGAGAATCAGTGGAAACATTCTCAATTTCCCAAGCTGGCATGATGGTGGAGCAGTGCTCAAAATAATATACCGTACTTACCTGCTATAATCATAAGAGATTCTATATTTGTTTGCCAGGTTTGATGGGGTTAATTCAGTGCAATTTCGTAACTCAGCGTATATATATATTGTGAGTGGCTGAAGGGGACGCCCTACAATGGTAGGGCCATCCACCTTGTCGCTGCATCATCACAGAGGGGTTATGAGGGATAATCAGCCACTTTAATGCTGCATCCTAAGGCTATGTTACCACTTAGGCGATTAATCGCCTGCACTCGCAATTTTAGATCGCCGGCAGGATCGCCTACACTACTTTCAATGGGCTTGTCCCCATTGGTAGGAATACACGCAATTGGGGCCTCAATCAAAACGCTGCTCCCCACGTTCTGACAGCCACGTTTATTTCCTGTAATTGTGCCCATAGACATGAATAGAGGCGATTCATTCTTTATGGAGGCGATTTTTTTTGGACAATGGTGGCGCTTGGAGAATGAATGGATGTGATTTTTGCGTTCCACACACGATCAAAAAGCACGTCCATTCAGCTATATGGGCATGATCTGAAGAAAAAAAAAAAAGTTGAGCGGGGACAAGCCCATTCAACTGAATGGACACGATCAACATTGCAAGGCCATTGATCGCCTATGTGGAAACATAGCCAAAGAGGTTATAGTAAATTTTATTGATTTTGACTGGTGGATACACGGACCTGACTTGGCCCCTGGGCAGGACTTGCCGACCTTTATAATTTCTGGCAAGTTTGGGCTCAAACCCATGCTTGGCATGGAACTTGAGCACCAGATTCCTGACCTCAATCCCATTAAAAACATGAGCTAGAATGAAACCTTTATGTCCAACATCAGCTACATACAACCGTTTTGGATCAAAATACAAAAATTGCTAGAGATCAACTTGTACAAAGCCTCATCAGAACAGTGCAAGATGTTACGAGACAAATTGTGGATATGGCACCTTGGATATCCCTAGTAAAAGTTTAAGCTTTCTAGTTGCCTGCATCAGTCATCATAACTCACCCTGGAGAAGCTCTTCCTTCCAAGCTGGCTGTGGTTGTTCAGAGGCTTTTTAAGCAAAGCTACTGCCCACAATGCTTGTCTTCTACCAAGGTTCCCGGTTTCCCCATCCGGTGAAGGTGTTTAAGAGCTCATTTACACTGGCAGTTTTTAACTGCCAGGTAAACAACCCTTTTAAAGTAACTGCCCGTCAGGTGCAAAATCAGGCGCCCGCCCATCAGTTATCAGGCTGCAGCTCAATAGAACCTCTGTGGGGTCCCAATCCAGAATACCTGCACAATTTTGCAGTGGCTTACAGGCATTTGTTTCTCCTGCAAGAACACTGTCTGTTCGAGCTGAAAGCAGTGTAAATTTAGCCTCTTATGTCCCTCAATTGAACAAAAGGCTAACTGCTCCAGCACCAGGTTCAGAAGAGCACCTATATGCATATTCAATCCAATGATTTTGACCCGCTTCATTATCTCGGCTACAGATTCCTATATACAGGGGTGCACATAACTTTTTAGTGAGCTCCTCAGACTACCAGGGGATGGTGTTCAGTACTCGCCCCATACGTAGTGTTTTTCTCACTGTCCTCTGCTTCCTACATGGTAGATTCTGCTGCAGATTGACCTCCCGGTTCATGGATCCTCCGATTATCTCCATCCACAGGTCACCAGCTGGCTTTGGGTCAAAAGTCTTACAGTCCAAAACCATTTGAACCCCAGATCTCATACCTTGGTGTGAGATTTTCTGTGTTAGTAACTTACCCCTGAGACTACCTGCAGTCCATGTCAACCTTTCAGTCATATTGCAACAGTGCTTTCCTCTTGTCAGATTTTACCTACATATTGTTTACTGTGACATTCAACCCCCCAGATCTCCAACACCCTTAGAAGACCACTCACATTTTGGTTTCCAATTTCACACCCCTAACTGGAACCATTCAGTTATTAATGTTTCCCTCAGGTTAGCCAAGTGACATATGTTGTATACATACAATATAAAGTGAAAGAATTGTGCCAATCTAAATAAAGTAACTTTTATGGTAGTGTATACACAATAAAGAAGTCATTTGTACATTTAAGGTGGGAGGGATATCAATCTCTCCCCTCTATGGCCTTAATCCTCAGGTGCACCCGATAGCTACAGCCACCCAGATGCAGAGTGCCTCCAAGTTGTTAGTAGGCACAAGTTTTGTAACCATAATGCAGCTAGTTTTTGGCCCTGGGTACCACTTATGTGCACCCCTGCCTATAGCTTTTCAGTGTTTGCTATGCCTGGCAGCCTTTAAGAATGAAGAACTCAAGTTGTTACTGCCATGAACCAGTTACAAAGCTTGAGCCTTAGGGCCCTTCCACACTGTGCGTTTTGCACATCACATCTGTGTTTCTTGAATAAACCAATTAAAAAAGCGCATGCAGCATAACATTAAGGAAAACACAACGGATGTAGTGTTAATGATAACAGTGGTTTTCAATGAGAAAATGAAATACAAAGTGTGAAAAAGCCCTAAATGAGATTCTTGGCAGACAATTTGTATTTTCATGAACTAAATTATTTTTTTTTTAAACCTATTGCCCATGGGGTCTCAAAACACTAGAGGATACATTTCTGAAATGTTAAGACTCCTGTATGACCTAGTTGCCAGTGGGAGCAAACTCACATTTACAGGCTTTGCAAGTAACAATCTTGTACCGCACTGTTAAAAGGCACGGTGCGGTACAGGCAATTCCCACCCCTGACCACACAGCCAGCACCCCTCCATTAGCATTGGGGTCTATGGCACAGACCAACCCCTTCCACATCACCACAATGATCGGTGATTCCACACAACCCCGGAAATGCTGCAGCTGGAAAGATGGACGTAGCTTTTCCAGGGATATTTTTTGTGGGGGCTTTTCAAACAAGCTCTGGACAAGCTGGGCTTGTCACAAACACTAGGGAGGTTAAATAGAACCCAAGCAAGACATGTCAAAGTACACAATTTCCCTTTTATACAAAAGCAACGCCACAAGTCAATTTTAGACCATTTTTATTTGTAAATATTCAAGCTCCTCATCTGTTTAGCTCTGTCAAAAGAAAAAAAAATTGTCAAAATTAAACTCAAATGCAATACAAACTGGTACAAATCCCCCCTAAAACCACACAACTTACTGCTGGGCACTCGACATCGCCACTGTTAATGTCATCAATGACATCATGAGGGGGTCTGCCATCGATATTGCAGCCTACAGACTGAGCTGTACCCAGGATCTCCTTGATTGTTCCTAGAACAGAAATATCAATTTTCAGCAGCATGGAACAAACCTGTTCATTAAAATAAACAATACCAGTACAGTACAAATGATCACAGAACCAGTCTATGGTTTAGGTACTTACCAGAGAGTTCTCTGGCCAAGGAGCGATGCCTCATCTGACGAGCAATGCTGACAACTTCATCAAAAGTGATGCTTCCGCTGTGCTTTACTATTGAATAAATGGGAAATAGGGGGGCCATTTAGCATACATAATAAAGACGAAAAATAAAATAAAACACAATCATATCTGTTTCCAAACTTTCGGCACAGGGTCACTCACAAGTAGAGCAAGCCTGTTTCCTAAGATGGAGGTTGATCTTAGCGCACCACTGGATTATGACCAGTCACATCAGAATGGCATAGTGGCGGGTGGCTAGGGCAAATTAAAGCAATGATTGTTTAGGCTAGGGCGCCATTATGCACCAATGTCAGCAAAAGCCTCCAGGGACAAACTGAACAGGAGCTTTGATGAGCTGTGGAGACATTTAAATCCCTGCGTTCATGCAGGGATTTAACAGATCGTGGAGACCTAGCCTAATAGTCAGAGTGACTTGTAATCAAATATCAAAAAAAAAGTTATCATTGTATCAATAAAAAAAATTGCAAGGGAGCCAAGATAATGGTTATTAAAAGGCTACAAGTTGATCTGTAAATACTTACTGTTCTTCTGCTTCTTTCTGTCACGTGGAGGCTCCTTCAAGGCCTTGATGATCAGGGCAGAGGCAGATGGCACAACCTCGATCTGTGAAAGAAATACTTCATATCAGCACTTATACTTCCTTAGTTAATGAATTCCCTTCACAATAATAGGCTTGTCTCCAGTCTATCGGCACAGGATCAGCCACATCAAGAATGATCCTGTTTCCTAAGCTTGAGTTTGCTCTCAGCGCACCACTGGAATATACTAGGCCACAGACAGACCAGCATAGTGGCGGGTGGCTTCTGCAGGGTTTTCTTTGAAAAGGAGAGGTTACATAGCAGTGCCTTAGATCCCAGATTTGCAATATCTTACATCAGCAACCAAAAGTAAAAATGAAGACAAGATATCCATCCATGAAGTTATGTGCATTCCTAAAACTGTATGGCAACCTTCTATACCAAATAAGGGATGCACCCTACATATTCCTCTCAAAACGGCAAGTAACCTAAGGAACCCCAACTAGCTACAAACAAATTTTACAGGTCATAACAAAAGCTGTTTAACATTCTGCACTCCAATCACATGAAGAAATACTAGTATAGGCAATTACCTGAGCCTGTCTGTTCTGGATGGTCAGTTTGACAGTGATCCTCAAGCCCTTCCAGTCACCAGTTGCCTTGGCAATGTCATCACCAACCTTTTTGGGAGACTGGAAAAAAAAAAGTTTTAAGTAAACAGTCAAAGCTAAAAGTTAAACATCAACATTCAATACAAAGAACAAAGTGCTCCATCACACATGGGAAAATACTTAGTATAATTCTCCATGAGTAAGTAATTTAAATCCGATTAGAGTAGAGAGGCTCCAATCCCAACTACTGCCAGTCAGAAACCGGCTCATTCACACTAAACGCATAGTTGCAGTGCGGTATAGTACCACTGCACAGCTAGAGTCAATGCAGGGAAAACTTTTTGCAGCACAAATTTTTGCAGGCACTGCACACGCATCTCCCATACACGAAAAAAAAAGGTTTTTTTTGCTGGTAATGGATGCAGTTAGCCATGATTAAGTTAACACCAGTTACTGGCAAAAACCACAACTACAATTGCAGCATGGATAGTGTGAAAGGGCCGGTGCAACCTCAAAAAAATTAAATGGCACTTCTGACATCTCCTTTCCCATTTGCACCTGCAGCATCTGGATGGAACAAAACCAGAAGAGTCTTGCCCCTCCATCTTGAAGCCTGGAGGACCGGACACTCCAGGTATGGCAGCGCAAGTAGGTGAGGAACGCGTATGTTTATTTTTATTTTTTTGGTTAACCATTCTGAATGTTGAGGTTTTTGGTTGGTTAAAGTGTATTTAAACAGAAACCAGATTAAATCAAGTAAACTTACCAAACCCAGAGGTCCGATTTTGGGGGCCAGAGCTGAGGTGGCGCCTACTTCTCCACCGGTGCATCTCAGGAACACTGCAAATACAAACATAGAAATTAACAAAAACGAGTAAGGACACAAACAATCCATATACACGCATTAGGAATGTACTCCATCTTTCGGCACAGAACCAATCACACACAGATAAGTTCTGTTTCCTAAGAGGAGGTTTTTCTAAGCTCACCACTGGAATATACCTAGACATGCAAGACTGGTATAGTGGCGGGTGGCTACAGCAGTGCAAGGGGATTTTTAAAAACTTGAACTTTAAGTCAATAGTGCACATTTAGCTAGCCATACACAGGTGTACTCCTGTGACGATGTTACAATCGTGCCCCAGTCCAATATGGATAAGACCAAACAATTAACTTATGATTGCACAATGGACTGCATGCGTAGTACATAAATTTAAAACAGCTAGAAAAGCCATCAGCAAAAATTACCAACATGTCTTATCACTTTTGGTTTATCGTACCAGGAATCGATTTCAATACCATTGAACACAAAAAATTGCTAGTTTTAAAGCGGACCTACCACCAGGAATCTATGTTTTCATTAATGGCACTAGAAGTGCCAATAGGGAGGAATGCAGTGAAAAACTCCAAAAACGTACTTGTAATGAGCAATTTAGTAATATAATCCGGCATTCCTGTTCACTTCCTGGTTAATGGAGAAAGCAGGACCCGGCAGAATGTCACAGCAGCACGTGATTTTTCAGTGTAAATCCAACACATGGTGGTGCAATATCGCGGGTGGCCACTGGGGGCGTTCAGTGATATTCTATGGCAAAGCAGCTCACTGAAAAATCACGTGTTGTGACGTGCTGCCGGGTCCTGCTTTCTCCATTAACCAGGAAGTGAACAGGAATGCCTGATTATATTACTAAATTGCTCATTACAGGTACGTTTTTTGGGTTTTTCACTGAATTCCTCCCTATTATTGGCACTTCAGGTGCCATTCATGAAAAAGATTCCTGGTGGTAGGTCTGCTTTAAGTCGTCCAAACCTTGTATGGCTAGCCTAACACTTTAAGCATGACCTCCAGAAATCTTCAGACAGGTCCCATGATTCTCTTCCCTATTCCTAGAGTCACCATATGTTGAAAAGCTTAAAAAGAAGTATGTGAACCCTAAAACAAAGGCCAAGAGCAGAGGTTCACCTAAACCTAAAATGTGAGCACCCAGGGTACAACAGCAGCGTCAACCCGTCATTTATTGATTTCATATAATGGCTGTAAGCTGCAAATTGTAAGTTAGGGCCCACTGCTGCTGAAAGGACTTGGCATATTCCGAGCAGCACTGCATCTTAACACAGTTCCATCAGAGACCATTGAAGATCAATGGAGGGGTCTCCAATACACTGTGCCTTTCCTCAGCTGCACCAGGAGAGCATCCTCAGGGCTTGTTTCCATTGATGCGATCCCACACGTTTGCAGCAAGCAACCGCATCCATTGGAAACTTCAATATAGTTTCCACTGGTGCGGTTGTGCACGTTCAGGTGCGGCTGCAGTTTGGGGCGCGTTTCTGAACGCTAGATGCAGCACGACAACTATGGCATGCGTTCAGC
The DNA here is from genome assembly GCA_036250615.1 of Ptychadena robeensis. NCBI lineage: Eukaryota > Metazoa > Chordata > Amphibia > Anura > Ptychadenidae > Ptychadena > Ptychadena robeensis. The sequence continues at coordinate 50,346,400 of CM070040.1, forward strand.
CGCATGGGAACGCTACAATGGAAACAAGCCCTTAGTCACAGGCAAAACGCTGCAAGCCTCGAGGAACATTGCCATGCGTCTTGATTTCTTGCGCTGTTAGATAACCCAGTGAGGCAAACGTAATTACACAACCACAAACATCCTCACTAAGCTGCAAGGGGGCAGAGACCACATTGTCCTCAGGTCATGGAACACCTCAACCCCCTTACTGGAGCTGTGGGATTTATTCACAAAAATTTCAAACAAAACCCACACAGATGGAGTCTAAGCCTATTTAAATCAAAGGCATGTCAGAGGAAACTGGATGCCCTCAGCCCTGGCCAGGTTCACTTACACATCTACATCAATAGAGCTTGAATCTCACATGAGAATTCTCTTTACTTCCTGTATTGCTCTAAAGCTCTATAAATCCCCTATACATTTAGGATACAATCAGTTTAAAGGTAGTTACAATCTGTGTGCAGGTCCATAGAAGACCCTCACTATACACGTGCAGCCCATGCTCTAGAGATGTAATGAGATAGTAATGGTTAGTAGCCAGGCCTATAGGCCCCAACCAACACGGCCTCACTGCCCTGACTCCCGTACAATGCAATCACCCCCCCCCCCTTTCATATATCTATAGCGACACGGCGTGCACAGGAAAAGGACCTGTCCCCAGACGGATTCCCGGGGAGACATGGAAAGCACATTACCCCGCAGACACGTGACTCCTCTGCCCGGGAAAGGGGGCCCTCGGCTGGGCGGCTCGCATTCCCCCGTCCCGCCTCACGTACCGATTTTAATTTCGTTGGGATCGAACTTAGGAGGCATGTCTGTGCCGGACTTAGGGGTCTCCGCTTCTCTCGGACCGGTTTAGGTGTCGGATGAACCCTGATTTGGGACGACCGAAGAGCAGTTGCACCTCCACCAGCGGGGAAGCGGGATGAGAAAGAGGGCGGAATAAGGGAAGGGCCGGCGTATTTCAACTCAAGAACACACGTGGTAACTAGATAGATATCGCGAGACCTTAGATCAACGTACATGCGCAGCCGCCATCTTGTGTGTGGCAACATCTGTGAATGTACTTGATGGAGTAGTAAGCCACCAGTTTAAGCTAGCATCCATATTCCACATTTTACATGTATTTGCTGGGGAATAACACAATAGTCTGTATACAAAATATATTGTACACCTAAACATGTTTTTTTAGGTTGAAGCACTAATAAAAAGTTTGTAAACAGAGTCCACTAAATTCATTGGCCTGTGGCAACAGGAAGTGAAAGCTAGTCTCTTCAGGAAGTAAAATAATTTCCTTAGATGGTTAACAATGGACTCTAGGTTTTAGTGATAGATTTGTTTAATATTTCATTCTCAGGTGCCTGGTATTTTGTGGCGCAGTCCTGAGATTTTGGATGCTGATCCGGGACAAAGTGTAAAATAACATCAACACACCATGCAAAGCAAAAGAATGTGACATGTCAGGGCCACGTTTCCCCTTTTATCAGTAAGCAATGACAACTAAAGCTGGGAGCACATGGCTCAATAAAGGAGCCGTTCGAGGTTCCCGGCAAGACAGGCCTTGTTAGCGATGGGCTGTGTCTATCACGGATAAAAGGCCTTAAGCTGGCCACACGGGTAGATTCCTGTGCAATTGATGGTAATTGTATGTGGTGTATGGGGGGCTTTAGGACAGAGTGAGAACTTTAAACGATATTTTTTCTCGAAGGGTCACCACACCATTGTCTCAGTTTGCCACCTTTAAACAATAGTTTTCAGTTCATTTTAATGCAATAAAATGGAAACTTAAGCCCCCCATACACCACATACAATTACCATGCAACTTCTGTACAATCAACTTTTCTTCTACCAAAACCATGTAATAGGGGGACCTTTCTACACCTTGCAATCACTATGTATTCTATCAGGGAGGTCACTATACTACATAGTTGTTGGTAGGTCTCATGAAAGTTGTATGGAGGAATCTGAAGGTGTATGGGGGGGCTTTAAACCCACAAATGAAATTCCTCTAAAACCCAATAAAAATGTGATGATAGATAAATAGCTTACAGCAGTTTGGTGTCCCTATTAGCCCCCCTAGCGCTCTTGCAAGGTCCAGATTTCTGTACTGAAAGCGCACCATAGACTCTAATAGAATTTCTTTATGTTGTAGGCCTGTAACTTCCCAAAATATGTCCCTACAAGGGTCTTGTAGACATCCTGAATATAATAGTGTTTGAAACACACAATTATGTTAAAAAAATTACATAAAAAATTAATAAAAGGTATCATTTGAATGATAAAATCTTTTAAATAATTATTATGTATGTATTTATATTTATGTTTTGTTTATAATAACATTTTAATTACAATTGGAAATGTGTTTTGTTTTACTTTGAATTGTATTGGATACAGTTATCACTGTATCCAATACAATGCCCTTTGGCACCATCTGAAAGGGTTTACTTCAAGAGCACATCTGGAAATCACACTGGGGGTGATTTCCAGATGTGCTCCTTGAGGTTAACCCAATTTACATTTGAATGTGCTGACCCCCCCTCCCCGATGTGACGTCATCACATCAAGGGGGGGGGGAAGGGTGACACCGGCTTCAGTGGAGAAGCCAGCTGAGAGGATCTGAGCTCACTGGGACAGCACAAAACAGTGAGTATGTGCTGCCCGGGCTCTGATCTTCGCTTGACAGCTCTGTCTCGTCCACTGCAATACTGACAGTAAAGTGCTGGACAAATGGAGCCATCAGAAGCACTAGGTGGGTTAAAGTGCATCTGCCTCCTATCGTGATGCTCGACCCCCCCCCCAACGCCGTGGCAGACGCAAGGGACCATGTCAGCAGCATATGAATTGGGTGACATGGAGGGGTGGAGCATCACTGGGTTCAGATCTGGATTGGTGGAGGGAGTGAAACCAGAAGAGTTTCGCTTCTAAATCTTGCAGCCTAGCGGACCGGACAGACACTCCAGGCATGGCGTTCGGGAGCGAGCAGGCAGCCAGGTGAGTATTTATTTTTTACTTTTAGCGGTCACTGTCCCTGGATGAAGACCCAATGTAGGTGAGTTGTGTATTCAAGGTAAATTTTTTATGAGGTTTTTCCTTTTTAGAGTTTACATTCACTTTCAAGTCAACACTTTCATGCAGCAGACATTTATTGTAAGAATATTTTGTGACACTAGATGGTGCCAGTGACCCAGAAAGCCGATCAGTTTTCCAAGTATCACTGAAGTCATCAACCTACTTTGCAGTAACATTTGGCTGCAACCTACAGGAGACAAACAAAAGTGAGGGCCCATTCACACTATATGCGTTTTTTAAAGGCATGCGTTTCTGCATTTATACAAAAACGTAGCATTATTCACATTACATCAGTGTTTGCGTTTTGCATTTGTGTTTTTGAACAAATGAATGAAAAATGCATAAACAGTGAGGAGTCTGCTACAAGCTGCCCATAGATCGAGACGTCTATGGCCCGCTTTAGCTGATCATATAAATATTCTTTTTTTAATCTAAATCAATTTACCAAAAGTCCTAGAAATCAAACATGAAATCAATCGAGCAGTGATCGGACATGTTGGTAAATTTCACCCAATCGTTCAAGTATGTCATGGGTTTTCTAGGTATTATGCTTGATTTGTATTGGCTGGTATCGAATGGATGGAGCATGTGCACAGACCTTTGTAAAGCAATCAATCAGTTTGGAGTCAATTCCACTGTTGATTGATCGATGTTAGACTGATGATATTTTAATTGCTCAAGCCAATTAAATCTAAGATCGTTTAAACAAAAGTTGATGTGAGTATGGCCAGTTTAAAGCCCCCCATACACCTTTAGATTTCTCCATACAATTTCCATGAGACCTACCAACAACTATGTAGTATAATGACCTCCCTGATAGAATACATAGTGATTGGAAGGTGTAGAAAGGTCCTCATATCACATGGTTTTGGTAGAAGAAAAGTTGGTTGTACAGAAATTGCATGGTAATTGTATGTGGTGTATGGGGGGCTTTGATTACACAGCTCCAGACTATTGTGTGTTTGGTATAGATGTTTCTGCAATAATTACCTTTAGTCAGGAACTGCCTATACACACTACCCAAAAATACATTTCAAAATCTTTTGGCAGTTTTTTTGTTTTTTATTGTAGCTGTCATTTAAATAGACCTAGATGAATCTGCCACGATGGACGTTGTTCTACATATACCTATAAACTCTACATATACAGTGGAGGAAATAATTATTTGACCCCTCACTGATTTTGTAAGTTTGTCCA
>CM070040.1:50350765-50370120 GCA_036250615.1 Ptychadena robeensis
GTACACTGCCTTGATCGCCCATATCGTGCCGTTGTAAACGGCGCGATATGGGCGGTGCGCAAGGGAGGTTAAGGGGTGTGGGGACCCTAAGCAGTATGACATGAAAGCAACCACCTAGCAGACACGACATATTCCGTTTTCCCATAGACATAGGATGGGATTGGATTTTGCATGATTGACAACTGCCACTGAGTGCTAACGCTGCAGACAGTGGCGCAGTTGTCCTTCTAGGGCGGCTGCCAAACAGAATACTTTATAAAAAAGCTGGATCATTGTTGATCATCAGGCAAACAATCATTCAGTAACATTGTAATTAGTGATTCCAATTTTTACTTCCACCACCAAGGCTCAGGCAATTCCCTTTTCCTTTTTAGTTTTGAGCGGCATATGGTATATTCGTGTTCACGTAATTTCGCAAATATATTTCAAATGTCGGATTTTCGGCAAATATATTTGAATTTTGAATATTCTCGCTCAACACTATTACGTTTAGATTTTCAATTACCACAAACAAGTCACTCCTGCCTCACTGTTAAGCCCCCCATACACCTTCAGATTCCTCCATACAACTTTCATGAGACCTACCAACAACTATGTAGTATAGTGACCTCCCTGATAGAATACATAGTGATTGGAAGGTGTAGAAAGGTCCTCCTATTATATGGTTTTGGTAGAAGAAAAATTGATTGTACAGAAGTTGCATGGTAGTTGTATGTGGTGTATGGGGGGCTTTATATGTTAAACATGATTTCCCAAGACTATACTACATTTGCTTATACTATGTAGCTATTTAAATTGACTTTAAACAATTCCACATGTTAGATGTGAGTTGCCATTAATTAAGGCGCTGTTTGACTGATACCAAATGTTCCTCCAGCAATGGCCTTGTGCGTGTGTGCTCATTCATGTTACCTATAGAGCAAGCCCTGCTCTCCGTGTAATTAGAAACACAAATATAATATATCCCCTGCCATACATCATACAGCCAGAGACAAGGGAATGTTTCATGTCATACCAACAGTTTTACCAGCAAGAGTATCATAATGATACAAAGAAAACGCTGTCTCTTATACTGTGCCAACACTTCAACAATATAGAGGGTCTTATCTATACAAGCCAAACTCCTGAGTACAGTGATTGTACCAACAAACACTCAAGTGTGACAACAATGGATTCAGAAAGAGGAGCAAATGAAAAATAAAAGGTTGCTTTTAGAACCAAAATGGTTTATTGAACATTATTTACAATCCTTTATTGCAGAATCTGACCGATGTTTGTTCCGAAAATATTATAAACATCATTTTCATTGTAAGGCTGGGTGTACATATAAACTGTGTGTGGTGTTATGCATGCGTCTGCTTGACGTGTCTGTGGTGCCCACTTGTGGTTTACCCATGGTTTGCCTCGGGCGCTGTTCATGTCAGTTTATACATTTCATGAGCAAACACATCGGGCGCGTTTTGCTCGTGGGACATTGATAAACAATGAGCATGGTATGACTCTATGTGATGCTGATGGACCCACAATGACCAAGTGGGCAGACAGCACGTTATTACCCATAGGGGAATGCCAAGGGCATCTGCCCTGCAATAGGCCAAGGCTCCACTGCGCCTATTTGCACGGTGCACATCTTTTAGACACACCCGAAATGCTGCCCATTGCATTCAATGGGCCAGTACACACAGGTACACACATTGCTAAACAATGGGCATGTTATGTAATGTGAGTAAAACACACGCAATGTGTTTTGGGGTAGCAGTTTGTTCATGAAAATTAATAGAGTATAGTATTGACAACATGGGGAATACTGCACCCTAAACGTGACATAAACAGCACCCGAATAGTGGGCAAACTGCTGCATCACGTGTCCATGGTGCCAGCCCCATTCGTAGTGTAGACCCGGCCTCAAAGTCCCTATACATGGGCCGATACCCATCCAACCGATTGATCCCAATGTGGTGATGTCGATTGATCCCACTCGAAGACTGGGGTGACTTTGATTGAGTGGCTATCTACACGTGTATTGGTACCTTTACTCTTCAACATCACAGCCCTGCAATTGTTGCTTAGGGTAGATGTCACATGTGCAAAGATAGGATGTTTCTCCAGACAGGTAAAATGCACGAAAAGAAGAACATTGTAATCTCGGACAGGTATAAAATAATTGTTCATGTTAAACTTGCACAATACTTGTTTTCAGGTAGGTCTTTGTTTTTTATTAAATAATTTGTATGATGCAATATATAGAATGGCCACCAGATGTCACTGCTGTCTAACAATTTTTGTTTTTTTAAAAAACATATTTTACTTATTATTTCACTGGGGTGGAATTCACCCGAAGCTGCACACTGTGTTTGGCCTAACACAGGGACTTGCAGGCACTTTCTGGGCTCCTGACAGTTAGTAAGAGGGTTTAAAAGACATAACAGGACGCCTCCTGTACTGTCTTCCCTAATACCGCAACTCTCTCTCTCTCTGGGTAGGTCTTATTTTCGGGGTAGGGCTTATATCACACTGGGAAAATGCGACAAGGTCTTACTTTTAGGATAGGTCTCACTTTCGGTGAAATGCAGTAGTATATAAGCACTTGAAAATTGAAAATAGCTTATGCTTTGTGCAAATTAAATGTAAGTGGATTGTTAAATATTAAAGTCAAGTTCAATGTTAGGTTAGATGGAAGAATGGAGTTTAGTCTTAGGGAGGGGGTAATTGTTATGCTAGGCATACTCTACTGATTTTATACAGATCATAAATATGATTGGTTTTGTTACTGATTCTGTGTATAAATAGGATTGTTTTCACCACTAGCCATTTGAAAAATAGATCATTACACAAAAAGTGTCAAAGGGATTTAGAGGAACCCAACACATCTACCTTTTCTTGCTATAAGTGCGATCATTAAAACAAATTGTTGAGTGAATGGCTAGCTAAAGCAGGCCATACACAGGTCAGATTTTCAATCAATCGACTTAAAACTATCAATTTTTTTGTCGATTGATTGAGAATTGAGTTTTGCCCACCTGGTTAAATCGACTTAATCCGATCAAAATTGAGTGAAAATTCAGTCGTTTTTTGATCGGACTGGATGGTAAATTTTGATCGGTCGATTGAAAATTGGTTCCGTATTTTGAGAACCAAGTGTGGTCAACCAATTTTTGATCGATTTTTCTACCTATTCTATATTTTGGATCGATTATTTTGTGGATTGAAAAAAAAAAAAATCGATCAAAAATCTTGTACTACATATGGGGCATGATACAATCGACATACAATTTTATACCGACTTAAAAATTGATCGTTTTAAGTTGATTGATTGAAAATCTGACCCGTGTATGGGCTGCTTTAGAGTATAGTCCTCGGCATTTATGAGTACACCCCCCTTTGAAGGGTAAGATTGTAATCAATATCTCAATGGACAAAGGAAACATTTCCAAACTTTTGGCAAGACTGAGTTGTAAAGAACATTTGCTTAAGTCATAAAAAATGAGTTTTTATATATAAAATGTTATATATACTTTATATGGTATAAGCCGACCCTAGTATGAGCTGAAGTACCTAACTTTATCTACAAAATCTGGGAAAACGTATTGACTCGACTATAAGCCGAGGGTGGGAAATGCAGCAGCTACTTGCAAAGTCAGATAGTGGAGTTTTCTAAATGATGTTCCACCATCTCCAGTAATAATTAACAAAATAGCCACAAGATGGCACTGTCCCCCAAGTTTGTTTACATTTTACCAGCCCAGTCTAGTTCAGGAATGCCACAAATAGAACCAAATACCGAAGAAAGATCAGCGAAACACCCAGACTGGCCCAGATTTAAGCATATTTTTTGGTGCTTAAAGACTCGGCATATACTCGAGTATATATGGTAAATGAATTACAAAATTCAGGTCAATAATGAATACACACTACAATGGTATGGTATTTGATATGACCTCCATGATTTTTCCCCACCACGGGGAAAAAACAGCAGTTGACACAAGCCTGTAGATGTGTGTTGATGTGTGCATGATGATCAAGTGCACTAAGTGATATCAAAATCTTCTTTTAATAAATAACAATACATCTGTGAATTTAAAATACAATCAGAGAAATGCAGCTCTCTGACACCACCAGCACTAATGCAACCCACTGTAAGGATTTCCACCACCATGTTTCACTGTAGGCACCGTGCATTGTTTCTTTGCCACACCATACACTTTGGAAGCCATCAGTTCCAAAAAATTTTATCTCATCATTCCACAGTATATAGTCCTAGTAGTCTTCATCTTATTCAGCATGGGTCCTGGCAAATACTACATGGGCTTTCTTGCACATGGGCTTTAGGACAGGCTCCCTTTGTGGGCGACATGCTTTTTCTCTGTAGTCTGTACTGTATGCCATAATGTGTCAAGGAAAGCAGACACTGCTTATTTTACCAACTGCAATGGTGATTTTCTTCAACCTTTCTCATCAGAAGACGCTGCTGTGGAGGTGTTAGCATCCATGGACAGCCTTTACCCTTTCTTGTGTCAAGAAAGGATTCTCTTCTATATCTATATATTAAGACATTTCTCTTCCTTGTGGTGCCATTGAATGGCATTGAATGGAAAGAGTTTTTTTTAATTTATTTGTTTTACCAACACCATGTAATATGAGGGACTTTCTAAACCATTAAGTTTACCTGTGTTCAATCACAGAGGACCCTGTACTACTAGTGATAAGCAGCATATGGTATATTCGAAATCGCGTAATTTCGTGAATATACAAAGAAACATTCTAAATTCATAAAATTCTATTGCCTTCCATTGCGCATGCCCGTGCGCAATGATTCGCAATGATTTGCAATGCAGCTTTACAGCTTCTCTTCTTCATTCTGTGATCTTAGCCAGTACGAGCGATGTGTGTATTGCGCATATCCATTGGAAATGCTCACAAATATGCGCAGTGTATGCTGGTAAACAATGTTGAAGCATAATATGACAAATATCCACCATTGCGAATATCCGAGCGCACATTCGCGAAATGTTGTGGATTCTCGAATGACGGATATTTGTCGAATATATTCGAATTTAGAATATTCTTGCTCAACACTATATACTACATGGTTGTTGGTAGATCTAAAGGATATCTGACAGAGAGATCTAAAGGTGTATGGCCAGCTTAAGAATGGGTGTAGATATCCTGCTTGTGAAAGCATTGTATACTGGCCGTGGTATGTAGCACAATCAAAAAGTTGTTGGATCCTCTCTTAAGGTGGCCATACACGGGTCAATAATCGTTCAATTGCTGAATCCTTGAGCGCAGTGTGACGTCACCACACAGTGCTTGAGCTTCACCGATTGAATGTAGAATCGGTGCGCAGCATCCAGTCCAAAGTAGTGGTGTCACAATGACAAAACCATGCTGCGCTGATCACTAGAAAAAAGCTGGTCATAAACACCTTCATCCTCAACACCATGCTGTGATAAGTCAGCTACAGAACTGACGGGAATCCTATGTGCTCAACTAACACAGGGATTCCCCGCAGATTGTAGCCAATTAACTTGGAGGGCGAGGAGAATCTTCAAATTAATTGACTACAACAGGATCGGCCACAAAAAGTGCCAGCAGGACAGATTGCCGTGTGATCCGACATGCCAGCTTTTTGGGTTGAAACCTCAAAGTGGGCTCCCCTGTATTTGTGGACGACGTGTCTCGCCCGCAACTGTGGCCGGAAATTGGCACGTCTATGGCCGGCTTTAGGATTGCCGGTTCCCCCAGGATTCATAATTAAATTCACCATGAAGAGGTTTGTTAGTGGACTAAAGGTGGAAAACCCTTCTAAGAACTTCTGAAGTCTTCCAAAAACTTCTCATCACTGTCTCTACTTCCTGCCACTGCAGAACACTACCCTTCCATTTATTAAACTCTCTGGGAAGAATAGAAGCCTCTGAGCCTTTTCTGATGTAGATCAGGTTTTTCTTTACCATGCAAGACTAACACAAGCTTCTTATTGCCATTCACAGGAACAATAGCCAACCGTCAGGAAACTCTTATTATTTTTCCCTCTAATTTCCTGCAGCTCCACCCTCTGACCTCTTGCCCAATCTTTCTCTCATTTAAATAGGAGATAGGACTTGCTTATTTACACCCCTTGCAGTGAGGAGAAAGCCCAGGAATTTAATGTATCCTCAACCTGTTCCTCATTAGACAAAAGAGTCAAACTCGTTTTTTTTTTAGATCTTAAATGTTTTGTGGACATGGCACACAGGAAATTGAGATAGTTACATGAATGGTCTCTGGTACTTTTTATTTTGGTGGTAGGACTTCAATGTAGCCATTTTTCCACATATGAGTTTCAGTACCAAGTCAAAATGAGAGTATCCATTTGGTGTCGCTCAAAAAAAATTTTTTTATTATTCTTTTAAGGACAAAATTGAGAAATATCTAACCCCTAAAAATCAAGCATAACAAAACTACCCTTGTAATGGGGTTCCAACTTATGCTAGCCATACACATGCCGATAAACGGCCGGATTTTAATCTGACCGACGGGCGTGCGCGCTCTCGCCGTCGGTCAGGTTAAAAATCGGCCGCTAATCAGCATGTGCCCACATGGGGCGACAGATCCCTGTCGCCCCACTTCTCGGCCGGCCAGAGATCTGACATGTCGGAAAATCTCTGGCCGGCGCGAGCCGATGGAAGCCGATGCCATAAGCTACAATGAAGCGATGTCCCATCTAGTCTTTTAATTCAGCCCTTTTGGTATCAAAAAGCTTTGGCTCCCCCATACTTGTTCCGTGCAATAAGTGAAGATAATACTTAGAGAATTATTGTTAGGGTCTCCTCCAATGGCCTTAGTTTGCCTGTGAAAGAATGTTTACATTTACAATCAAAAGCCTCTGTATATAAATATTTGTTTAATTAATATTTTCTTTTTTTAAATCTCCCATCCAGGCTATGAGGAATGAGGACTTTGGACACCTAAGCTGGGCAGACCTTACAGGCCTTTGGTCCGGTTGCTCTGTCAAATTTAAAAACGCATTGTGGCCCACGAGTAAAAAAGTTTTTGCACTCATGACATAGATGGTAACAATTGACAGCAGCCCAAAAAATTGTAGCCTGCCCTGTATGTGGGCACATGCACACTTGTGCAGGTGTTTGGGGGGAGTGTTCAGATAATGCTCTAGACCAGTGATGATGAACTTCTTAGAGACAGAGTGCCGAAACTAAAATCCAAACCCCACTTATTTATCTCAAAGTGCCGGCATGTCAATTTAACCTGAATTACCCACATCATATACACACACAAAACATGTAAACACACACTCTACTTTCTTATAAGATAGAATAGGAAAGGGTATGGGACACTGTGTGCAATCAGAAGAGAGGGGGAAGAGAACTGACATATATAAAAAAAAATACTGCCCCAAAAATTAAAGGGAACACTTCAAGTTACATTGTGTTGTTTAAGTGTTCCCTCTTTTCAAAATTGTCTGGTCAATCGCCTGGCGATTCTGCAGACGTGTATTTTTCGGCATATAAGACACACTTTTTCACCCCCAAAATTGGGGGCAAAAAGTGCCTGCGTCTTATACGCCGAATGCGCGACCCCCGCGGCCACTTGCCCGCCGGTGGTCGCACCCTGGCTGCCCGCCAGCTCCCCCCGCACGGAAATCAACTGGGGGAGCTGGAGAAGCTCTCAGATTTGAGATGCCGGCTAGTGCCGACTCTCACATCTGAACTCTCTAATTTTCTAAAAGGTAGATGCAAGTTCAGGAAATGAAGAGAAAAGTATAGATGAACTTGCATCTACCTTTGTGAAAACGTATTAAATCTTTTTTTTCTGGTTTTCCTGCCCTAAAAACTGGGTGCGCCTTATATGCCGGTGCATCTTATATGGCAAAAAATACAGTAATTGCCTAAGTGGGAACATAGCCTTAGGTGGTGTCCTGGAAGGAGTCCGGGAATTATTTGCACAGCAAAATTAGGGTGCTTTGTGTTTTATTTTGTTTCTTTGTTACAGGGCTCCCTGACTCTGGGATAGGGAGAAGTGTGGGGCCCAGGCCTGTGGTTACTGGGGCAGCTGATACAGGGGGGCTCACAGAGAGTGTGAGGCCTAGGCCTGTTTCTGCTGGGAAGCCAAGGACAATTTATGTTGAAAGGTGCAAAGCCAGGTGGCTCTGCATTTTCCAGGACTTTTTGTTTGAATTGCCATTAACCCCTGTGAGGGTAAGTTATGTTCGGACTGTTTGAGCAATAAATTAACATGGGCAGGAGACCTTGAAAAGATCACAATCTTGTGGATTGCTGTTTTGGGTGCACCATTTGAGCTGAACCCCCACATGTTGTGGCCCACAATTCAAAAAGTTTGCCCACCCCTACTCTAAAGGGTCACCCAAGAGGCAAATGCTATCTTAGCTGTCCAGGGGTTAGCTAGGCTCCACTATCCATTAAAACCCAAGCATTGAATGCTGGAGTTTAACGGAGTGCTAAGCCGACCATTGACGGCAATGGAGCTATGACAGTGCTGTCTCCGCAGCCCATCAGAGCTCCCGATCCGTCAGTCCCCGCCTGCTTCAGGCTAATGTCGATGCAGCCCATCTGCGTCCACGGTAATATAACGGAGGCTTTCGCGGGCATCAGCGCATAGTGGAGGCTGGGGCTAATACTACTACAGTACTATCTTTGCTTTTTAAATAGGCAGATTTTAATGACAGGGGAAACTTGTTTAGCAATAGGTTATTTAATATAAGAAAAGTCAAATAAACATTTAGTTTGTCCTACACCACCAAGATAGGTTCGCTTCAACATTTTTCAAAGTTTTTTTTTCCCTCAGTTTGTTGTGTTGCTCACAGTTTGGTGTCTGGAACTCTTAATTTAACAGTGTTTTGTTCCAAAAAGAAAAGCTTGCTTTTGTAAGACACCTTAAAATAGCGCAGATAGATGCCGCTTTTCCAGCTGAATGGTGCCAGTGAAAGGGATTCCTGGTGCCACAGGTGCCTTTATCAGAGGCGATCACTTAAGTGCCTTCCTTAATTATAATGTAAATGTCAGTAATTGCCGTTGCAGTGACATGCTGTTCAGTATAGTGACAGGCAGGACTGTGCAGCATCTGGAGGGAGCTGGTGATGGATGTCCAGCTGTGTTGGAAAATCGCACTTTTTTATTTTTTTGTGAACTAGTAACTTTGTTTCTAGGAGACCGTCAGACTTTTACCCTCCAGTATCACCCCTCCTTGTGGTGTTTGAATCTTTTATAAACTTTGTAGAACATATCATATGCCATATCACCACTATAGAAACTATTCATTCCAACAGTTTAGTCCAGTTTAGTAAAACATCCTTTTTTTTTCTTATTTCTACAAAGATAAGATAATCTACAAAAAAAAACAATTTTATTAAGTCTTAATCTAAAAGCAACCTTCTTTCCTAAACAGGATTCTGAATATGGATTCTAACTTAGGCTAGGACTCCATTATGCGCTGGTTTATGCTGATGTCAGCACAAGCCTCCGTTGCGGTACTGTGGATGCACATGGGCTGCGTCAACATTTACCCGATGGAGGCAGTGGTCAACTTATAGGGATCTCTGATGAGCTGTGGAGACAGCCCTCTCTAAGCCCCATTGCCGTCAATGGGTGGCTTGTGCACTCCGTTAAAATCCCTGCATTCAATGCAAGGATTTTATGGATAGTGGAGCCCTAGCCTTAAAGAATAAGCAGAGGCCACCTTAAGGGCTAGTCCAGTTATAGGGAAACTAAGGCCCAGGGGCCAAGACCAGCCCTTAAGTCTTTTAATTTGGCTCTTTGCCACCTTGGTATAATGACGCTCTAGCTCCCCTTCGCTCATTCCCTGGAATAAGTGGGGATAATGCCTAGAGGATGATTGTTCAAGTCTCCTAATGGCCGTAGTTTGGCTGCAATAGAATGTTTATGTTTACTATCAAAAGCTTCTATTTATTAATATTGTTTTATATATATTTCCTGTTTTTAACATTTACTTTCTGGGCTACAAGAACTTAGAACACCTATGCTGGGTGGCCCTTACAGGCTCTTGCTCTGGCCTTTACCATTATGGCCTAAAAAAAAGTCAAAAGGTTTGACCATACCTGGGCTAGTCTCTACTAAGCATCATGGACACATCGGTGTTACACATCCATGATGCCCAATGAGTTGCATGGGTGTGTTTTTCCATGTTTGGTCTTGTCTACATTTTGTTTTTTGTAATATTTTACATATGGAAGACGCAGCCGTTCATTTACAAAGGGCTATGATGTGCCAAAGGATGCGTTAATTTTATATGGCACAATGCATTGCTTAACACGCCCTTAATGTGCCCACAGCCAGGGTTGGGCATCATGGATGCGTATCCTTGACCCATCTATTACATGGGGAAATGTAGACTCAGCAGAAGGACCTCCCTGATAAATTTAGAAAGGCCTCGAATTACATAGTTTTGATCAAACTAAAATTGATTGTACAAAAATGTTACAGTCAAATTGTAATGCGTATGGTGATTTTTTAGGCAGAAGGTGTGATATAGGCTAGATAACCAGGCTAGATAATTCTCAAATAAATAAGAAAACCTAGGGCTACACCTATACGTTTTAACATACATTGGGCAATGCATGTATGGAAAAACAAAAAAGGATTAATTATATTCAATGGTCTTGTTCACATGAATGTAAAGCGGATAACTATGAATCAGGCATATAAAATAAAACAAATGTAGCCACCAACGTCTTGGTCAACTGCAAAATCATAAATTCTTGGGTTTAGAGATCCTACATTTAAACCTAAATACATTGAAAATGTGTCAATTTTAAAAGTGAAAATATGTTTTTACCATGCAGGTCAAAAAGTATAAACTGGGCACCATTTATACTCACAGTTTAGATTAACACTATATAAAAATGGTATTACAGTAGCTGAATGAGGTTTAAACTTTTTATAACACTGTTAGGTGTATTTTATGAATGTTTTCTGCACCTGTACAAACAATTCAAGCTGCCCGGAAAAGTGACAATTACAGGGGTTGGACCAAGCTATTGTACTGTCACAGGTGCTTACAAAAGTCATTTTCTTTTATTAAGTCAACATATCTAGGGCCAGGATCAACAGTATAGGTGTTATACAAGCTTTCACCCAATTCACACATTTTCTTAATTGCATTCCATGGGAACAATGTTTGAACATGCATTATATATACAGTACATCGACTCTACAGGAGTGTGCAAGCTTTGCACACAGGAGCGCCTGATTGCTTTTCGGGCTGTTGCGGACTGTCAGCAGCCCAGAATGCGCCTGTACTGTAACATAGGAAAGGAATACTATGATAATAATACAATTCTTTTTATGATAGCTAGTATAATTTATTGTATAAGGACCTAGAATATGATCACACTTACATTATGGATAGTTCTAAATGGAATATGTTGCATCTTAGACATAGTGTATATACATGAATGTTGGACAACACCTTTTAAGCAGGGTACAGACGCTAAGATATGGGCCAAATCGATGGCCGATTCGAGCGCCCATCGCTGTTTTCGAGTGGGACAAATCAATCCCACTGGAAAACAGCCATATCAGACATGACAGTAAATACGGCCGATGTCCGATGCTTTTCATAGAGACCGCAGGCCTCCAGGCAAAGCTTCGGCTGAGCTGGGGAGAGCAGAACTGTCTTTCCCTGGCTCCTCTGATATCTGACAGCAGAGTGATGACGTCATCACGCTGCTGCAGGGTACATCGGACGGCTCGAATATCGAGCTGTCTGTACCCTGCTTTAGTTTACACAGTTTTATGAACAAAGCATTTTTATGACTCTTTTGCAAAGTTGTCAGGACCAGCAACTTCCTATTGCAAGCTGACAATACTAATTCACTGCCCACAATTAGCAATAGTGTTGTCAGCTTGCTGTATGCACTTCTTCCACTGGCCTTGTCGTAGGATTAAGAGGTCATCTACAGCAGTTGTTCCTAAATTGAGGGGTGCTAAGGATTATATGGGGGGCACACCATCAGTAACGTTGGGCGGTGACAGAGAGAGGTTGTCATCTCAGCTCTGTGCTCCTCTCCGCTCTCTTTCTCTCTGTAAACCAAAAGTGAAATCGGTAATCCTAAATCAGCTGGTGAAATATAAACAACATCAGCGCCATCTTGTGGACATTCTACAAATGTTTTCTAGAGATTGCGGAATTTCATTTTGAAAATGACAAGGTCCCTGAACACGGTATCATCCCTACAATTGCTGGAGATATAAAGAAGGGTTGTGGGCATGCAAATTAGGAGTGAGGGAGCTTTGTGACGTCACTTTCAGCACCTTCCACCTTGGGGTTAACTCAGAGTGCAATATCACGAGTTGCCACTGGTGGGCATTTAAAATAGTTTTCAATGGAGAAGATAGTCAATGTGTATCTGAATGCAGAGATTAGGAATTTACCCGGCTGTCTCTGCCCTTACAGATGTTGGGCTCTTCTAGGGGGTGCCACAGCGCACATCATCAGAGCATTCCTCCCTATTATCTGCACTTCTGCACTATAAAGGCCCCCATACACGGGTCGGATTCCGGGCGGATTCCGGGCCGATCGATTCCGGGCGCGTGCACGTGAATCGATCGTGCCGGAATCGTGTGCAGCCCACCTTGTCCGTCCGATCACATCCGATCGTTCGGGGGCCCAGAATCGGATCCGTCAGAGAACCAACATGTTGGTCTTTTTGATCCGATTCTGCACAGATCAGGGGGAGTTGCCGTTTGTGAGGTGGAATCAGAGGTGGAATCGGACACGGAATCGTCCCGGAATCGTGCCGGAATCCGTTGGACAAGGTGGTATGCAGCGATGGATACTCTTAATTGGACGATTGATCACACCTGCGATTCCCGGCAGAATCGCCGGAATCGATCGGATGATGAATCGATTGGACATGGAATCCGACACGTGTATGGCTAGCTTAAGATAAACTTCTGGTGGTAGGTCCTCTTAAATTTATGCAAAAACGATATGTGTTAGAGCAATATATTATGTTATTATTCTTTTACTTTTCTTTTTTCTTTCTGTCTGTAAGAAACTAAAAAAAACTAAAAAAAGAATAATAACAGAGCAATATTAAATTTTTTGTAGTATACCCTCTACCCTTTACCCTCTACATCTCCAGCAAGTTTGGTGATTATATCATGCTAAGGGGCTTTGCAATTTACTCACAAAGATGAAGTCGTTGAATTTTCAAATATACTAAAATAGATTTTGGGCCCTTTCACACTAGAGCCTCTGCGGCTGTGGTGCAGTTTATGGCTGGTCCGTAACCACATCCGTTACCGGAAAAGACCCTGTGTGTTTTGCACTTCGCTTACAAGTGTATGGGAGTTTGCCCTGCATCTGCAAAACTGCGTGTGGCATTGTGCATTACCGTAATCGCAAACCCAGGACGTTGTGAAAGGTACCCCTGGGGCTCACATGTCATCAT
This sequence comes from Ptychadena robeensis, assembly GCA_036250615.1. NCBI lineage: Eukaryota > Metazoa > Chordata > Amphibia > Anura > Ptychadenidae > Ptychadena > Ptychadena robeensis. The sequence goes on from CM070040.1 coordinate 50,364,195, forward strand.
GCACCTTGAGCTTATACAATGACGTATAAGTTGTGTCAAATTTATGCAGCAGCTCCATAGGGAATTAGTTTTGGTAGCTTACATCATTGCCATACTATATACGGTATTCAAAAGCTGAACGCTAAAGCAGTAGGGCAATGTTCTCCTTTGGTTAAATAAAGGGAGCAGTAACTATGTAACCAGTAACTTAGTGCATTATAAGCACTGAAGATTGGGTTTTACAGGACTTGGGGGTGGCTAGCAAAAGACGCAATGTAGATTGCAAAAAATGCATCCTTATACAACATCTGGAGAGACACATGGTCTGATTCCTCTATACACTACTGATCTTATTATAAAGTCCCAGAATCTTTGATGCGCAGAACCCCTTTTCCCGCCTTCACGTCTTTATGTAAAATAGATGCAGCCGGTGCAAGACCATTGAGAACGATGACCATCCCAGCATGGGGCCCTCATCTCAAATTCAGAGACCCTAACGCAGTGATTGATGTCTTGCCGCAGTCAGTAAAATCATTAATTTTCATGGGGGTTTAATTGACTATGAACAATAGAACTCAGGCTTCTGTGCCTTACCTCCCACCAACTCCCATTCTTTAAAAGTTCTATGAGGACGAAGAAGTGTGAGAGAGGGGAGTCATACCAAGGGGAGGCTGAAAAGTAAAAGTTTTAAAGTCTGTGGTAGGATTAGAAGAGAGAGAGTTACATGTGATTTGTTCCAACTGCCTCAACAAACCCACCCAGTCATTTGTTTACACAAAGTACCTTCAGCCTTGGGGCTAGAAATGGTCTCTGCTTACATAGAAACCTTTTTATTTTTATGGTTTTAAAAGAAAGTTTTGAGTGAACAGGGAACCAACATGTAGGTAAATCCCTGTTTGGTTGCCATTACTCTGGATGGGGACAAACGGGAATCGGTTTTGCAAAGTAGTGCGCATCTATTTGCCGTTTAATCGGGTGGGTATCAACCCGTGTATGGGCACCCTCAGACTGACTGAATATTTCAATGGGACAAGCAAATCAAGCAAAGGTTAATGCATGTATGGCTAGTTTTAGAGGTGCAAAAATCGAAATCTTGACCACCAATCAAAGAAGGTCTATCTGATCAATTCTACGAGATGTTGCCAACCCTACCAGTAGGTCAAAGGAAAGTCAAAAGCATGTATGCTCCCCACAATAGAAGCATACATTTGTATGTGCTGTACCATTAAGGTGGGCATACACGAGTCAATACCTGCTCGATTGATGAATGCTCAAGCACAGCTTGGTGATGTCACCACTTTGCACAATCAATCCCGTTCGATACTTGTCTGTCTTCCACTGATGAGGCCAGACATGTGACCTTAAAACACCTAGTCTTGGCAAATTGTACACATTTCTTAAGCTGGCCATAGAGGTGTTGTTTTGTTGCCGATTTGCCGATCGGCAAATTGACCGTGCGCGATGATGTCATCATACACTGCCGCTAGTGCTGAGAATTGGCCAGGCACCCTGTATGTGCCAACCATTTTTTTGGATGGGGACTGCTGCCCCCTCCAAAGTAATGGGATCAACCGGGAATTTTACCGGTATGTTGGATCACCATGCAATCTGACATGTGTCAGATTCCTGCTCAATTTTGCCAGGTGGGCGCAACGGATTTTCGGCTGGAATATGCCCGTGTATGGCTACCTTTATAGTTAAGCAGAAATTGCCAGAATCCAAATGAATATCAAAACTGAAATATTCGGTTTGCTTCTAATGGCAGAAGAGTTTAGATACCTGAACTATTACCGTAGCAGTTTTTTCAAGTTCTTGAGCTCATAGAGATTTCTAATTTGCATACACTTTATCAGTAGTGTTGCTTTGAAATCAAACACATTTTTCTTCTAGTTTTTTATCCAATGAAGGAAGGGTTAGAGCCACTGTGTTGTTGTTTTCCAAAGGCAGTAAATATAGGACATTATATCCTTAGTTCTATGCGATGGGGACCTTAAAAGGTGGCTGGTTGCCACACCCCAATTTATTTCATTATAATTTCCCTACTGGATAACTCCTATTTTAGCTAATTGGTTTTTTAAGGCAACAGTTAGCTAAAATCCAGATCCAGTAGGGAAATTATAAAAAAAGAAGATGGATCTGATGCTCCAGAACTATGTGCAAGGCTTTAGGGGTCTGTTTAGGACCATTGTGTTTTCAATCATAACTCGATACTGTCACTTGTCATCTGAGAGGGAGACCATGTCAGACAAAATTAAAAGTGGCCATACATGAGTCGATTTTTTGTATCAATTTCCAAACAATAAATCACTGTGTGCGTTTGCGGTGATCGATTGTTTGGCAATTGAACGTGGCCACCCTTCTCACTTGAAGAAAACTCACAACATTATTATTATGATTATCATCATTTATTTATATAGCGCCAACATATTACGCAGCCCTGTACAATACATTAGAGTAAAGATACAACACAAGATAACACATAGGTACAGGTTATGGCACAGGAGGAGTAGAGGACAACATGTTGGTAAATCCATGTTCAATTGCCAATATTTTGGATGGGGGCTAAGGGTTCTCATTCAAAGTATGGAACGGGATCGATTGTGCAAAGTGGTGCCCATTGATTCACTGTTCGATAGATGAACGCTTGAGTGCAGCATGGTATTCATCAATCGAGCGGGTATGCGGGGCCCAAGGATGATTTTTATGATGTCATGATGTGTTCTTGACACTGTTATTTAAATCCCTGTTATGTAGGAAGGTAAATTATGCTTTGTATTCAGTTTGTGTATCATAAAGTATATTATGTCATGTTGTGTTTTTTCTCATTAGGGTTATTTTCCAACTCACATTAAGTAAGTTATATCTTTCACATTGTGAAGATTATTTAATATCCATTGGGACAATTGATTTAAAGATGAATGTCCCCTGCATTATGATGAATGATACAAGTGTCAAATATGCTACTTGTTCATGAGTGCTGATGTGTGTTTTGTTCCTGATTCAGATCTTCTGGGTAATTACATTCTGCAGCCAAAGAACAGCCCCATGTTGACTTTTGGTGTATTGCAACCCACCATAGATGTATTTCTGGTGGTCAGCAGATATACCGACAGTGCTAAGTCAAGTGTAGTGCCATGAGTAGGCAAAAAAAATACACACAAGAAAAAATATTGTTACTGTCTACATATTTTACCAGCTACAAAATCCATCAATGCATATTGGATATAAAATGTCCCAGTGGGTTATAAAATACAGAGGCTGGATAAAGAATGATTTTATTTGATTAGATTTATACCTTTGATCCCGTGTCATTATATACTGGCTCTTGTACCTCTTTTCCCTAGATAGTGAATAAAACTTGTCACTTAAAGCTCAAAGGAGGCAAGCTGCTCTTTTCTACCTGTGCTAATGAGCCATTTCCAAAGTGCTTAAAAGATCGTTAGTGAAGATGGAGACGTGTTAAACTTTTCACCTATAATTGTGCGGTTTCTCCTGTTACTGGGTCAGGCGTTGTGATGTTTAATCACCTGTGGAGAGAGACAGAAAGAGTCTCAAAACACTTGGCTCTTGATGTTCATCTAAAAGGGCCAAAGCAAAATGATCTAAGATTCACACACACACACACACACACACACACACACACACACACACACACACACACACACACACATATATATATAACTTTGTCAGGCCAACATGTTCCCCAACATTTTACAGAGACCATTTCACGTCTATCAAGGCCTGGTCTGCGGATTAACTAACTGTGTACCCAAAGAAGCCACATTAACATTACTGGGCCAGTCATTATCAATTTTGGCAAGCGTAAACTATGCAAATTTGTAGAATTTTGACTGTTTAGTCAGTTTTGTGTGGTATAAATTTCTGCACACAAATAATAGAAAAATTTGAATTATCAAGCTAAACACTTACCTTCTGCATAAATTTCACCACACTGCAAGATTTAATTGCACATTTTATGCCTAGGGGGTATTCAAACAATATATAAATTAGCACTTTCCTCACCCCTGCAGCTGCCCTCTGCATCCAATGGACATTAGTCGGGAGTCTGAATTGTAAAGGGGGACATCAAGGCCACAACCTGAATGAACTGTTTACATACCTTTAGGCATTAAACAAGCTTTAAAACCTTGTAGTGGTGGACTAGCCCCACTGCAAGGTGAAATTTAAAGGACCCTTTCATGCTTTTGTGAGGGATGTTACATGTATTAGTGTGAATTGCTGCCATTAATTGTGAAAGGGACAATGTTGATAGACATGTGTTCTAACAGGTGTCGCATTGCACTTCCATGCAAAGGAATGGAATGCCTTCTAGTGATGAGCAGCATAGCCAATATTCGTATTTGCAAAATATTGCAAATTTTTTACCTAATATTAGTAAATTTTTGATTTCTTTGTCATTTTTACCTTCATTGCACAAATCGTCACTTGTACATGTACATATTGCGGATACAATGCATGGTCCCTTTCACAGATAAATTAATTGTGCAAATCACCCCTTGCGTATTTTGCTAATGCAATGCAGGGTAGTTCCGGGTACTGATGTTTAAAATCTTGAATATTTGTGATTACGAAGATACAGCAATATATGCAAGATCTTTGCGAATTCTCAAAGTGCCGATATTTGCAATAAAAAATTTGCAATTAAAATATTCGGGATCAACACTACTGCCTTCCATGCAAAGCAATGCATGTGAGCATGTGCAATAACACACTACATGAAAGGGTCATAAGGGATTTAAGTACTAGTTAATTAACTAAAATTGACTGCTAATAAAAGATTTTACCAAAATTGTTTGATGAGTGATCAAACTTTATGGGAATGGATCTGTGACTGAACTTGAAGTCAAATATATTCCTCAACAGAAGAAATACACAGACAACAGACACTTTTCTCATATGCACAACCTAGGCTGAACAGCATAGTTAGATTTGATCCACAAAACTGCCTGGAGTGGAAGTCAATTTCTTGGCATTAAGTAAGCCAGGAAAAGCATCTGTAGTCATGTATAACTTTTGGCAAGTTGGGTTTACTGTCCCAGCTTAATTAACCTAATAACTAGGAAGTTTTAGAAGTAATTTGTGGGGTTGTGTGGAAAACTAGTAACTCTACCAGAGATTGTATACAGAGAATACATGGGCTGTTATTGATTCAGATTCTGTTTTCTGGAGCCTGCATAGTGCCAGGGCCCATGCCACCTAGCAAATCTGTTTGGAAATTGGACATTGTGGCCACTACTGTTAGAGGAGCATTTTCCAACTGCCCTGCAAAGTATTATTTTTTGGTTGTGGTTCCTTAAAATGTATGTCATGTATGTAATTGAAGTCAGAAGATCTAAACAACACTTTAGACCAGCTTTTCTCTAAGTAATGTCTGAATGAAGGCTATCACTTTTTGCAGCAATTCACTCTCTGTGAATGTTTAGCTGAGGCCAAAATGACTGATTTGTTGGACCACTACTGGTGCTTATGTTATTTTATTGATAGTTTACCTTCTACTTGTCCTCATGGGTCCTCTATAATCTGCAGCGATAATTTTTTCACTTATGGTTATTTTGGGTGAACAAAATAAAAAATATGTACTTATATGTACATCTTTATCTGCAGCCAGCATGAGTAGTTGGATGATAATATCTGCTTAAGCCAAAGATGTAGGAGGATGCAGCAAATGGTAGAATGGTATAGGGTTGTAATATCAATATCAGAAACTAATGTTTATTTTATTGAATACAATTGTTTATCTTCATCCCATCATCTTCTAAGCCTTCCTCCAACTTCTCACTGACAGTAAAAAACAACATCACTCAACATCATTCCCTACTCCACGAGCACTTGGTGTCACCTTTGTCTCTGTGCTTTCCTTTATTCCCCACATACAGGGAGTGCAGAATTATTAGGCAAGTGGTATTTTTGAGGAATAATTTTATTA
>CM070040.1:50370220-50383526 GCA_036250615.1 Ptychadena robeensis
GAGGATGATGTGGTCAAAATACTCATTTGCCTAATAATTCTGCACTCCCTGTACAGAACATTGGTAGGTCCTGACACTTCCATCTCTAAGATACACCCCTTCCTATCCCCAGAAACCACCAAAGTCCTGGTACAATCTCTCATTATTTATCACCACTACAACATCATCCTTTCTGGTCATCTTCACATGAACAGCTTCAAGAAATGTAAGGGCCGCTTTTACTCTTTAGAACTCTCTTCATTGTACCAATAGATTTTCTCCTACTTTTAACACCTTCCAAAACGCCCTGAAAACCCACCTCTTCAGTCTGGCTTACCCATCTTCTTATTCCAAACTAACCACCTAGCCAGTTCAGACTCCCCTACCTTTTTCTATTTTATTCCCCAACCTCTTAGAGTGTATACGCTATGAGGCAGGGCCCTCTTTTCCTCCTGTGTCATAGTTTGTACCTGTGTGTTATCCTGTGTAGTATTTTGACCCTCATGTACAACGTTGCATAATATGTTGTAAATTTACAAATAAAAGCTAATAATAACACCCTATAATAACAAATAATAGAGAACACTTAAAAGCCACCAAATAATTTAACCTATTCTCGCTTTTTAACAAAAAATATTACTTCAAGTGAAACTGAACCTTGACATCTGCCTTTTGGTAGGGATGCAAGTCTGCAGGTTCTCTTGGCGGTGGGTACTGATGTAAATCATTCCAGGAGCTCTGCAAGGTGCTGCAGAATTTCTCAGCGTAATATGACAGAATTACAAAAACACATATAAGAAACACATAGACTCCTCTGATAAAGTCCTTGCTGGCTTCTGCCTTTCTTTAAATACATCAAAGATGCTTTGATCGGTTTCAGGACAGATTCTCAGTCTCCAGGATTGCTCTTCTATCTTCCTACAGCTTTAGAGTAGAAATAGGCTGACAAAAAGACATCATTAGCGGTTTCAATTTCAGCCCCCTGGTGTCCCCCATCCCTCCCTCTTTAATCCTATTAAGGTTCTCATATTCATTGGCCTTTTTCCCTAAGTGACCCAACAGCAGGGAAAGGTAGACTCAGCTGACCTTTGGACACTGTCTTATTAAGATCACAACAGCTACAGAATCAGCCTATCAGCATCTCATTACAGGATCAGAGGCTGGTCTCATGCCACCACCAGGGGCTTTTACCTCCATATACAATGCTGCATGCTGTGTTCAGCTCCCAATTCTTCTCTCCATAATCTGCTGCTAGGGCCACGACCACCTGAAAATTTGCAATGTAGGACAATATCGTCTTAACAACATGGGTGGCCTGTGGAAGTTCATCAACGTCTTCTCTTAAAGTGGACCTATAGTAACTTTGCATGTGCATAAATAAATTCTTCATGGTTTACAAAATCCAGCAATATTATACATCTTCAAAAAGCTCCACCTTTAAATTCCTGAGCTCATAACAAAAAGTGTGTCATGATTTTACTGCTAATATTATTCAAGGAGGGCAGACCTCAAACTTCTGTAGACACTAAAAGTTTTCACAAGTCTGGCCAGTTTAGCTACCAGACTAAAACAGGGCAGTAATGGGCAACCTTCATTAGAAATGTCACCTGGGTGGCAAGTTATGTTGGTCCAAAACGTGTTTATATATCCTTGCCCATAAATGATGCTGTCAAAGTTGTTCAAACTACCCATGCCTTTTCCCCTTTTCAAAGTCTTGAGCCTATACTTTATATAATAAAATCTTGCTCGTCATGGGCGAATATTTAGCCTGTGTACAAAAGTCAAGTATGATCAATAAATGGCCCACCCATCATTTGTTTGTTCCTATGGGCTAATATAAAGTAGGGTACACTCCACCAAGAATAATTGTGAAATATTGCTCCAAATTGTCATATTTCTATAAAAGCCTTGACACACAAGGGGTTGAAAAACCAGAAACCAATATGGTGGACTACCAATCTGGCCCCTAATTCAGGAGAGTTACCAGTTGTGCTACCTTATTCAACATGTTTCCCAACATTTTACAGAGACCATTTCACTTCTATAAAAGCCTGGTCTGCAGATTAACTCACCCTACCTAATATCCAATTACAACTCTACATTTTTCACATTAAACAAATATTTTTTTTTCTAAATGTTATCATTTTGAGGATACAACTAGCGTGCATTATATTCTAATCAAAGGTTTCACAACCATTTTAACTACTGACTTGCAAAGTTGTACAGACTTTTATCCTGTATTGCTGCTGATTTTATTGGACACTATAAGATTAATAGCATTAAGCTGTAAAAGCAATATACATTAAGGTAGGAATACACGTGTCGAATTTTGCATAGATTTTTGTACAACAGAGCGCCATGCACATTCACGGCACACTTTTGTGCAAAAATCTATACAAAAATCGACCCGTGTATGGGTAGCTTCGCATTGCTGCCGGAAATCTCGAACGGCTCTAATATCGAGCTATGTAGTCCCGTCTTTAGAATCAACAACAACTCAGATAGACAGCATCATCCACCTCATCAGTCTGGCATACCAATTGTCTCATCCCTAGCATCACTACCTGCCAATTCTATTGCCCCTGTCTATTGTATACTCTGTTCCCCATCTGCTTAGGACCCAGATGCCCAACCTGTGGCCCGCATGAGGCCCTTTGGGCATTGTTCAGTGGCCCCCCTCTGTCCTCCACTTGCAGCCCCCAAAACGTAAGTGTTAATGCATAGGAACTCACCTGTTCACCGATCTTCCACCAACGTGGATCTTCTTAGAGTAGTAAGAGGAGGAGAAGCAAGGGACTTGCTCAGGCTCTGGCTGAGCACGCTAATTTGTGTATGTGAAAGCCAATAGGTGTTGTCTGGTTTTGACTGTCTGCCCAGATCTGGTCCACCGCTCGCTTGTCGGATGCTGCATCGATGTTATGCCCTTTACCCTTTAGTGATGCCGAGGGCCGCACTTGTGGCCCTCCATATGCCCACCACTGGCTTAGGGTGTAAGCTCAATTGGATTGGGCCCTCTTGTGCCAAAGTTTTTATCTCTATGTTAGCTTGTGTTGCATTTCAACCATTAGTAAATGTACAGCCTTGCGTAACATGTTGGTGCTTTAGAAATAAGTTAATAATAGTAACAATCTATCCCTTTTCCTTCAATCTTGCTGTAACTTGTCCACCCCATTTATTCATTTTATTTAATTTTTATGTTGCTGCACATCTGGATTGTATACAGAAACATATTTTTTATTATAAACTACATTTTAAATTCAATTTACCCAAAAGTTGTAGAACCTAGCTGACTGCAGCCTGCAGACTTTTATGTCACATATACGTAAACAATGATATCTCATTGATTAAACATTGCTATTGTTTTCTACCTGTAAAGCTAGCCACACACGGTTAGATTTTGGTTCAATCGATGCTCGATTAGATCGAGGAATTCAATTGTCTAATCGAAAATCGATCTTCATCGTATTAACATACACCCCACATTGAGTTTGTGATTGTGGTGAGATTTCGACTAAAATAAATAACTAAAATCGTCGATTTTGGTATCAAAACTATTGAAGTTCAGATTGAAGTGGTCTATGTTCATTATCGAATCTAATCGATCCAGGAGAAACACCACAAACATCCACAATTATAAAATGATTTTGGCACAATCGACGATGATTTTCCAACATGTCCGATCAAAATTCGATGCATTTTTCTGCCTTCTTCGAACAATTATCGTACCATGTGGGCATTTCTCGATTTTCGTTCAATCGATGAAAAAATTCATCTAATTGAGCATCGATTGAACCAAAATCGAACCGTGTGTGGCTAGCTTAAGTATAGCTGCTCTAAAACTTTGCTCGGCATCCATGTACTTTGTACACAATATAGACACAGGAACTCAACAAAGAAATGTATGAAAATGTGATCAGGTGATTTATCTCTAGAATCAATATAAATTTTTGATGGGCTGACCATTATAATTGAAATGTAGGCATATATACGTTATTGACCTATAACGACTGCAGCAATTGGGCACTTTGGAATTCTAAACAGTGATTTATGTTATTGGAGACAACAAGAGACTAAAAAAAAACCTAACTTGTTACTCAACTCACCAGCAGATTCTTCAAACTAACGCGATTGTGTGAGTCTAACTTAAAAAAGCTTTTAGCCCTCTCTGCAGGGAGCACTGTTTATAATTACAGCCTTACTCATATAGCCATTGGATGTCTCCCTGCTGTGGCTCGTTGACACACTGTGGTGTGGAAAGGGTAAAAAGAAGGAACAGGTGCAGTATGGACAGTTATCTTCCCTCAAATGAAATTAACCGCGACACTGACTTTCATAAACACGCTAGCAGGAGTCCAGGCCACTGATAATGAAGCCATTCTCTGTAGTGTCCCACTCAGCAGGCACACCAAAACAACAATAGCCTCTGGGAGGAATGGCCAGAGATAAGGACAAGTGTACTCGGGGCAGAAGTCTCTAAAGGACGACCCTATTCTTTCTCCTATCACACACTGTCAATACTTCTATAAAGCTAGCCATACACAGCCAGAGCCGGAGCGATATCGTCCTCCGATATCGCTCCGGGAGGCTAACGTGATGACGTCATCACGTTAACCTCGCATTGCATTCTGGGGCCCCACAATCGGCCAGGCACCCTTTGTGTGCCGGCCATAAGCAGCGATGGAGACGCTCGTCTTCATTGCTGCTTATGGCCATCGGCTTCCATCGGCTTCGGCCGGCCAGAGATTTTCCAACATGTCGGATCTCTGGCCGGCCGAGAAGTGGGGCGACAGGGATCTGTCGCCCCATGTGGGGACATGCCGATAAACGGCCGGATTTTAACCTGACCGACGGCGAGAGCGCGCACGCCCGTCGGCCAGATTAAAATCCGGCCGTTTATCGGCATGTGTATGGCCAGCATAAGAGAACTAGGGACCACTCCAATAAAAAGATCAGCAAATACTGTCCACAGACATTTTTGGTATATTTATTTGAGCTTTCAATGTACAAAAATGATATCAGTGTCTGTTTGGACCTGTCTAAAGCCCCCCCACACACCTTTAGATTGTTTCATACAATTACTATTAGATCTACCAACAACTATGTAGCCGGTGTTCTGTTGAATTCTGCTCCCCCTGTAACATAGAACGGCCAGCAGGGGGAGCACATCTAATGAAATGAGATAGGCGAAGTGGGAGCTGATATCGACCGGGGAGTCATCCATAGCAGCGCCCTTGTAGCTGTCACCTAGGGCGGCTTCTGTGTCCATGACCCCCCCCCCGGTCTCCATGGAACTGTGCTCCCTTGGACCCTTGAACAGAAGTGGCCGCAAAACTGTCACCCACGGCGGCTACTGAGCCCACGTTCCCCCAGTCTTCTTGCCCTCTGTCCACATTTGCTTCCCCTGTAGCTAATGACATTGTTTGGTAGAGGGGGAGCAGATATCGATGGAGGGCAAGAAGACTGATATTGTCATCACGGTGCTCTCCATCACTGACAGCATCGGCAGGCACCCTTTGTGTGCCGGCTGCTAGTTTCAATGGAGACGCTGGTCGGCCAGAGATTAATGGACATGTCTGTTCTCTTGCCAACCGAGCTGTGGGGTGATCTGTTTCCCCCTGTGGGCACCCCCGATCAGCGACCGATTTTGCTGCTGACCGACGGCCGCAAGCGTGCACGCACATCGGTCGGCGGCAAAATCGGCTGCCGCTCGGTGTGTGTGTGGCAGCCTTTAGTTTCAATGGAGACCGGTGTCTCCATTGAAACTAATGGCTGGCACACAAAGGGTGCCCGTCGATGCTGTCAGCGATGGAGAGCAGCGTGATGACGTCATCATTTGCCTTTGGTTCCCAACAAGCCTAAAAAGTTCCATAAAACTTCAAATATCAGCTTCCTTTTCAACTCTTAGCACAACTCCCAACAGATTGCAGGTCTGGAAGGTAGGTTTACAAAGTCACAAGATGTCACTTACTGTATACCCTACTCTGATTAATGCCAGACTTGTGAGGTTTCTGCATTCATAACCACATTACCAGCATATTTTATTGGTATAGAGCCAGGGGAAATTCTCTTTTGCACAGCTCTGTGTAGCCTTCAACTCAACAAGTAACATAAGAACAATGGCCTGTCAATGTGTTGGGGCAGCAGAGGAGTAAGAAGTGATTTTGGCGCTTAAAAGAGTGGCTGTCCCTTCAAAAAAGGGATAATTTGCTAAACAAAGCATTCCATCTCCTTATCTTAAATTCTTTTCAACACCAAGATTACCAGACTCTCATAAAATGAGACCCCTTTGTATCCAAACTGAGCCTATTCCACCACCAAAAAAAAAGAAAAAAAATGCAATATATTTTACCTTGTGTGAAATAGAACAAGCAAATGGTCATTTAATGAAATTACGCAGATAAAGGCAAGGTGTCATCTACGGTCATCTATCACACGCAGACAATAAGCACAAAAGCTCTGCGTCTTTTCTTCTAACAAGATAACCTCGTCTCCACCTACTTTCCCTCCATAATGCTCTAGAAAGGGGCTGTCATGGGAATAATAGGGGGCTGCGGAAAAGATATATGATCTCTTTAAATGTCCTCCTGTGCTAATGGTGCTGTCACTGATGTCAGATCACTGCCACTATGAAAAGTTTTTTTTGTTTTTGTTTCCCTAGTATACAATATGGAGGAGAATAACACAGCTTGGTTAGCAGAGAAATGAACTGGCATACAATGAATAACATACAATAAATTTCTCAGTGCTGAGAAAGCGAAGTGAGTTAATGCAGAAGGATGTGAATGACTAATTCTTAAAGGAGTATTCTACTTCAAAGACAAACTAGTTTCTCTTTTCATATGAAGACATAGATTTAAATACTTTTTCCATAGTGAGACCTATTTATTATGCATTTGGTTGTGTTATTACACTGGCATGTGGCATGGCATGGGACTGAAAAGTTGGTAAGCTGGCTAATGACTTTGCATACAATGGTGCTTCATATGCCATATGGCATGGTTTTAATAGGCAGGATAGTTGATATAAATGATTGAATCCTTTAATCTATTCGATAGGGACCTCACCTAGTTACATTCAATCAGTAGTTGCCACGCCTCGGTTTGCATAATTTACAAAATTGAAATGGTATAAATTGTTAATAATAATTAAAAGTACCAGAACATAAGCCATATTCAAAATGAGCTCCTTTTAAACTTTGCAAATAAGTGAATACATGAAGAGTCAAGTCCTTGCTCAGTATTGTATTGCCCCCTATACACGTTCCGATTTTTCTCCCGACCGCTTTTTCGTCCGATCGTGTCACCCAATTTTCACCTACAATTTAAGGTCGATCGGTTGGCTGGCATGAATAATTTTAAATTCGAATTATCACCGATCGATAGGCCCGACACTATTTTATTAACAGCAGATCGACCAAAATTTACGGACAGGCCCAAAGCGGTCCCGACCGATTTTTCGGACGATTTTGAGAAATCGTGATCCGTGGGGTACATAATTCCGCATCTGATTATTCTCCCGATCGATCACCCTCACCACACTGGACAATCAGGCAAAAAAATTTGTACAAAAATTCGGAATGTGTATGGGGGGCTTTTGCCATTTTAGGCAGGGAACAGACGGCTCGATATTTGAGCTGTCCGATGGTCCCTGCAGCAGTGTGATGACATCATCACACTGCTGTCACATATCAGAGGAGCTGGCGACACAGCTCTGCTGTCTCTCCAGCTTAGCCCATGTTTTGCATGGAGACCCGCGGTTTTCATGCAAAGCCACGAACATCCGTCTGTGATTAACGGTCATGTCCGATATCCCAGTTTTCGAGGGGGAATTGATTGGTCCATCGATCTGGCCCATATCTTCATGTGTGTACTCTCTGTGCTGGTCGGACCTCTGTCAATGAGTGTAAAGCCCCCCATACACATTAAGATCACTCCATACAATTTCTTTTAGATCTACCATCAATGTATGTAGTATAGTGACCTCCCTGATAGAATACAAAAGTGGAATGTACAGAAAGTGTAAGGTGTATGGGGGGCTTAAATCTCTCCAATCCAACATTAGCAGATACCTGGCCAAAAAGAAAAAAAAGCTTCAAATCTTCAAGTTTTGGCAATTCCTTGCAGTGCAACATAAATAAATAAGTAAAGAAAATATTTTAAAAAGGGTATGTATTTTATATATATATATATATATATATATATATATATATATATATATATATATAAAAAAAATGGACCCTTGACTTACAAACTTAATTGGTTCCCAAGGGTTGCTTGTAAGTCAAGACTGAATGAAAACACACATAATGCATTCTGAACATCTCAAAGCACCAATTTCCTATCTTTTTCATAATAAAAAGTGTTGTATAATATGTGGTACTTACCAGAAACACCAATTATTTTCCTGGTGTCTCACCAAAAAGTTAAAATGTGCCAAGCTTACCAGACACAAAAATGTGTAATCACCATTCAACTTGACATCTTTGGTTTTCAGGAAGAGAGAATGGAAGGGGTTTATTGCTTGAAAGGGAAGTCCCCTTCTATAAGAACATCAGGAATGTGCCCTTGTAGCCTTTTGTAGATTGTTGAGATGGTCCATTTCGACGTGCTGTACTTATGAATGGCATCACGCAAGCAGAAACATGTTTTGGCTTTGTCCATAATTGTGGTTGTAAGTTACAACCAAAACAAAAAGTTTGGTTGTAACTTAAGTTGGTCTTAAGTCAAGCCGGTTGTAACTCAAGGGTCCACTGTGTATATAATATATAATGCTTATGCTTACAATCTTTCTTCCACTATGTATATTTATGGGGAGAAGTGTTCCTGAATTTATCCTGTAAGGTCATATTCCATATCAGCCACTAGATGTCCTCCAATGTACAGTTATCATTTCATTTACCATAATAGTTGCATCTTCCAACATCTCTGCATACAGACAATTTACAATTGAAAACAGTGCAGAAAGTATTTAGGGGGATCCCATTAGCAAACATCTAACTAGTGTTTTTGTACTTATAGCATAACTTTGGGTCTAGCATTGAATATTAAAAAGTATATACATATTTGAGACCTAAATATAGTTTAGTTGGCCACACAACTTCTTTTCTGTGTTGGTCAGACAACTTTTTTTCTAAATATTCATATGTTAGAACCATGGGGTACCCATATCAATGTATTGTTGCCAATTTATCTACCAGTCAGCCAGTGGGAAGGCAAGGTAATTATTTGCTACTATTACAATCCTGTTGGTGGATAACTGTTCTCATTAAGGTTTTCAACCTGAGCTTAGCTTTAAGTAAAGAAAGTAAAGAAATTATTGTGCCAATGCTAATCACTTTCAAGCCACTGCCCAGGCAGGATTGGACATAAAAACTGTTGCAATAGGGTTGTTGCAATAGGACATTACAGAAAAGATATACCATTGAAAAGGTTGTGTTTTATTTGTTGAATAGGCCCAAATAACCCTGTTGATCCTGCCAGAATTCTAGGCAATGTCTAGTGTTGTGTGCAAATTTTCAAAACGCTAATTTTTATTGCCTAAACCGGCACTTTGAGAATTCACAAAGATCTTAAATATAGTGGTATAGCTTCGTAATCTTGAATATTCAAGATTCTGGGGAAAGAACCATGCATTGCTTTCCCATATACAAACACTGGTTTTTGCAATGAATTCTATGTTGTCTCATGTGGTGATTACACTGCAGCTGCTATTTCATATTCTGTCACTAGATGTCACAGTAACAACACACATTGCGTTTGCAATATTTGCACATATTGAAATGACAAAGTTGGCATTACATAATAATGACAGGAAATCTCGAATTTACTTATTTTATATTTGTTGAATAATTAGCAAAATGTCGCAAATTGGAATACTGCCCATGCTGCTTATCACAAGTAATGTTCTGTATTTTCTGCCCGTGCTGCAATATGCATTATCAGTTAGAATCGTTTCCTGGTCTCTCTGTGGACTAAAGAACTAATTTACACACATTTATGTTATAGAGAGAAGAAGAGTGAAAGATGTGACATGTAAAGCTTGTCTGGCTGGATAGGGCAGGAAGTGGGTAACTGGCAGGATCACTTATAAAACTGCCTAAAAAAAAGCCTTGTAAGTTTTAATAAATTACATTTCAGGTGTAAAGATCCTTAAAAACATTATACGTTTTGCATAAGTACAATACAGAGAATAATAATTCAAAGATTTTTGTATTTAAAACACAGAAAAAAAAAATCTAATTCCAATGCCAAGTTTAAAACCTAAAAGTGCACTCTGCTACTAGCCTTCCTGCACGCTTGCTGAGACTCGCTGCCCAGCCTCTGGGCCTAAGTTAATATTGGAACTGGAATAAATCCCTGGTGCACTCGTATTTGTCAATGTAATTTGCTAGGTACTGTTCTTTTTGTCTTTAATAAAAAAGTGCACTCTGCATGGGTCCTTTTGCAAATTTAAATCAATCATATATTCAAATGCTCAGCTCTGTCGTTGGAGATATGTGATCAGTCATAGGTCATGACAGGCAGCCTGGTACTAGTGAATCAAACTAATGTCGGGTTTTTTGGTCTTCTAGACTGCCGTTACAGCTGCCAATCTTTAGTGGAAGAGGATAATTATGGGAATTATACGGTAAGTCAGGAAGTGACAGTGAAGTATGGCTGTAAGGTGGTCGGCATTAATGAAGAAATGACAGGTACTGAAGAGCTGAAGTTACACCTGACAAGCTTCAGAATACCACTGCTGTTAAAAGGTGCAAATGGATCTTGCATCAGTAATGCACTGCAGGTCAGACTATAAGAATTTCTGAGGATGAGCACAGCAGGCAGCTTGTATTTGTATAAGCCTTGTATTTGAATACTGTGTACAGAGTGACAAGTCAATGCTTTTGGTCTAATCATTGTTCATTTAAGAGCTGTGCCAGGAGAATTGCCAAAAAACAAAGCACAGGTGGCAGCCGAGGTGAAGCTACAAAGGCTGAGGAAGGTGAAGCTGCTGTTGGGCCGTTGGGGTCAAGGGGTCCAACCATCACTGTTATTCACCTGAATGCTCACATTACACAGTTCTTTCTTCCATTCCCCATTTCAGCTGTTTGATCCTCAAGACTGCTTAGGACAGAAGAAAGGGAATTTGTGCTCAAATAACTTGGTATCTAGCATCACCAAGGTCTGAAAATAGCTGTTCCCATATAGGGACTTTCAAAGGCAACCTGTACCAGAGAAAGCTGTACTGAACCTGTATGGCCAGTGGAAAGAAAGCCCAACCTTGTTTTACCTTTTATAGTGACTGGTGAACAGGTTGAGATAGTTTGGAGATTGCTGTGTCTTAAGCTGGGCATACACGGTCCAATTCCTGAATGATCCAATCCCCGACCAGATGCCGTGCACGCTCCCACATCGTGCAGGAATTGGAGGCTGCAACTGACGTGGATTGGACTGAAATCAGCCGTCTTCTTGGAATGCACAGAGATCCTTTAGGACGGATAATTTTAGTCCGATCCCATTAGTTCAGCTGGGGACAGCTGCCCCCAGCCGAACGAATGAGCTGCAGAAGCAGAGTGCCGTCCGATTCTCTGCACTAGCGGGCGGGCATGATGACATCATCACGCCACTCCTAGTGCAGAGAATCAGATAAGGTTTATACTTTGAGTGATTGTAGACATAAAAAGAAGGAAAAGAAAGAGCTCCTGGTAAAAATGGAGCATATGGTTTATCTTTCCGGATTCTCGGTATAAAGGAAATTGAGGAGTATGGCTGTCATACCAGCCACAAGTTCGGTCTGGCCTGTGTATCAACAGCCCTATAGATGTGATCAATCACAGCGTGGTGACGTGAATCTACCCGTGTATGCCCAGCTTAAGGGGTTGAACTGCCTTTTGTAATATGTTACAAGGCTGTACTATAGGTTGACTTCATTTTGCAACTCAGTACTAATGTTTTTAGTTTAAACAACTCAGGTCCCAAACTTTGATTGCTATTAGAATGGTTCTTTGTATAAGAGAAAGGCAAAACCAAGTGAGCATTTCTTATCCTACCTCCTTTCTCCTATCAATCATTAGAGATTGCAAAGCTTCTGAAAATGATATCATTATCAAAACTACTGGAGATGTAGAGAAGAATTGTGGGAACATTTGAACAAAAACTTTTGCTCTAGCATATGTAGTTTTTGCATAAATGAAGTTCAAAATCAGTTGAAACATAAATTTTCGAAATTTTGACTTGACTTTGAACCTAATTTATGCAAAAAGAGCAATACTTTCTTTTTTTGTAGTACCCCCAACCCTTCTCTACATCTCCAGAAAGTTTGGTGATGATACCGTGCTCAGGGGCTTTGCAATTAACTCAAAATCATTGAAATTGTTGAATTTTTTAAGCAAAATCACCAAATCAAGTGGTAGAAGTTTGGCCTCTGATTGCAACGATGATGTTCTAACTTTAGTACAGCAATGCGACTTGATTGATCAGACAAAAGAAGAGAACTATGGGAAAGACAGACTGACTGTTTATAACTGGGTATCAATACAGTCTGTAGTCTCTAGCTGAGTATGATGGGCTTCTCCTGGCCAAACCTTATTGTAGAAGAAGTCTGACCTATTTGTATGCTCATTGGTGTAAAATGTTTGTATAATTCACAGTGCCAGAACCTTCCATAGCACTGTTCATAATAAAACTTTTAGAGGCAGGAATAATATAAATATGCTCAAGAACTCCTACATCTTGAAATTAAATAATACTGCTTGCCCCCCACAAAGATTGTGAAATAATATTTTTTGTGTACCACTTTATTGTTTTAAATAACATCTGTGCTTTAGCCACCCAAAAATGTCAGCTGAACAAAATGATGTTCTTCAAATTAAAATAAACTCCCCGGCCCTATAGAGACGCCACGATGAATACCAAGAGCCTTGGCTGTACAGCAGTGTTTCTGTTAATTTTCATCCCTATTCTGTAATATAAAGGACATTCAAAGATCAAACAGACAGTCAGACAGGTCAATAGATAGTGAAAGCAAAGGCTGATGGAAATAAACAGGTCCTCTTGGCTGTCCTGCTAATTACCTTGAGTATTGTCTGTCTTCAGTCAAGGCCTCTATAGTATGTAAATGAGCCAACCTCACCCATGGCTCCATACACCTTATAATCCATCAAAGAGTCTGCCGGGTAGAAATGTTTGACCTGAGATGCCGCTGATACGAGATGTAAGGTAGAAATGATAGTAATCTATGTAAACCTCACAACATAGTTAGGACAGCGTTATTACTTGGGGTCAAGACATTCATTTTAACCTCCCTAGCGCACTGCTGAGGTCCAGATTTCTGTACCAAAAGTGCACCA
>CM070040.1:50383626-50400500 GCA_036250615.1 Ptychadena robeensis
GAGGTTCGCGTTCGCCGTTCGCGAACATCAAATTCCGGGTTCGCGCCATCACTAATGGCTACCTTTAGACAGGTTCCCCCAGTGGAAGAGTTATCCTTTCCTCATTACGGTGACAATCACCTTTCACTACCACTGACAATGGTCACCAGAACCAGCAAGGTGAGTGTTCTCAGTGGGGACAGAGCCAGCAATAAGCAACTAATTGGGGTTCTGTCTCTTGGAAAGGACACTTGTAAAGTGATTTAAGATGGTTTAGACATCGATTTATAAGTCAATTGTAGAGAAATCGATTCTCACACACCTTGTAGGATCGACCAAAAAACTTTCTGGTATCTACCAACACTGAAATATCAACTGTGGTTGCATTGGTCGCCAGTGCCAATGCCTGAACAAAGATAACAACACCGAATACATTGGTTGGCTTTTTCCCTTTATTCTTTAGTACTCATATTACAAACTACACTTCTAAACATGTACACATCTTTAAGTTACAGACAGTTCTAGAAAAAAATGCTTCTCTCCCAAATATTACTCATTTTCAGAGGATGTCCTCAATTTGGAACCAAAACTCTCTACTCATCTGTTCTTTCTGGGTCACTTACAGTACTGTTAAAAATAATTGGTCTGTTAAACTGCTTAAGACATTTTAATTGGACTAAACTTTTCATTCAACCATCAAAATCTACCCTGGTTATTTTGAAACACCAATAAAATGTAAGAACGTCAGCGAGGACATCAAGTCTAACAAATATATATCGTTGTCCTTTTTTATTCCTCGTGGGCTGCACGCATCAGGGTGTCCATTGTCTAAATACTTAATGTTCAGCTGTCAGCATGAAACATATCCGAAATAGGACCCAACAAATTTTTATCACTCAAGGTGTGCATGGAGAGAATATCCTCCCATTCCCATTTACTTTGTCTCGTCATATGCCATAAATGCGGATGAGCAGAGATTGAAGTCATCTGAACATATCTACTAAAAAATAACAGCATGAGGGTTAGTCATCTTTCCTTCCAGCACTGGTGTCCTGGATTTGGTTCTCAAATTGTATGCTGTCTCTGTACTTGCATGCATTCTTGCCCAGAGGCATGCTGATGAACCAACATATTTTTACCTAAAAATATTACTTTACTTTGTATGACTGTGGTAGAGACACTAGAATATAAGGTAATCTCAGGAGCTAAGTATATGGATGAATGTTGCTATTTAGCCACTGATAGAAGTGCATCTTGGGAGGAGAACTTCCACCTCTGGTCCTGACTGAGCTTGGCCTGAAAAGATTCCCATTGTTCCTGGATTCCTCAGAAGGGTTTGAAGTTGTTTGTAAAACAATGACTCAGTGGAAATCATTGACAATGTGTTGGGTCCCCTGGATCCGAATGTAATACCAAAACATCCATTCACAGTGCTACTTAAAGGCCTGAATATTATCTATTAAGTTCATCAAAGAGTTACAGCCCTTTAGCCAGCTGGGATCCCTCTCTATCTCTGTTTGTTCTCCGGCAAGGCCCATTCATTCTGCTAGAGACTCCATTAAAATATGAAGGAATCAAAGAGGGAGAAGGAGGAAATTTGTGCATGGACAAGAGAAATCTTTCCTTCTTGCGAGACGAGAATCCTAGAAACATTCCTACAATATGGGGATCCTGTGAACCTAATGATATGAGGGATGGAAAAGGAGAGGGTGATGTCTTCAAAAACGGAAAAGGTTGTGCAAAACTTTTATTAAAACCCTCGAACTACCCTTACCCAATGCAATGTGTGTAATGTTATGAAGACGTGGAAGAGACCTCACTATAGTGGTGCTGTAGTAAAGTCTGTTTAATTGAATCAGAAAGCCATCATATATTATAATGGCTACCAAGAGTCCCAACACGTAGCACATCAAGTACAGGCGAACCAACGTGAATTTATCACTCAGCAAGTGGGAAATAGTGATTTCTGTAATCGTTGTGGTGAAAGATGGTATGTGTGCTCTGCAGGGCCAGTCCTAGGGAGTCCGGTGCCCTGACACCCAGACTCCCTCTCTCTGAGCAGTCGCACGATTAATAGCCGGGTGCGCTGGGGGGCATCTGCCGCCTCCGGCATGATACAGCCCCGGAAAACCACCCATGCCTAAAACCCACCACTGGAGCTCTGGATGGTATCAAGAATGAAGATCTTGGAGAAATGTGATTTATGTTTAATTTCTATCTCTCCCATGCACAGAACCCCACATTTACAACCACATTACCCTTTTATTAGGTGGAAAATCCTATAGCATTGATTTACACCGATAGTGTGGGTTACTTTTTTTTGCTCAGTCACATCTCAACCCCATGTATACACACATACAATGAACATGCATGATATTATCTGATCCTTCCATCATGCCCTTTAGGCTTAGCATAGGTTATGTCAGTGGTTCCCAAACTGGAGGGCGGGCCCCCCTGGGGAGGCACGAAGGTATTCTGGGGTGGTGCGGGCCCTCATTTTTAGCCTGTGTTTGACTAGGGAGGGGGGCTCGATAATCTTCCTAAATAGAAAAAGGTGGCCCTGCAAGGAAAGTTTAGGAACCACTGGTTTATGTAGTGTTAGGGACTATCTTAGTGAAAAGCATTAGTTATAATGTTTGAACTACATAGTTATGTCTGTTTGTTCACGCTGATCTTTCTTTAAATAGAAGAGCTGAGAAGAGAAGGGCCACATACTCTATATTCTTAAACCATTATAGCACTTTGTAATCTTTTGTAAAAACAGTATACCTATCATCACATAAATGGCAGGAATATTTGTAAAAAATTATGACAATTTGAAGTTGCAGCATAGTAGGAACTTGGGGACCTATTTATTTTTAACTCCTGCGGGCTGATAATACAGTCCAACAAACCCAATTTTGACATGCCTGGATTGTGGCACTACATATCCCAGCAGGATTTAGTGTCCTCCTGCAGCTGGTGAGCCGGGCTGTCAGCCTCTGTTCTGGAAACTAGTAATCAGCGCGCAGAAGAGGAAATATAAAAACCGGTAATCAACTCCTAACCAGCTCAGCTAGTGAGCAGGTTCCAGCCCGCAGTGCCACAGGCCAAATTTCTGTTTATAACATTGACGGTGAGGAATTCACATTAGCTCTGCAATGTGGCAGCTTTAGTCTCATTCAATGAGACTAGCTTCTGTGGACCGTTCACTAACCCTAAGCAATACAACAGCATCTAATTTTCAATAGTTTTCATAAATAACATCTGACCATTTACTCTACTCTACTTTCTTTACTAAGTTTCTTAGTTTTATCCAAAATACCTGATTAATTAAATGTTCAGTATAAATATTGTATTACAAATTCTGATATTAGCCATAGAAAGTGTGCTGGCAAGAAGGTTTGTTGTCTGCTTAAACCATCTTAAATCACTTTACAAGTGTCCTTTCCAAGAGACAGAACACCAATTAGTTGCTTATGGCTGGCTCTGTCCCCAGTGAGAACACTCACCTTGCTGGTCCTGGTGACCATTGTCAGTGGTAGAGAAAGTTGAAGGAAATCCCAAATTTTACAGTGGTCACCATAAAGAGGTTACTCTTCCACTGGGGGCACCTGTCTAAAGGTAGCCATACACGGTTCCATATTTCTATTCAATCTACCAAAAATTTTATCCGTTGACCAAAGGGAATTGATTCCTGTCCACCTGGTACAATCGACCCAAAGCAGTATTAAACAGAAAATGGATCTAAAAATGGTTAGACTTGATGGTAGACTTCAGTCGATCGTTCAAGTATCTGACTAGTTTTCTAGGTATTTCAAACTTTTTGAAATTTCAACTATTTGTATCCTATGGTACTAAGGAGCATAAGCACAGAACTCGATTGGGAATCGATCACACTGTGTGGGGGTACAATTGATTGATATTTGGCTGACTAAAGATATTTAAATCACACAAGACGATAGGTCGATGAATGATCTTACAAAAGTTGACCATTGTATGGCTAACTTAAAGCCCCCCATACATGTTACGATTTTCCCGTTCAATCAACTAAAACCAAACGATTTTTAAGACAATTAACTGGAAATCGATGCCTGTCCACATGGTTCGATTGACCTAGATTGATCGAAATATTACCCAAAAAATGCTTGAAAAGTGATCAGACACGACGGAAAATTTTGATCGATTGAGTATAAATCGAAAGTACATGGAATGTTATTTTGTTGTGCCCAACCAATTTTAGTATACATATGGCGGCAGGCATTTTGGTGTGTTTATGATTAACTTACTTCGATTATGCTTTCGATCGATTGAACCAACATTGATCAAATCTCGGTTTCTCCATTCTAATATATCGGAGAGTGAGTGTTTCTCAAATCCAATTCACATACTTAAATATAAAAAGTGAGAAAAAACATTTTCGTTAAATATTAACGCCCCCACATCCTCATCATAAGGTGAGGTGTATCTAACATCGGTTTCTCCATGTGGGAGGTATTTTGATCGTAATTTGATCTATCAAACCAATTTTGATCATCAATCTTAGGGAAATCAAAGCGTGTATGGAGGCTTTTAGAGATCTGGAGACAGAGAGCTGATGCCGTGAATATTGGTATGGTTATATCTCACTAATCGTGGAGGTGCATGTTATAATAATAAGCTACCCTAGCGTCTTCTGTGCTCTCCTGCACAGGCTAAGCCCTGACTAGTGTTTGACCTCCCCCTAATAAGTGTCAGCCCCAGGTTCATATGCAGATGTAAACTGTAATCATGTAGGAATTGTCTACACACATGAATTAGAGGCAGGTATGCAGGATGTTCTCTGTACAGTATGATGCTGGTATTTTGTGTTTGCACAGCTGTGGGGGGAACTTGCAGGCTAAATTAGGCTGCAGATACAATGACGGGCTAGGGGTCATCCACCGCTGTGTAAACTCAGCACAATGTATGGGAAGTGCTGGGATAGAGGACCATGGTACAAGGTGCAGGGGTTGCTTTAAAGGAGTCATCACCTGCAAAACAAGACCACAGGGTTGTGCAGTAGACTGAAAGAACACTTCTATTGTTTAAATGGAAAATACAATACATTTTCTGGCAGCTCTTACAGTTGTTATTGCAATGTATAGCATACAGTGAGTGATTTTTATATATTCATTTATCTTGTGTCTATAGGAGCCTTTACTGTTGTGTTGCGTTTAAGAAAACAGATAATGAAGGATTGAACCCAACAAGATCTATCTATAAGTATAATTTTACTTGTAGATGGCCCTTTAAGTAAAGTCATTTAGAATTCTCTCTTCTCTCAAGTAATACAGGAATGTGATTTTGATCATTTGGGGTTAATAGGGATTTGAGTTTTAAAGGGCGATGTGATGTGATCTACGCTTACCTCCCTTATGTCCCCTTTCCACGATTCTCATTCTATTCTCTGTGCAATCATCCCTATAAATCCATAGGGCAGACAAGGGCAATTTATATAATGAAGAAAAGAATTCTGTGAACAAAGGCATACAATTATATGCAAAGATTTTTCTCCATGAAAAGTTATTGTAAGATATACCATAGATTGTCCATTAATTGTTGTCTGAATTAAAGCAATTATCCTTATGTAAGTCTATAGGGCAGACTAGGTCAATTTATATAATGTGGAAAAGAATGCTGTGAACATAAGCATACAATTATATACAAAGATTTCTCTCCATGTAAAGTTTATATAGATTGTCCATGAAATAATGATCGGGGGCATATAAAAAGAAAGTAAAGGAAATTAGAAAATCACTGAACAAATGTATAATTATAAAAAATTATAGTAGTAACTTTCATTCATTTGAAGTCATTGAAAATATGCTTTTCTATTTAAAAAAAATGCATGTTTCTTCTCTGCAAACATTTTATCTTCAGCCTTATGTTTTAGTTCATCATGTTCATCAAAAGGCAGGAAAAATACTTAAAAAAGTAATTATTTTTCTATTGCTCGTGGTCAATATTTAAATTGCTGATCCGTTCTGATTTTATTGGAAAGAAATTGATGTCTTTAATAGGGTGGTAGATGAAAAAAAGGACACGAAAAGCCCCGCGGACCGAATTCGTAAATCTGCCATATTCGTCAAACACGGAGGCGCGCATGACGTTAATACAATAAGCATTATTATCTTTATGTAGAACAAAGAAACAATCAGAACAATTGCCTCTGTTTTGTACTGTATATTGGAACACAGTTCATATCTATTCTAATAAATTTGCTGTAATGTGACAGTTCAATTGTGTAAATAAACAGGCTGCCCTTGAAACAATGCAGTGACAATATTGACAAGCAGGCCATACCAGCGAATATTAAACAATGCAAACTATCATTATTTGTCTACACAATAGAAGCAATTATTTCTGGTGGCATGGAGTGTGGTCGGCTTCTTTTTTGAGGTTGCAGAGACACCGAAGGTTTCAGAAAAAAAGCTGGCAAATAATTGAGACAGAAACATAATCAACTGGGCCCAAAATGTCAGAGTGACATAATTCAGGGGCCCAGCGCAAAATGTATTGAACCTGTTTTTGATGCATAATTAAAACTAGTGACCTTGCTGGGAACCAAACCAAAGCATTTAATTTTATATCAACTCAAGAAATTTAATTAAAAGTTATATTTTAAGTTTCCTACATGTAGGGTCACAGCAATGGATAGGCAGATGGGGTCCAAAAATGGCTGGACCCAGGGTCTCTGTTATTAGAATAAGTTGAAGGCCATAATGAGGACCTGCTATCACCTTTTTGCCCTTAGTGCTAATACATTATGTCACATGTATTAAAATGTTCTTCTGAAAATATAAACTTCTTGGTTCCTATATTAATCGTCTGGATACCTTGATTCCTAATTGTTTAAGACAGAAAGGTGTTGGAAATCTGCATACTTCTAGGTATATAGAAAGTGATAAAGGCTTGACTACATTGATGAGCTTGGTACTGCCTGACTATGATGCCCCTATCCACAAATACCAACTGCCCCCTTCAGTAATGCTTGGCATACACATGCCGATAAGCGGCCGATTTTTCACCTGACCGACGGGCGTGCACGCTCGCGCCATCGGTCAGCGGAAAAATCGGCAGCTTATCGGCGTGTGCCCACATGGGGCGACAGATCCCTTTCGCCCCACAGCTCGGCCGGCCAGAGAACGGACATGTCCGATATTCTCTGCCCGATGCAAGCCGATGCCATTAGCTTCAATGAAGACCGGCGTCTTCATTGAAGCTAATGGCCAGCACACAAAGGGTGCCGGCTGACTGAAGCAGCCCCATAATGCACCAGGATGCAAACGTGATGACATCATCATGTTTGCATTCCGGTGCATATTGGAGCATGTCTGTCGGCACCCATCTGTGGGTGTATGGCAGGCATAAGTCACTAGTTAAAGGGTTGAATAAATCTTAATTATCAATTTTGCATGAGGTGGAAGTGTTCACTCGATACATTGGTTATATTTGATATGAGATTTTGAGTTTACCTTTCTAATGAGACCAATGGTGTTACACATGTAGCATTCTTTGCTATAATTTCTATATGTGTTTTCCATATTATGAAGAGTAACACTACCAGTTGGCTTTGTGATGCGGTTTGATATTGGTTAGACACAGCTAGGAACTCTAGTGGTAATCCCTCAAATATAGGAAATCAATGTTTAAGGTAGACCAGCTCACCAGTATAAAAAAAAATTGATAAAAAAATCCAAAACTGCCTTTGCTATTAGTGCCTAGTGTCCATCCTTCCTATTCATATGCAGATTTTTTAACATAAATTTAGTTAATAGATTTTTCTTTGCTTTTGCATGACATTGATACTACCAAATAAGGATATGAAAAAGTCCTAAAAAAATTATGTGACACCGTGGATTATAAATGTCCTTGACCAAACCAATCTTCATCTAAATTATATTGCTAAAAGTTATACCAGGTTTAAATCAAAGCCTCACTTCAGTCAAATTGTTGTCCTTAGTTGGTCACTATCTGTGGCCACTGGGACAGGAAATGAGGGCAAATCTCTCCATAAATATCACACATGGCAAGGGGGGTTCTAAACAATCCCTACTTTTGATAACTCTAACATTTTGACCCCAAAGAATACCATGACCCAGCTGGAAACATGCATTGATCTCTTGCAGGTAAAGAAACCTCAACCTGCTAACCAAGCTTCGCAGCTATACAACAAGGCACCCTTCTTAGCAACAATAAAATGTAGACTCCTCTATTTTCTTAAACATCTAAATTTTCTTAAAAAAGTTATTAACCCTCTATGGTGTTACATGCATTCCTTAACATACTACAAATAGACAGTGAAAGTCTTAAAGTCTTGATATGCTACAAAAGAGTATAAAAAAACCCCATATCTAATCATAACCAAAATGATAACCTCATCAAACATAAAAGCATAAAAAAGTTCACCTGCATATCCTAACAAAAATATAATACTATATAAAATGTATCTAAAACAATATAATGAGTAAAAAACAATTCAGCTATTGTATCTGATATGTATATTACCATAAATTATGTTTTTCTTTATTTAATTTCTAAATAAGATGATTTTATTGCCGGGGAACGCATTATATCGCAAACTGTAAAAAACAGGAACACAGATAATAATAAAAAAAACCAAAAATCTTAATAAAAACAATAAATACAAGTTATATGGTATTAACGCCTTTGCCGTCCTAAAAACAATATTATCCTAGGAATATTTTTGTACTGATTAGGTAAATGAAGGAATGTATTTGAAAATCCTTACAAATACAATTTGCCTAGAAGTGATATAACACTAGAGGGCTGATAGCATTGTAAATTGTTCTTAGCATGTGTTAACGATACAAGAAAATTCTCATTAGCAATATTTAAGGCGCAATTCTTTTTAGCTCCTATACTCATAATAATAATAATAATGCATTCATAACAGACACCCAAGGATTCTATGAATACTAATGCGCACATAGTAAAAAAAAAAATACAATATTACAAGTGATGATTGTGTAATAGGGAGTAATATAGTCAGCTGGCAGTGATAGCGCTCATTTATTTCATGTGACAATATAATTATTATTATGATAATAGAAATGATGGAGAGGAAGAGGAGGATGAAGAAGAAGCAGAGGGTGATTGCTCTAGAAATATTACACAAGAAGCCTGATGAGGGCAGGAAAGAGGCCCTTTAACTATTTAAATGTCCATCTATCTTACTGACACTGGCCACACCCCTCTGCAGCTGGATTGGCAGCTCGCTGGGGCTGCTGCTGATGTCACAGGCTGGTTATATAGGGAGAAGCAGGCAGGCAGCTGCACTCAGTGGATGATCCCTTGTAGGAGAGAGCGAAGCTTGCTGGAGCTTAGGATTCCTGTCTGTGTGCTTGGACTGTTCAGTGAAAAGCCTTGTGATCTAGTGGATCTTTACTGACACTTTGTAAGAGCAGCAGGATCTACAACCAGGTAAGGATCCCTCCATTGCTTAGTGTAATCAGCCAAGTCACTTTAAATGGGGCTTTGTATGAATTATTCAAGAGTTTCTTAGTTGGCCTGCATAGGATACAATGTGTCTCTCTGACTGTAGTGTTGTGTACACTGGTAGTGAATGTATAGGCTGACAACCTGGGACTAAATATAAACAAAGTTGTCAGCTCCTGTTTGCCCTCTGTGTAGTTGGTATATAGAAATTGTCTTGAAAGCAGTAAGAGTTGTAATTGGAACTGAATTAGTAAGTAGGGATGATGCAGCAGGCTGGGTTTCCCCCGCTTCAATAACTTAATTTATTTCCCAAACTTTGCCATAGACCCCCAGGAGGCTAGACGGAGCAGGGTGTGGATGGAGGTTGATGGTTCCATTAGATAAGA
This sequence comes from Ptychadena robeensis, assembly GCA_036250615.1. Classification (NCBI taxonomy): domain Eukaryota; kingdom Metazoa; phylum Chordata; class Amphibia; order Anura; family Ptychadenidae; genus Ptychadena; species Ptychadena robeensis. The sequence goes on from CM070040.1 coordinate 50,393,451, forward strand.
AGATTGATCTTGTGTTGTTAGTAAATGCTGCTTTCAGTGGCACCTTGATGGGTCAGATTGAAGAGAGGGTACGGTATAAGATGCATAACTGAGGTTTTTATTGTTCTAATGAAATGTGGTTGTTGCTGATCTCTGCTTATGGCACTAGATGATTGAATAGGCTGCTTAGAGTTTGGTAAACGTCTCCTCTGGGGGTGATAGGGTTGTAAGACCTTTGCCTTGTCCATTGGGGTCCTTTGCCTTGACCCTATAGGAAAGGAAATGATCAGCACAAGATGCTCCAGAACATCGAAAAACAACCTTATTGTCCTATTCATTCTTATATTTATCCAGTGGGTGCATTCTCCTTGTAGATTGGAGCATTTCTTCCATGGTTTGTGGCCAACATCCGGGATGCTTTCCTAGCAATTAAAACCACTTTTCAGAAAACAGATTTAGACACACTTTGGATGTCTCTACCTCCTAGTATAAATACATAGATATAATATATGTACATATATATAAAACTGTTGTTGGTGCATCAGTGCGTTTTTATTCTGCTGTTAGTGTGTATTTGGTGCTAGTTGCCCAGTATAGCTAGTCAATACTCATTGTTGGCAATAATCTTACAGTAGTGGCTCAACAATGAACATGTGCATGCAGTAAATAAACTTGCAGCAGTTTTTTCAGGCTTTTGGTAAAGAAGTTAAAAACATTAACTGACAAATTTAGGGCCCCCCTGACTCTTTTCCATTCGCCCACCTCTTAAAAGGTAAAGCGACTGCTGCACCAGTGCTGTAAACATGCTAACCGTTGTACCTGAAGCTTGTAATTATAGGGAGAGATTGAGGGAGCTGGGAGAAGAGCCTGGCTGCTGTTGCCAGGAATGGGAATCTATACATCCCTTCTTGTGTTTCACAAGCAGCTGCAACTGTTTCATGCAGGCTGAGGAACAAGGAGATAATAGGGCAATTGTACCGAAATCCCTAAGTGTTTAACGCTTGGCATGCCAGGCTACAGTTGGCCAGTCAGAGGTGCCCAGTACATCTGTAGAAGGATGGCTGTTTTTGTAGAAGCCCCTACAAAGGATGACTGTTGCAAGGTGATCTATTGACTTACAGGACTTGGCTGTTTCAATAAGGGATAGAAGGCGAGATTGCCTTGGACCCCTGGGGTAACATCAAGGCATTTCAATAGGGAGTGTAAAAGACCCTGTACTCCGGGGGTTGGGGAACCCTTTGATTTAAATACAGCATAGCCATGTGATTAGAAATAATCTTGGTAAATTCAAAAATTAAAATGCTTAGGTTTAATCCTTTTGGTCCTTTTTTTGAAAATCCGGGTTGCAGGCTACGGTATATCCATATAATCTGCCTTATCTGAATGAGGCGCTTAAGCCTTGTTTCACAAGGTGCCATGTATAAGTCAATTTGTAGTAGCCAGTCATCACTGACAAGCAGATAGATATACAGTCTGGTTTGTACGTTATTTCCATTTATCTTACTGAATATGCCTTAAGCTATTGTGCTTTGTAAATTTGCTAAGTGCTGTCCTGCCTACTTAACAAGCCTTAAACATGCAACAGCAATTACGGCACTAATATAGAACAGTTCTCTATGACCTATCAAAAATAATTATGGATCTACGTAATGTAGAACTTTTCTTGAGGATCTAAGAAATAAAGTGTTTCTTTAGTTGCAAGACTTTTGCAGTAATATTGACCGCTTGCCAACATTTAATGGGTTCTGGTTATGTATGGTAATGACCAGCATCTGGTTTAATGAGGGCAGTAACGGTTCTGTCCTGTTGCTGTACCAAATACATTGATGGGTTAATGCCAACAAACACTCATGGCGTTTGCAGGACTTGTTGTTTTCTATATGTATGATCTATAATAGTCAAATGTCAGATGGTCAGGTGCACTGAGCCCATGCAGGGTTGCTATTTAACCATCTTAAGCAACAGTAGCCTTTAGGCTTTAATCAGTTGACCGGTCTAAAGTTTGTTACATACTAATCACACAACTCCTTTAAATTTGTCAACAACTATGTAGTGTGAGTGGAGACCTTAATAATAATAAATAAGCAATAGTTAGTAGTAACTTTTCACCTGATGATCTGCAGCAGGTTGTACAATCAGATTGCATCATGTACAATCATTTTACCACAGTTTTAAGCTTTCCATACACTGTCTGAATTTCATCAGTAGTCTAATAATCTCAGCAATGCCTGTAGTACTTGGGATAGTCAGAGATTAGTGATTTTTTAAGCAGACACAAAGTGAAAGTTTTGTAGCAGTAGGTACTGTGATGTAGAAGTGGCTGAATTTCAACCTGACCAATGAATATTCTAACAGTTGGTTCTTACCATGCAGGCCTACTGTGCTAATATTTTTCAGACCTAAAAACTGTCCAACTATGTGTTTCATAATATGTTCCGCGGTTTCAAGCAACTTTATAGCAGTGTTTGAATCTATCAGTAAATTGATTGGTGATCGCAATCTATTAATAGGAAGTGTGGCATTTTGGTTACAACATGGTACCCTTATCTTTACATTTTAATAAAACACAGAATTGTCTGAAGAAGAAATATATGTGGGGTGGGTGAATTGTGTAGAGCGCATAGGCCGGAGTTTTATTTTAACTATTCAGCTGACTAGTTCAAAACTTTTATTATGTAATAAACAATGCATGGACTGGTCTATTCTCAGTTGTGCAATCCTATACTGTGCCAATATCATACTTGGCTGGGTTCAGGTTAAAGGAAATTAAGGACACGATTAATAAAATTAAAATAGGAAACAGTTTTTTGTGTCCATTGTTTACATCCATAGATATCTCCACAGGACACCATGATGCTGTAGAACAATTGTGAAGTGTTTGTTTTCCAATCTTAGCATTATGAGTTTCTTCCCATTCTGGGTACGTTTCTGGCACATATATTTAAAAAAACATGTCCAAGATTCCTAAACAGATCAATTTGTATTTTTGTGTCACTGAGCTTCCTTTTAAAAACCCTCCTCTATAAAAGCTTAGTAATAGCTTGTGTAAAAAAGTAAGGTTTACAAGTGAAATCTATGACCTTACAGAGGAGCAAGCACCTTGGGTAACAGGCCACAGGCCATAGCAAAATTATTACGTTTTTACATCTGGTTGAGGATTACCGTGCAGGACAATGCCATCAAATCTTTGTCACAAAGGAGACAATCTGTAATCCAAATTCCTTTGCTGGTGCTGTAAATCTACCTTAAATTTGGCCCTTTTAGGGAGGTCTCCAGAACAGGGGGATCAACCATTGAAAATAGGTAATAATTGTCCCTGAATGAGTGCTGGAGATCTTAAAAAAAGGATGTAGATACATGTGTAGATGTTAGTCAGGGGGAACAAAGATTTGGCACCACCCTGTGGCTGCCCTTGGAAGTACACTGATTCACTGTGACATACGCAAAATTCTTTTACATAAAGTAAGGAAAAGTAATTTTGTATTATTCATTATATGCTTTTGTTTACATGTGAGTTTAGCAAAATATTAAGAGTACTACTTCCATAGAGAAGGCAAAATCTTTAAGTTTACATCTGTTTTTTATAGGGAAATAATTATGGCTGCCAATGTTGACCTCCTGTTTAGAGACTTAATTGGCTGCCTGTTTCCTTACCCCAATACTCACCATCTTGCGACAAGATTATAAATGCTTATCAATATACTTGTTTCCCAAGATGTTTATGAAGTAAGTAGTTAGGACTTTGTTTTTAGGACTGCCACATTTGTGTGAAAGAATATTAGTGGAATATATATTTATACTAGTATATATAATATTAGCAGAACCATCAATATTAGTGGACACATGGCTCACAAGAAACATGTACTCAATACTCAATAGGAGAAATCTAGAAAGCAAGGCCTTGGGCTCCCTCTGGACCTTCACCATCAACATGGCATTGGTCATCAGTTGGCAGTTTACTGAAACGGCAACCAATTGTTTAATTGTCATATTGTAACATTATCAGGGGGGCTGAATGACATTTAAAAAAAATAATATTCAGCTTCCTTTGTTAGAGTTATTCTTTAAAATGTAGCACCTTAGCCATCCCATCATTACAACCAAGAAGGCATTGATAGAGGTATACTGCAGTCAAGATGGTAGTAGTACATTGTAAAATGTTACACGCTGGAGGTTTGGCGCTCTAGGCAGTACGAGTTGCTCAGAGTGGGTTGTGGAAGCCGCTACAAGGGTGATTAGCTGTGCTCTCAGGGGATGTCTGTATAATAAGCTATTTTCTGGTGCTTGAGCAAAGTGCTTCTTTCAATCACTTATGCCTCCGTGTAAACTGTAACAGGAGAATTACAGCAGAATCGCAGCTCAGCCTCCCAGGCTTGGGAAACCACATTTAATCATGTTCACCTCCTCTTCTTTTTTTTGTTCTCTTGCAGAATCAGGAATGGTGAATAACCGGACATCAGAAAGCACCACGGCGGTCACCAGTAACGGTTCCCCTCCCAAAGCCTGTGCCGGCTGTGGGGGGAAAATTGCAGACCGGTTCCTTCTGTATTCCATGGATCGGTATTGGCACACTCGGTGCCTGAAGTGTTCCTGCTGCCAGGCTCAGCTGGGGGAAATTGGCACTTCATGTTACACAAAAAGCGGTATGATCTTGTGCCGAAATGACTATATCCGGTGAGTGAAACCATTTCAGATATTAGATATTAATAAATTATGGGTGTGAATATGTTTCTATATTTTGCTCTATTGTAAAAGGAGAAACAGAATCTAAACTGCATTATACTGCAGGTTTACATTTGCAAATAAATCCGATCCTTGGTAAAAACGTTTCTTTGGTAATAAAAAGTAATTTGATCACAGCTTGTAGGTCTATAGTATATAGAGAAGGAAACACTGCATAGGGAAGTAACAGAGCCAGCAGAAATGCTGAGAAGAGATCTTGCCTTCTTGATGTACTCAAATATTATTGCCACCACTAGATCAACCTCATAGAGTATGCTGCAATCCCCCCAGCCATTTAGACTACTCATGAGTATCGTCGGCCCTAAACATCTCAAACTCAAGGTTAAGTAAATTTTCTATACATTAGAAACTGATTGGCTTAGAGTCCTGGAACCCCTGTTCTTGGTATTATTCTGGTGTGCATGAGAATATGGGATTATCAAACTTTTTACTAGACTGAAGTTTTCTGTTAAAAATTTCTTATTCAATTTTGAATAGAGTGTGGAGGGGGCAAGACCACTTCCAGGTTATCTTTGCCCTGCATGTGGAATTTCCCTAGATAGATATTTTTCTATACTCTGTTCAAGAGGTGCAACATTTCTAGTTTACCTCTTGTTCTGGGTAAAACACTTAACAATAGTAACCAGAGAGGTTAATCTCCCCAATGGGCACACAGAGGGCCTAACTATTTCTCACTCTATCCACAATGCAATAAAAGTGTTTGCCTAGAGATAAACTTAATAAGTTCCCAATTTTCATCCCACAGGGAAGCCAGCAGCTGCAGTGGTTCTCAACATTTTTATGGCCCTTTAAACCCTGGGCAGATTATAATTACAAATCTATTTTCAGATCAATCCGGGGATTTCATGTGGAACTAATGAGGAACCACATAATTTACTCCAAGGCTAGAAAGCACAAGTTGTGACTGAAAGCTTAAGCCAGCTGGGTTATAGCTGTAGATAGATGGAAATAGCAGGCTTGGAGTTCTATTGTATGCAGGGCACATGTTCATTATATGACCAAACATTTGTTGACACACACACACACACACACACACACACACACACACACACACACACACTATCTAGATATTGAGCTAAGTTATGTTTACAGAAAGGCATTCACAGGTAGGACCAAAAATACTTTGACTATTGTGAGGTTTCAGCCTTGTGACAACAGTTTTTAAGGAAGGGCCTTTTCTGTTCCACAATGACAGTGCTCATGAGGACCAACTAGCTCCATACATGACTTTGTATGATGAGTCTGGTGTGGAGAAACTCAAGTTACCTCCATGGAACCTTGACCTCAACCTGACTGAACACCTTTTGATGAACTGGAATATTAATTGCCAACCAGGTCTTCCAACATCAGGTCTTCCACACGTTACCTACCAAATACTAATACTATAATCCAAACACACATTCTGTTCCTGACACTATTACTTAAGCCGGCCATAGACGTGTAGATGTCCTTCAGACGGTGCCGGCACTATGTGGGCCAGTTCTGCCCAGGCAGGTCGGCGTGCCAACTCAATTGGGACCCCGTCAAGGGGGGAAAGAGTGCACTCCTGTCATGGACAGCATCGAGGGGCCCTGGCGGCACAGCCTCTGCACACTGTGGAAGCATGGAGGTGGTGTTGCTAGCTTCCCCCCCCCTACTCAACAACTTTTCTGACGGCAGTCCTGGGCGTGCCCCTCAGTCACCTGCCCTTGCACGCCTGCTCCTGGAGCTCTGATGCTGACCCTGCTGGCAAATGATCAGGCCCTCGATCGGGATGTGATGATGTCATCATCAGTGTTCGTCGATCGGACTGGAAAACGGTGCACAGCAGTGTGCATATAAAAATCCTGTTCAATACTTTGGATGGAGACCCTCATCTTAAAATGGAGACGTCTATGGGCGACTTAAGTTGTTTGGATTGAACCTCTATAGGCAACACACAAACTAACAAATGTCACAATGGACAGAATTTTGGGTATGATAAAATCTTAGGCATACAAAAAATATCATAGTGCTTTAATAAAAAATCTAGTTTTTCTATAAACATATATTCATGTTTAAATGCATGCAAGAGTGAATAATGCCTTTATGGGAACTTTCATGGTCATATGATGTGGCATCTTCTGATGCCTGACAACCTTTGTTTATGTTCTATATAAACACTTCTTTATAAGAGCCAGCGGAATCATTATATTTGTTTTGTCCAGTGCCAGAAGATTGCTGTTTAAAAGCTTGTCCATTAATAACTGCAACGATGCCCTTACTAGCGCATATAGACTTGTGTAATGGAATCTGTACTGTACTGTATGGCTGTATTAAACCCCACACAGCAATGCCCCCCCCCCCCCC
>CM070040.1:50400510-50413432 GCA_036250615.1 Ptychadena robeensis
CCCCCCCCCCCATCCCCATCCCATAGTTGTATTAAACCCTGCAGAGTTCATCTGAAATTTTGCACTCCTAGCTTAGTCACATCAACACAAAAGGGTCTTTGGATATTAATTCTGAAACAACCAACTCCCCCCCACCCCAGCCCTTTGGCAGGTGAAGTTACTTGTTGGCGTTATTGAAACATATGGCATCAATTAAGCCGCTGTTATTTTCTATTAAGTTCAATTCCGTTCCTCACCAGGAGGGCTCGAAAAACCTCCAAAATTACCATCTCCTCCTCTCCCTGAAGCTAGCGTTATTAACCTTTTGTGTGCAGGACCTAGCAAAGAATCTTCATTTATTGCTGAACCTTGATTCCAAAGCAGTGCATGAGTCAAAGGGAAGCTCAAAGCTTGAGCATAAGAGAACCTATAATTGCTGCCTTTCCTCATTGATTAGAAGTGTTCTGGGGACACCTGCTTGTGATACTGGAGAGGCATTGACAAACAGAGTTCCTCTCTAAAAGTCTAGTGTGTAATAATGATATATAATCATTATTTCCAATGTGTACACATGAAAGAAAACGGGCATACATATGTGCAATTTAAGGTCGTAGAGTGTCAACGAAACAAATTATTTAAAAAATCCCTGCAAACATTCGCGTAACTCGAATTTAGCCTATGCCGCTCAACACTATTAGTGATCATGAAAGAGATGGTTACAAACTTTTAATAGTTCATTCACTGTACTGGTCACTTTCTGATCCTATAAATTACAAAGATTAAGTTCTGGGAACACACGCATAGATATGGGCCAGATCGATGGCCGATTTGAGCACCATGCACGCTCACGACCATCTATCTGGCCCATATCTAATGTGGCCATCCCTGTTAACAGGGATAACAGACATGACTGTAATGATGTCTATTGCTTTGCGCCTTCAGCTCCTTCCATGTCGGGCAGTAGCGCAATTACATCATTGCGCTGCTGCTGGGAACCTCGAATGGCTCGTATATCGAGCCATGTGTTCCCGGCTTTATAGGAGACCCCTAGAACCGATTTACTAAAGAAGGTCCATCTCAACACTGCTAGATACTGCTGTTTGTAGTACTTTCAAGACCATAAAAGACTCGGCCACGTATTGATGAGCTGCATTGGGTTTTCATCCAGCAGATCACAGCTGTTTTCCCCAGATAAGGAAAGCAATGAAGCTGTCTAGCACCTCTTCCTTTTTTATTTAAACATGTACATTTTGGAAGTGCAACTTTCACTGTCACTTGGAGATCTTGAATTTAACGTTAATGAGCTATTATCAACTGGCCACTTTGTGTATACACAGTACGTTGCCACTTGTGAGAGGCTGACACTGTTCCATAACAGCATAAGCGACAAACAGTGATCAAGCTAATTAACTCAACTCTACTCCCGTGACGAGGCACTGATGTGAGCGGTCTACAGATTGAGTTCCCTGGACCAGAACTGTCCTATTCTAATCCTTCCCCCTCCCCCCTACTCACATCTTCTCTCCGAAAGACACATTTCAATTGGAAGAAATAACAGGGCTTTCTTGTCCACCCCCCCCCCCTTCCTTCCCCGCTTAAATTACTGTTTAAATTAAGATTGAAAATTCATTACGGGGGCCTCTTTATTAGATTGGACGGCAGTTTGGCGGCTGCGCTAGGATTGTGTCAAAGAGCCAGGGAACAGGATATTAAAGGCAAACTCACATCAATTACACGGCCGATTCAGACGAGATTTTCAAGGAGACGGAGGGAAAACATTTAATAAAGGCAGAAGCTCATTTAATAGGTCTTTTTTTTCTCTTTCCTTAAAGTGATATGCTAGGAGGTGGAGAAAGTTGCTGTGTAAATTTCAAGCTACTTTCTCATTCTTGTGTTTGCTAAACCCCGCTGGTGGAGGTAATTCAAATTTATAACACTGAAGCCCCCCATAGAGGCTTTGATTCACAGCCAAGCCAACTGTGGCAATTAATCGAGTCACAATTCGGCCGTGGGTCGAAGCCACCCACCTGGAGCGACCGATCCTGGGCACTCCAAAGATCGATCAGCCAAAGAAAGGACAGGTCGATCACATGTGGTGGCACACAAATGGTGCGCAACAATTCTCGGAACGACTGGCTGTGCATGATGCCATCATCCCACGCGATTGATCGGCCGGCGAAATTGGCTGAACATTGTGCCGTTTATGGGGGGATTAAGCAATACTTTTAGTGGCCAGATGCAGTTGCTTATGGACGGCAAGAAGATGGCACCCTGTGTTGTGTAAAGGCTAGGATTGTAGAATGCACTCAATTTACTCATGATTTGAAATTCTAAAAATCTACTTCACTGAACTATATTCAAAATTAAAATCTGTTACCTAGTGCTATCTTTCCACTGAAAAGTTGATGTGGCCTTGTGGGATAATGGGTTCTGATATGTAAGCAAATACATAGTTGGTCTAAACCCACCAGAAGAGAAAAATAGAAACTTCAATTGTTGTCAACCTTTGGTTGCCTTGTCATCAATGCATTGAGTTGTTGGCCTTCAATGCGTATGTAGATTAGGACCCACATAAACTGAGAAGTTCTTTGTTCTCTTTTCTTTTCATTGGTAATTTACTCAAAGTATAAAAAGCTAGAAGGTCAACGTCATAAAAGAGTTTAGAGGTCTCCTCCTATGAGGAAAAATGATCTCATAGGATTGGTAAGGCAGATGCAGTGCTGCATAACTAGGAGTGAGTTTAGAAAGAAAATGACTGTATTGTTTTCTAACCTATCTGGCTGTTCGTAGATCAGTGGTAGAATTGTAGCTTGGCAGTAATAAAGTAGTTAATAAAGTTCAGCTGTAGCTATGCACCCTATGCGAGAAAAGCCAACATGTGGCACGTTTAGCAGTCGAGAAAGGGTTAATCACTCAGACTTTCAGAATTGATCTGCTTTTTCAGATTTAACCCTTAATGGGCCAAAAGTGAGCTTTTTCCTATAATTGCACTGGAATGATTTTGCTACTCATCTTTCCCTCGGAATTTGGTATTTACGATCCTCCTGGGACAAACTCTTCATAGTGTGCAGGTCTTTCCAATTAATTAGAGTTAGTGCTACAGGGCAGCAAGGGCTGGGGATTAAGTGTGCAGTGTAATCAAGCAGTATCAATCAATATTCATCTACTTCTAAAGTCTCATCACCTACATGATGACTTGCAAACGGATTATTAAAAAGAGAGGCTGCTGGCTTTGCAAGTGCTTGAAAGGCAAACCTGAAGTGACAGAGGACGATATAGGGTCCTCTAATAACATAAAGCACATCTGGGTGCATTCCCTCTGTAGAAATTGATGTGGATGGTAAATACAAACAAAGATTTTGGGGCTATAAATACATAAATATATTAATATAAATGTAATGGACGATTCCATAAAACTCTTTTTATTTATTTAAATAGATAACATTTGAGTTTATGGTAACATAGACAATACATTTTTGGGCATTTATCTAAATATCTTTACCAAATTGATTTGTTTTCTCAGAATCCAATGCCCCATGTAAAATTTAAATGACTTCAACACCACTTGTTGGATCACCATCATATTCCAACATCTGATTGAATACACCTTCAATACAACAATACACTGCAGAATAAGCCTTAAGCTGACCATACACCTTTCGATCTCTCTGTCAGATATCCTTTAGATCTACCAACAATTATGTAGTGCCGGGTCCTCTGTGATTGAACACAAGTAGACAGGATGGTTTAGAAAGTCCCTCATATTACATGGTTTTGGTAAAACAAAAAGAAATCTAAAGGAAATCTGACAGAGAAATCTAAAGGTGTATTGGGACCCTTAGGACTGGTGGGAGTGGGGGTATTGGGAGGGGTGAACGTAAACCAATATTTTTGTATCAACACTTCATAATTGTATGACCAGTATAGAAACCCTTGCTCATGGGTAGTCAATAGGCGATTAATTGTTATCAATGAATAACAATTAATTGTAATTAATGTTAATAATTACCTATATATCAACGCGAGAATATCAGTTCACTGAGATTATTATGGTAAACTCTGGCAAAAGGGTCTTAACTATGGTGGGCAACACAATTACCACATATCAGCTAATGGTTGTCAGAGCAATCATCACATATATATTAACTCTTTATCTGTTCATATTTAGATGAATAAAAAACAATAGAGCCCGCTCGAAGAAACTTGATTGAACAGTCCATTCTCCATTACTTTGCATGGAAACATAAGTCTTCAAGCAAAGTCCTGCCTCCTGCACAACCTGGACTCCGCTGTCAGGACCAGGACTCCGCACTCCTCACTCTAAAGCTGTGAGGCTAGCTGGCTTTCTCCCCAGCTTGCAGCGTGTTGTGATTCACACGTGCTGCGAGCTGGCGAGAACGGGTCCCCGTGGTCCCCATTGACAAGAATAGATGTGCCCATGTGGTGCACATTGATTTCCGTTCACTTGATCCCTGATCAATCACAGCATGGTGACGTCATCTTGCTGTGATTGATCGGGGGTCGATTGCACGGGAATCTAAATGGCCTTTGCTATGGTGGTTGGGGTGTTTAAGCCTATAATGTAAAATGAAGGTTTGATAGTTTGATGTAAGAAGTGGCAGTTTTACATATGGGCAGTATAGGCGGTTGCTCTCTGGGAGTGCTTTGACAGACAGAGGGAATGCGGGCCCACTGCTCGTCCCCGGGGCGCCGATCTCCCTAGGACTGCCTCTGAATGTAAGTAATGTTAATAACTAAAATCTCCATGGCATTCACATACTTGGGGTAGAAGTTCCCCAAAAATGGTACATTTACCCACTTTACTATTGTATTTCCCTTATGTTGTTAAAATTTAGCTCATGCAAATGTATTTATGGGGCAATTGTTGCCCTAAAAGACGTGAAGCGTTATATAACATAATGTAACTAAGAGTTTGGAAATACAGCAGCCATTTTGTTTCTTAAGTGAATCTTTTGGTTACACATTAACTAATGACCCACCTGCTTTTTTCAACCAGGTTATTTGGGAGCAGTGGGGCGTGCAGTGCATGTGGGCAGTCCATCCCAGCCAGCGAAATGGTGATGAGGGCACAAGGCAGTGTATACCACCTGAAGGTAAGAATAAGAATTCATATTCATGTTATTGTCATGGTCAGCCACAACAAAGATATATAATCCCAGATATATATTAATATGAGACTTTCGGGGCATTTTAAAATCTTAATCTATTTTTAAAGTTCTCTTTCCCCTATACACCTTTAGATCACTCCATACAATTTTCATTCGATCTACTAACAACTATGTAGTATAGTGGCCTTCCTGATAGAATATATAGTAATTGGAGGGTTTAGAAAGGTCCTCATATTGCATGGTTTGGATAGAACAAAAGTTGTTTGTACAGAAATTGTATGGTAAGATTGTAAGGTGTATGGGGGGCTTATGGGATTTATTGGATGTATAAACCTGTTTAGGATGTATAAGGAACAACCACAAATGCATTGCTGGTCTGTCTAAATTCAATTCAACCAGAAGAATGTGTGGATATGTGGTTGCCTAGTACTGTGCTTTCTGGTTGTACCTTTTTATTTTCTAATATCTCATATAAGACATTTTTCAAATTTTTCCTCCTTAGTGTTTCACATGTGCCACATGCAGAAACAGACTGGTGCCAGGGGACCGATTTCACTATGTCAACGGCACAATCTTCTGCGAACATGACCGACCTTCTGGTTTACTGAATGGACACTTAAACAGTCTTCAGAGCAATCCACTTCAGAATAGCCCTATGCTGCCTGACCAGAAAGTGAGTACACTTTCTTTAATTAAGGTTAACCACCAACCTTTTAAAATTCTGCTCTAGACTCCGCTGTTGTAGTTACCTTAATTGTTTCCATGAAGGACCAGTCTACTCAAAAAGTGGTATTTTAGTTACATGTGGAGAAAGGTTGACTGAATGAGTCCCTCTCTTCTATGTCTTGAATTTTTACAACAATGAGATCTTTGTCTGCCATAATTCCTGACTGTTCTTGTCCTCTGGGTAGTTTTGGCTAGTGATGAGCAGCATAGACAATATATGAATTCGCAAAAATTCAACATCTCCTGTCATTTACTTTTTGCCTATATCAGCATTTTGTGATCACAGTATTTGCATGTAAATGTCACACCTAGTGGCAGAATGTGAAATAACAGCTGCAGTGTTCTCATCACATGAGATAACACATAAAAGTAATCGGCAATTTTGTGAATGCAATGCATGGTACCTTCCCTAGAATCTTGGGGATTACGAAGATAAAGCACTATAGTCTAGATCTTCGCGGAATCTCAAAGTGCCAATATTCACAATATTCATAATTTGTGATTTGAATACTTGCGCACAACACTAGTTTTATACACATTATGTAATATGTGGTGATGATGGGAATACCTCTTGGAGGCCTTAGCAGTTGTGTAAAGTGATTGACTGCTTAAACATTTTACAAATTATGTGCAGTCCATTGTTTCTTGGTTTCCAGTTCCACCATTGATTTCCTACATCACTAAATACTAATAATGCAAATAATCTCTAGTTCTCAAAAAATCACAGTAAAAACGTTTTAAAGTTACCTACAACTAGTATGGTAGTATCAATATTTACCATAACTTCGATTAAGAGGCAGATTGCTTCAATTTATTGTAGGTTGAATATTTTTTCCTACAACACGACTCCCTAGTTTCTTGCTGACTGTTCTAAAATAAAGTGAACCTGTCACCTAATATTGTCTATACAAGTACCATCTGCTGATAATTAACTATCCTGTCTCTTTCTAATATCCCATTCCTCCATGGACATGGTTTTATAGACAAAGCAGTTAATATCTTGAGGATTGGGGGTCACATACTTTTCTAAACTTGAAAGTTACATATAGTGTAATTTTCCTATGCTATAAAGGAAAATTGAAGCAAACTATCTTATGTGCTTTCAATAATTTTTTTTAAAACTTCGAAAATCTTTGACTCACTTGGGCAACTGAAATATTTCTCTTAACTACTATAGCAGCTCTCATTGCACTAATCCTGTACTTCTCTGAGAAGTGTTCCAATCTTTACTAATTAGGTGTTAGTTAGGTGTTAAAGTTATACAGTAATACAGTATTCAATGCCAAGGAAGGCAAAGTTTGAAGTCGGTAAGGGATAGAACCACTGCATGTGTACTGCTGAAGAGATTTAACTGCACTTTCCATCCTAATGACCAAATTGGAAGAGAAAATATCTGATGGCAGTATAAACATTATGGAGGTTCCAGCTACCTCCCTGTTATACTAGAAAAATTATAAACGTCTGCACCCTTTTTGGAGAGAATCTGTTTTTTTCCCTTTCAGTGGCCAGATAGGAAATTAGGCTATATTACAAATGTCTATAAATGAGCAATACATTCCTGATGAAAATGATCTCTTTACCAATGTGCCCCATAAATAAAAAGATATTAGAAGTAATTCTGCTTTCAAAAAGGCTTTAAGTGCAAGTTTGCTCTAACAACCAAAACATGAATCACATTCATCTTTAATCAAAACTTTTTAATGTTATTTAAAAAGTTCACCTCCCAAGCCCACCCCATAGAGCCATGGTTTCCATGCACTGCACTAATGATGGCCAATGAGCATGAAACAGCTGTATGCAGTTTGGAATAAATGTCTTTGTACCAGACCTGTCAAGCCTCCCGTTTTGGCCGGGAAAGTCAAGCTTTTATGTGGCTTTCCCGGCCAAATCCCGATTTCAAGAAATCCCGAATATTTCCCGGATTCTTGAAATCAAGCTGATCTAGCAGGGAGTGGGCGTTACTCTCCCTGCTAATGTCCCTCCCTGCACATTATCAGCACAAGCGCGGTGGGACATAAGCAGGGAGAGTAACGATCCTCTCCCTGCTAGACCAGCTAAAAGACTGGCGGATGCCGGGAGTGACGTCAGGGAGGTCACTTCCAGTACGCGGAACGCGGAAGAACCACAATCCATATACCGGAAGTGACATCACTGACATCACTTTCTGTACGTCCCCCGATTTTTAAATGGCCAAACTTGACAGGTATGCTCTGTACCATAAAGGCTATATGTGCAATGTACACCAGCAGCTCTTGATGTGCATTTGGCTGATGGGGTGTAAAGGGATAATTTGCATGGCTCTGCCCACTGTTCTGAAACTTTTGGTATTTGTAATGGATTGGGCCATGTATATACCTTCTGTTTTAAGAAGTATTGATGTGCTAATAATAAAGAAATGCTTGCACCTCTGTAAACTTTATTGTTGTATAGTTTTATGTTGTAGAGTCCATGTATACAGTAAATGCACTGTAACTGATGTTTTACCTTTCACTGTTTACAGGGTGTAAACTTTATTTTAAAATTCCTTTTTTCTTTTATTCTTACAGGTTTGCTAAGGAAGACCAAGCTGTACATCCTCTGTGCCTTCTGTTCATAATTCATCAGAGACACATTGTTGGCATATATAAAAAAAACCTTTAAATATTATATACATAAATATATATTTTCCTCCTTTTAAGTTTAAGCAACATACAGTGTTGGCACATTTCCTTTCTTCCTGACACGGACTTTTAAAAAAACTGGAGGAGGATTAAAACCTGTAAATAAACTGTAAAATAAAAACTATTTTGCAAAGTACAGCCTAAAACTTTTTGGAGAAAAAAGGAAATTCTGAAAAGTTGGTGTCAATTTTTTATATAGGACATTTAAACTGTCCAATGCTGAGCATCACTGGTGGTATTACAGCACAGTTCGGCCAGTGTCAAGCAGCTGACGTTGCCTGTTCCGTGGATGGGACGAAATGAATTCTGTTTCTTCGGTGGAGATACTACAGACCCGTGTACTGGCCTTTAAGGACATGTCAACAAATGTCTAAACCTGAGTCATCTGGGAAGATTTGAAGGATGTGCTTTGTTAGTACAACTTGCATTATGTTGATCACAGCTGGGGGGTTAACCAAGCTTCTATCCTTCTGAAAACAATTGATATTGTAAGGCAGGATACTAAAGTTGGAACTTTGTAAATAGTATTTATTACCAATAAAATTCTATAAGCAAGTTCAGATTTTGCTGAACAATTTCATGCTATCTAAGGGTCAACATACATCAGTTGATTGTTACAAGTAGTGAACCTTTGAGAACTCTTGTGGCGTGCCCATGTGGCATACATTGATAAGATACCCAGAACATGCAACTTTCACCAGCAGCCAATACATTTAAAATATGTGAATTGCTGCTCTTTTTCTATGCAGATACTTAATATCATATTAGCATGTATGTTCTGTATCCCGAGATGGCTCCAAGAGGTGCTCTCACCACCTGACCATGGTGAGTTAACCATACCAACTTTAGGACTAGACACTTTGAAACCCTTTCTCTGCTTCAAACAGACTCATAATTGCATGAACCTTTTACTAAACCAGTATTTTGGATGTGAAGACTAAAGCAAGAGATGAATTTCATTGTTGCCCTCTCCAGCTGCACATTTCTTTAATCTGCTATTTTACTTTGTCTGTCTCGATGGAGAAGCATGTGATCCTTAGCGGGCCATCACATGGTTGTGAGGACGAGATAATGCGAAGAGTTGAAGAGAAGTTACTGGTAATTGGGTAGCTGCAGAGGATAGGTGTTAAGTTTGACCCTGTTGGTTTACTTTGGCCAAGTGTCCATGATGTCCATTTAAGACCATTCAAATACATTAGAATTCATAAACAGGTGCCCTTTTGCTGCAGGTGATAGTTGATATGCATTTATTCTTCTTAAGCAAGTTTTTAATTCGTATAAACCTCAATAATAATGTAAATACCTCTTGACCCATCAGTGTAGGTCCTTTTGTTGCCTTGGCCTTTAGATTTAGTCCTGGGTTGTCTTTGCAGCAAAGAATGTCCTTGCAGCTTCTATTCCATACACCAATGCCTTGAAGGATCATGTGCATATGGGAATCACTACGTGATCAAAAAATACAGAATAACTGACTACAGTTTCTTGAAGAAAACAAAAAAAACAAAAAAGCAAATTCATTTATGTAAAGCCTTACAATATCAAATGAATCAGAAAGGTGGAGTGTGCTCAAAGAGTGGGATTCGTTTTAATCACACGGGTTAGGGAGGTAGGCTGATGCTGCTTTTACACCTGGATCATGCCATCTGAAGCCCTGGAAAACCAATTGTTCTCATATCAGTGCTTTTGTCTTGTATTGGTCATTTGTACCTGCATGCTAAATTCAAGACATGGCCCAAGACTGCAAATATTCTTTCCCCCCTATACCTAACTGTGATTAAATTCCGCATCTGTTGTAAAGGGTAAATTATGTTTCAGTCATTTGGAGTCATTTATGTAAAACTCGATTTTTAAGTAGATATGTTTCCACACTTGACTTGATGTTCCATCTTTATTCCCTACATCAACTTTTAGTTGCTTGTGCCTTCATTCAGTCACTGACAGAAAAAAAAACAACTTGCTGGACTAGTCCTAACAGTGTGACAGTGCTCAGTCTTATTAATGTGAACTGAGCTGTGAGTAGGGGAAGAGACCAATCCATGTGCTGCACTTTAAAGCAGGAAGTACAGCACACATATGTAATAAAGTAAATACCCCCTCCCATACTAAAGCTAATCAATATGGCCATTTGATAGTATTATTTTACATGACTTCAGTTTCGTTCACATACCTTTTTAAAATGAAAATGTTTGAAAATGAATTTCTGTTTAATTTGAATACGTCCAGGCTTCTCTAAAGGAGTTGCGGAAAAGCGGTGTAACATGGTTCTTCTTTACTGCCTGGAAATTGTGTCCTTCTTGATATGCCATCTATAGAAAGACCCTCCTGATGCTGGATGGATATGCTGGACCTTGTAGCCCACCAGAAATTGGAGGGATGCATACAACCCAGCCATTGTATACACCAACTGTAGGCACCATGCTGAATCGCCTTTTCTTTTCCTGAACCGCTACAGCACTGCATACACTGTTAGCACTCTATAAATATTTTTGTATCCTTGGAGAATGGTTTCATTTATGTTTATGAGAGACTTTTGTCTTAAAGTTGCATGCTGGGAAGCTGCAGTGAGAAAGTTTTATCTGGTTGTTACAATAAAAGTGAATAGATAGAATTAAAAAGTGGAAGTTTTTTTCTTTTATTATAATTGAAACAATAATCCTTGTCACAGAGCATGATGAAGAAGATTCTTTCAAAGAAAAAGGGATGTTTTAGCTATTGTCACCTTATCAGTTCCATGATAGAATACCTCTGGATACCACTTCTCAGTGGTATCCTCTGAATGTTGCTTATGCTTGCAAGTGTTATGCCTGCCATACACACCCCGATGGTGTGCAGGCAGACCTCTCCCGATATGTTCCAGGATGCTAACGTGATGACGTCATCACATTAGCATCCCGGTGCATTATGGAGCCCCTTCAGTCGGTGGCACCCTTTGTGTGCTGGCCATACGCTGCAATGAAGACGCCGTGTTCATTGAAGCTTATGGCATCAGCTTCCATGGGCTTGCGCCGGCCAGAGATTATCGGACATATCCGTTCTCTGGCCGGCCGAGCTGTGGGGCGACAGGGATCTGTCGCCCCATGTGGGCACATGCCGATAAGCGGCCGATTTTTAACCTGACCGATGGTGCGAGCGCGCACGCCCGTCGGTCAGGTTAAAAATCGGCCGCTTATCGGCATGTGTATGGCTAGCATTAGATTTCACTAATTCTTTCAGTGTAGGTGGATACTGAAGCACAACTGTTGTGTTGGCTTTCCCTGTTTAAAGCCCCCCATACACCATACAAGCTTACCATACAATTTTTGTAAGGTTTAGAAAGGTCCTTATATTACATGGTTTTGGTAGAATAAAATTTGATTGTATAGAAATTGTATGGAAAGATTGTAAGGTTTGTAAGCCTTTGTAAGGCCTTTAGCCTTCCAATCACTATGTAGTCTATCAGGAGGGCCAATTTACTACATAGTTGTTGGAGTGATCTAAAGGTGTATAGGGGGTAAGAGAACTGGGAGATGAAAGGGGAAAACATTTGGCCTCCATACACCTTAAGGTAGCCATACACAAGGCGATTCTGCCTCGATAGATGAGGGATCAACGACTTCAGCAGGATGATGTCATCCCGCTGCAGCCGGCCTCTCAGCTGATCGGTGGGCACCCTTTGTGTGCCGGCCATTCAAAGTAATGGGATCGGCTGGGGATTTACCGGAATATCGGATCACAAGGTGGTCTTTCTCACCAGGTGGGGCCACCTGATTTTTGGCCGAGCAACCGCTGGCCGATTGGAGGGAGCACGTACGGTGGTGCAAATGGTGCCATGTTTGGCTACCTTTACAATCTTACCATACAATGTCAGTACAATCAACATTTTTCTACCCAAGACTATGTAATATGAGGACCTTTCTAATCCTTCCAATCACTATGTATTCTATCAGGGAGGACCCGGCACTACAAATTTGTTGGTAGATCTAAAGGAAATTATATGGAGTGATCTAAAGGGGGGCTTTAAAGTTGACATACACGGTTAGATTTTTACATTTGATTGACATAAGAACAATTGTATTGTCGATTGTTTGAAAAATCGGGGATGCTCCCGACCGCCGTAAGAAGACGGCGAGACCTCGGGCGTGCCTCTCGTTAACTGGGGCTGAGTTTCATGATGCATGAAACTCAGCCCGAGTTAACTCGGGGAGAACGCTCAGAAGGTTAAAGTAGGGTACGATTTGACCCATATCCCCACATCTGTACCCTGCTTAACTCACAAGGTCAGTTAGTTGAAATTTCCCAAACTTTTTTCGACCATCTCAACTGTCAATTTAATATTGATTGATTGAGCTACCATATGGTGTGAGTGATGCAAAACCAACCTTAAATTTGATTCCTTTCACATTAGGAAGAAGATGTGTGCATATACACATACAAAATTCAATGTGATTC
>CM070040.1:50433303-50447386 GCA_036250615.1 Ptychadena robeensis
CGGCAACCCGACCCGAGGGCCGACCCGACTTCCGACCTTGCCCCACAGGCATGCGCTGTTCTTTTGCACGTGAAAAAGGAAAGGGAGAGTGTGTGTGCCTAGGTGTGTGCAAGAGGCGCTCACCGACCACCAAGTCGTCCGCCATGCCGTCATCGTCTCCGCTCCGGGCGTCGTCCACAGCTGAATTCGCGTCCGGCCCGCATCCCTGCGCCGCCACCTGCGGCCAATTCCGGCGTCTGCTCGCTTCCCGATCCACCTCTTCCGCCACCTGTGGGGACATAGAGAGCACAGACACGCCCACCCTCCGATGCATCCGCGGCCCCTGGCCCAAAGCTGAAGTGCCAGACGCCTGGACCTCGCCCCTAACTGGTGGCCCCCTGCCAGTCCCGCCGCAAGCGGACCGTGAGGCCGGGGACCCCCGGGATGCCTGACCCGCATCCCAGGAACACGGGAACTCCCTGAGCGTGTCACTAAATCTCCCCCTGCGCGGTGCCGGCGAGTCCCGACCATGCACAGCCGCAGACCCCCCGACCCCAGCATCCTCCTCCATACCTATGTCCAGGGCATAATCCTCCTCCTCACTGATGGACCCCCCAGAAACGAGGCCCTTGCAGGCCGGGATGGGACCCCTGGGGCTCAGAGACCCCTGACCATGGGCCTCCCCCCCTCGAGGAGTGACAGGGCGTGGGCCCGGGTTGGCAGGGACATGGCCAGAGTCCAGGCCACAAGGAACCTGCAAGGCCACAGCCTGCCAGCGCCGGCTGCGCCCGCGAGGTGTAGGCCCAGGCCTGCCTGGTGGTGATGGGGCCGAGCGGCCACGGGAGGCCCTGGGCCTGGCCGCCGCCTTAGGTGGGTGAGGGGGCGCCGCCGCGCTATCCCGGCTACCGCCAACCTGAGTGGGATCACTGGTGGGGGGGATGGCAGGGCGGGATGGCAGAGGGCGATGGCGGTGCGCCGGCCCTAGTGGAGGTGGCGAAGGCCTTGCCGGGGGCTTCTGCTATGGGGCACCGGGTGATGGGCAGACGGGCTGAGCCTATAAGGGGCCCTGCGGCGCAGGCTAGCAGGCCGCCCGGACGGCGGGGGGGTTTCCGGTACGAGCTGGGACCGGACCCAGTCCTCCCCCCTCCGTGCCGCCTGCTCCCTGAGCTGCGCAAACAACAAATCCAGCGCCGAGTCCATACCTGTGGAGAAGAGGCTGTCCACTCACCCGATCCAGCGATGCGCTCCGCTTGCTGCTTCCAGGGAAAAAGGGACCCTCCTTTTCCAGCCGCTCGACTATATGCCGGCGGCCACGCCCCTTCCTGTGCGCGTACCCTCCCACTGTCATTCCCCTCCCTCCTACCTGCGGACGGCTCTGGGCACCCTTTATTTTTCATTTTTAAATAACAAAATGTATTTTAAATTGTACTTCAAGCATTGGGTAACACTGTAGTGTGGTGATGCACATTTTGATTCAGAGGTTATGTGATGCAATATGAGTTCCTATGCCATATGCATAAACAGTTAGGTTTCAGGGGCCACAAATGGAGGACTAAGGGGGGCCGCCGAGACCCTTCAGTCAGATTTTCAAGTGGGGACAAAGACAAAAACACATTTTTAATGCAGCAAGCAAAGTTTAGAATTGCTAACAATGTATTTCTAGCAAGCTCTTGGCCTCACCCCTATTTCTTTTACAGGTGCCACAAACTTCTCTCCAATGGGCTCATAAAGATTAAAAATTATTGTACATGAGTTTAAACTAAGCCCTGATTTATGCAAAGGACACATTTTGGCTAGTATTACAGTATCACCATAATGAGAAACAATTAGAGTTCCCCTAAAAATATACACCATTCTATAGACTATAGAACAAAAAACGAATCATTTCATTTCTTAATTCAGTGTATTGTCACCTTGGTGACAACAGGTTCTGGCTCCCTTTAGTTCTCTGCAATGAGCGACCATGGGGATGTGACGTGACATGATGACACTGAGGGCATGTCTCCAAGGCGTCGATGTGCCATAAAATTTTAACGGGCTACCACCTAAAAACAGACAACAAGAGGAACAAGGACTATCATCTTCCCTGAATAGCAGCCCCTCTGTCAAATTTGAGAATCCATTGTGGCCCAAAAAGTTTGCCCACTACCGCAATAGAATGCCAACTTACAGACTTAAGAACACTTGCACCATCTGCACCTTAAAAGCCAACATAAAGATAATCATTCCATCATTTTCCATTTTATTTCTTACTTTTTACAAGTTTCATTTCATTACAACTCTTTCTCCATAGAGTTACTTAACGGTTAATCGCTCATTTAGTTATGTCATTGGTTATGTCACTGTCACCGGTGCGGTTCTACGTTGGACACAACGGCACAGATGAATATTATCTCTTTCTTATCCACTTTCCCCGGCCTTACCCCACAGCCTGGAAAAGCAGGAAGTCTGGGGCTGGGGTTCCTCCAGAAGATTACAACAGGGGCCTAGTTGCTTCTGACATCTGCTGTCTGTCTATTGTACCCATGAGAGAGCGCCATGCGTCATGAAGTGACATCACTGCCACTGTTATCTGGCAAGCAGAGCTAGGGAAGCAAAGAGCCATTGTTTATTCCACTATCGGAGCCCAGGGCAGTCACACGGCGAAAGTACAGTTTTAAAAAATATATATAATTGTGAATTTTTACCCTAAGTGTGAAGATTTATACCTGTGATGTTAATTATAAAGGGAATGAGCAAGTGAAGGAAATTAACCAGGGCAGGAACTATGTGTGATAGGGCCCCATAGCAAAAATGTCTCTCTAATCTACATGTTGAAAGCAAATCCTCTAATGATATAGAAAACTAATTGCTTTTAAAGCAATCATATATAAGCCCTGGAAATGTATATACATTGATTGCATTCAAATGTATAAATGCATACATATAAGTGACAACAAATAATGTAACTCAGGGCATACCGTACATAAAAGACACAAATTAATACAATACATGAATACATCCTTGTATTTATTTTTTAATGTAAGAGACTAGGAATTGGCATTGGCCTCCTGCAGTCCCAGTACAGTTCTGATCTGATGTCATAGTGTATCCCTAGCCTAACTGTCCAGTCATAGGCAGGAAGTAGGGACAATACCTGAGAAAGTTACGGATCTGCAGTGTAAATATTAGAACTAAGTGGTTAGAAATGCACATATATAAACTCACTTTTTAGTATTCCACCTGTTTTATAGTCATATGCTTCAATTCCAACAGGGGGGTTCTTCTCTCTTCCTATATACATGGCAGCTTGTAAAGCATCAGGAAGTAAAGGAAAATGTTTCCAACTAGGACAGAGGCAGCTAAATATTTAAAAACAAGGTAATATGCAAATTCTCGATACTTCAAGCTCTTTGAGGGTGGTCTTATACATGCATACAGTGATAGGTGGGAAAAATTTACCCCCCAGGACCTGGCACAAATCATGCCTTCCCCAGCAAGTGTCAGGCGAACAACAAGACTTGTAATGGAAAAAGGCAAGAGGTAAGCATTATGCATTAATTACCCTTACCTCTATGCCATGCCTTCTGATGCTTTCCCATGGTCCTAGGAACTGATAACTTTCAGAGCCACTTCAATTGGAGTATTTGGTGGAATGGAGTGTTTGTACATTACATTGCATCCCCTTAAATTTGTATGGGGTTCACTGAGGGTTTCTTTGTGAGGTTCTAGATGCAGGTTTAGGTAACAGCCACGTCAGCCCTATCTACGTATACATGGAGAGGAAGTATAGTTCAGGGTATTTCAGTAAGCACATTATTTAAAAATATACATATTTTAATACGATGGATGTAAAACCACCAGAGCCAATGAAGACTTTTGTAGGTTAAGTAGCCATCATCTGATTTAAAGTCTATAGCACTTTTAAAAGTAAAGTCATGGTTTAAGGTAATTGAAAGTTTAAGCTGACTGAGAATTCATGGCACCGTTCTTTTAGAGACGCGTAAAGAAATATAAACTTATTCAAGTATCCTCATCATCTTTAGTTACTTAGGCGGTGTAAGGTCTATATTTGGGTTTCTGGATCAGCTATATCTCGCCATATGTGTCTACAATGTTTACAAGAGCGATCTGCAGTGGAAACACCCTACAACACTGTCTGAAGCATGGCCACAGACAAGGCCTCACCTAGACAGTTTACACTAGAGCCTTGGCTAGACTGTACAAGCAGACATCAGCGATCTCTTATCTCCGCAGTATTTTGGCAGAACTGTAAAACAACATGGAAATGGAGCTAGTGGAAAAGGTCCACAATGAAAGCGCTTCATGTATATGCAGAGAACCACTGGGGGCAAACTTTGGATAAGACTAAATAACATTAACTACAGGCACAAGAGAAGCTTTCCCTGTCTCGGTTGGATTAAGGAACTTTGGTGGGTCTGTAATCCTTCCCTGATCTAGATAAGACTGTTTAGGAAAGGTTCCAGTGCCCTGCAGCGGGTTTTCCAGATGCCTGCCCTCACATGTTGGAATTTGCAGTGTTGCTGTGTTAACACATGCATTAGAGCACACTGTACAGGTGTAGTTCCTGCACTGCAGTGATTCAACTTGGTGATATTTATATATTAAATAAACAGATTTCATGCTAAGCAGGATATTTCAAGCCTTTATTTGTTATAATTTGATGATTATGGCTTACAGCTTATGAACCCCCCAAAATTTAAATCTTAGATATTGTGAAATGGCTCAATAGTCTAGACTGAAAGTCTCAGCCTCTAATCAGGGAATTAAGCCAAAACTGGAGAGGATTGTCAGGAAAAGGCCATTCAAAATTGTTGTGGACTTTCACAAGGAGGTCCAAGGACAAGCTGCCCGACATCGAAGGAGCTAAATGCGCAGCACTGCTGTGTCTCCAGCTCCGTCTATGCTTTGCATGCAGACCCGCGGTCACCATGCAAATCAATGGACATCAACCGTCATGTCCGATATCCCGCTCAAGCGCGAAAACAGGCCATCGATCTAGCCCATATCTATGCATGTGTTCCCAGCTTAAGAGTAATAACTTTGATTTTTTATAACAAAGGCCTATAGCCCTTCTCTATTTTGGGAGTGCCCTATTATAACCTGTGATGGCCCGGATAATTTTTCCTCAGACCTCCTTAACTTTTTTTATTGTGGAAAATTAAGAAGGAGAATGGGGGAATAACAGAGGGACACGATCTGAGACTGCTTGGACTATAATATAATAATGCTTAAATATAATAACATTTTTCGGGGGGATTGTTGTAAAAATTACTCTTTAAAAGCTCTTAAACTGCGACAGAGACATCAACTAGGAGCCTACAGAGATTCTAATTGTTCTCAACTCCAGCTAAGAAAAAAAAAACATCCTTTGGGCTACATATCTCAATCTCACCTCCATCAAAGCTTGATCTCAGTCTATCATATGATGTATATGTCCTTGGGTTATAATTCATTAGAGCAGGACCACACTTAGAGAAGCACTTAGCTTGGCATGTGGAAAACTTATACAAAAAATACAAGGGAGGTACTATTAAAACGTTTTACAGCCAAACATAGGTCTACTTTTATTTGTTGGTTTGGTCATAAATCTTGGTCTATAATGCCATTGGGAAGATTTCCCCCAACCTGCTCTTGTGAAAAAGAAGAAAACACAGCAAATAATTCCTCTTAACAATATCACTGATTGGTATAGTATAAATTGATGTCGAACCAGATTTTTGTGCCTTGCATTCAGATCTGTTGCAACTCCTTAGAAAGTTGGAAGTGTGTGTCCAGAATTACAAAGTAACACAATGGCATCTCCCACATTCACTGACCAGCTAATCCCTATCTGTGCTCTAGTTGGAAATGTAATAATAGTGGCTGTGGGTGGAATTTAAAACAGCTTTGTATAGTGGAGGTCTCCGAACCTCCCCCCCCCCCCCCCCCCCCCGGACTCGTTACCCCCCTTGTACTGCTCACCCTCAGTTCTATGCTAAAATAAATTCCAAGGCTGAGGCAGTTTGATCTGCGAATGCAAATATTTGTAATAGGAACCAAATAACACAAGGCCTGGAAGGGGATCAAATAATTCTGGTATTCATTCATTAGAGAAAGCCAAACAGAAACACCCCTCTTAAATAGCTGAAGACTGGCCTCCTAAAGGAGACCTCCACTAACAGCAATTAAATTGGAATTTAAACTTTTCTTTTTTTTACAGTAAGTAAAGGTTTTGAATTTTGTAATGCCTTGTGAAGGTACTCATTCATCCAGGTCATGGTATAGCAAGTAGTATTCAGCCATAGTTAACTGCACTTGAAAATGTTTATAGTTAATCAAAGACACCTCATCAGCTTGAATGAGTTCTAGGTACAAATCTCAGTATTTATATCCACATGGTGAGGGGACATTTCAAAGTTGTTACAATTGGAAACATTTCTCATCAGTTGTTACTCTGGTGACAACTGTAACTGTCTCTAAACTGTTGTCCATTGACAATAGTCAACATTTATTGGATAACTTTTTCTTTTTGTAATTTAGAAATTTCACTGAATTCAATGGAAATATGTGTTGATACAATATCAATGCTCTGCTTGTAAAGGCTTTATAGAAATGTAATTGTCCTACTCATATGACTCATAAAAAAACCCCCATAAACCTTTATTCATTCTGTATAATTTCCATTAGATCTACCAACAACTATGTAATATAGTATATTATAGGGAGGTTTAGAAAGGTCCTCATGTTACATGGTTTTGGTAGAACAAAAGTTGATGTTACAGACATTGTATGGTGACATTGTAAGGTGTATGGAGGCCTTAAAGCCCCCCCACACATGCAACAAGCGGCAGCCGATCGGGGGTGCCCACATGGGGCGACAGATTGCTGTTACCCCAAAGCTCAGTCGGCCATAGAACGGACATGTCCCCAAACCTCTGGGCGATGCCATTAGTTTCAATGGAGACCGGCGTCCCCATTGAAACTAACGTTGGGCACACAAAGGGTGCCCGTCGATGCTGTGACTCATCACGCTACACTCCACCGCTTATCTGTTGGCCCCCACTTGGTACGTGTGTGGGGGACTTAAGTCTTCCCAGATCTTTTAGATAACCCCTGCAAGCAGAGTTTCATGTTTTTGATATAGAAAAAACTTTCCAGAACCTTGAAGTGATGCTCAGATCTGATCACAATACACATCGGTAATTTTAACAGTATCTACAGGTGAGGAGGGTGGCACATAAAATGTTTTGAATTGTTTGTATTGTATATAGTGTTTTTTTTCACTCAGCTAAACTGGAGTGTCACCTCATCCTTTCCAGGGTTGGGATTTTGAGGCTGGATAACCTGTGGTCCTCCAGAATTCCAGACCAACGAGTCATCATCTACAATTCTGAACAGCTGAACTCATTGAGTAATAATTGTAGAGCTTGCAGAGTAATTCAATACACCGCAGTTGGCCTATTGGTCCGCAAAGCTCATTTCTAGTGGTGCAGAAGAAGGTTAAAAGCAAGATTACCATAATGAAAAGCTGGGCGATGATGGAATTCTGAGTTGCGCAGTTCAGCAATGACTCTGAAAGACCAGTAACTGAGATGATTCCCGGATATCATTGGGCATAGTTTATGAGGTTCAAAGAAATACCGAACAGGGCTGTGGATAGTTTCGAAGTTTTGATAACCAGGTTTGTTGAATCGTTTGTCACAGCTGCACGAGTGAAAATAAGCAAGGACCATCTTCTCATAACCAAATGTTACCTTGGCATGAGGCTGATTGTTTTGTCTACATCCTTATGATTGCTCCATTCATTGTATGTAGGCTGATAGTTTGAAGCATTACTGGATCAGTTAGTTACACAGGTGGTTTTTAATGAGTAAATAAAAAAAATCCCAACGACTGGCGGATGCGACATTTTCGGCCTTTTGTCAAGGGGTACTTTTTAAAAGGTGACAACTCGTTTTTTTTCCACTGCTGCGGGAGCGCCCGGTCGCTTCCTGGGCTACTGCGGGCCTAAATTGCATATAGGGTGACAGTGTGTACTCTGTGTACCTATGTACAGTGAGTGTGCAAGCCACCACCGTAAATCTGCCTTGTACAAGCTGTAGCTGCTCATTTGTTATAGGGACCTCAATATGGGCACATCAGCGGGAGAGTATTATGGTGTGGGACATTTAAAACTGTGCAAGGGTAGAATATTTTTTAAATCAGTGTGTGTGTGTTTTTTTAAGCAACTTTTATCTCACTCACTTTAGAATGAATACGTGGTCCAAGGGACCTCTACCAATTTTAGAGGATGAAAATTCAGGGGTTCTCATGTAAGAAGGGACCGCCAGATTATCAATGAGCCCCCTAATACAGAGCCACCCCACCCTCCTCGTTCAGATATGACATCAGGGTTGGTTTGGATTGCCCTTATCCCTCCCCAATTCCTGGGCCATCATGGTCTGCTGCGGGGCCTGGTATTGACAAGAGGGGGGGGGGGCATGCATGTTGCCCACCCTAACTAGGCTTTCCCAGGCTCTATGCCTAAAGGGAATCTGGTTTGACATGGAAAGTTGATTTTAACCAGGGGTGGGGGTGTGTGCTAGCAAACAGCTCACAAGAGGCTGTCTGCAGTTCCGGTTGGGGAACCCGGTTGCCGGGACGATCGGGCAGCCCAGAATGCGCCCGCTAGGGCCCCGAGAAAATGCATGCCGGGCCCACCTAGCTTCTCAGGCCCGGGACAGGATTGCCCCCTTTCTCCCTCTGATGGCGGCCCTGGGGGGCATACTTGTGCATTAGCCCCCCTTGCCAGGTCTGCCAGACCCTGTGCAAAGGAGTGTGTCTGGTTTGTGTTAATTTATTTATTGTTGTGTTGATTATGAATATTCTAATGGCAAATTTTTATAGCAAATATCAGCATTTTGAGAATTCATGAAGATATCAAATATAGTGCTATATCTTCGTAATCGTGAATATTCTAGATTATTTACAACAGTACACGGAACTACAACGGAACTGCAAGGGTGCATTGAATTCGCAATATGCGCATGTACAAGTGGTGATTTGCGCAATGAAGGTAAGAATGACTGGAGTTCACGAATTCTGAAATTTATTGAAAATATTAGGAGAAAATTTTGGAATATTTTGCAAATATGAATATTGTCCATGCTGCTCACCACTATTTAATAGTACAATAAAAATGAATATGTTGCACATAGTATTAGTGTTCTGTTACTTTATTTTGTATAAATATCCCATAATATCTCTTTAAAAAGCCTAACAAAACTATCTACTGGCTGATAAATAAATATGAATTTAAAGTGTTATGAACTCTCAAAGGAATCCTAACTTTCAGCCACCCCAAGTATTCATATCAAACCAGATCAACTGAGCACAGGATTATGGGAACACAACCGCTCCCAGTCCTGTTGCAAGATTCATCAACGGCTCTATTATTCAGTCCAAAGAGGTGGGACATTTTTCACAAACATGAATTTCTGCCACCACCTCAGTACAGGCGTGAAGTCCAGCGTCTATAAATAAAAAAATAATCCTTCTGCCAGAAACCAAGAAAGAATTTATTTTTGTGGGTTTTGGCTCTGCAACTTTTTTATTAACAAGATTTCTGAGACGCTTGAACTCCGAGCAGTCACAATGTGTGTTTTGCTGAATTAAAACAGTCAAATAAAAACAAGCCGGGATTGGGCAGTGAAATACAGTATATTGAATTCAATATTAAAATGTATGTATTGCACAGAAAACAGGCCAGCTATATGGGAGGTTGAAATGTATGCTAAATATAACATTACTGGTAGAGGGCAATGGTTTGATTGTTTGGGGTGCTAAAAAAATAGCCAGGTGTTGGAATAGGGTCCCACTATGGGAATCACTTTTGGAAAAATGCTCCGTTATAACAGTATATTGTACATGGTGGCACCTATGGACCTGCACTTAAAGTGGTTTTAAACTAAAACTTCTTCATGGTTTATCTGATGATGGGAACATGTTGATTGAGGGCAGAGAAGCCATTTCCTGATTCATCTTCTCCGGGCAGCAGATGACAACAACCCCCCCTTCTTCTTCACAGACAGAGACTTCTCCACAGTTCCGGTGTGGGGAAGGAGGGGGGACACTCAGCTAGATCGTGTGAAGAGAGGCTTCTCTCTCCTCTCTTCACAAAGTCTAACAGACGTGACACTGACTTCACATCTGTGAGACTCACAGGGACTTGTGGGAGAGAATTCCCAGTAACCCCTGCAGCTTATTACGTCCTGCTTAGGCGAGACGTAATACAGTGGGAGGGGCTGTCTCTAAAAAGACACCCCTCCAGCTGTCAGAATCAGTTTTGTTTATATAAGTTAGCGATCTCTGCAGTATGAGCTGAGCTGAAGCTGATACTGCAGAGAGACCTAACAAGTGGTAGGTCCACTTTAAGATGCACATATGTAGTCCAAATTTTCCATTTGATCGACTTAACAAACAGAACCTGCGTTGATCGACCAAAGGTGATGGAAATTAAACATAAAATTTTTTCCCAATTTTTATTGTTTTGGGTTGATCTAACCATGTGGGCCATTTTCAATCAATCCACCCAAAAAATTGAATTATTGAATTAAGTTGATTGGATGAAAAATCTAGACGTGTATGGGGGCCTTAAGACTCCACTAGTGTGCTTATATTGTGGCAAACGCGGCCATTGATTTCAATAGGCCAGACTCCACTGGCACATTGTGCTTGTGGTGCGATGCGGCGCGACACGCTGCACGTTAACACAACGTGGCAAACGCTTCCATAATAAATGAATAGGACAACAAAACGCACACCAAAAGGCATTAAAATGGATGCGCCAAAATGGATGCCACCTTTAAAAAGCATGCATTTTTTAGATGCATAAGTAGAGACATGGGCAAACAGTTAATGATTAAATTGCACAAGCTGTTCACATATAAGATTGAATGGGCAAAAGTTGATGCTAAGAGTGTATGACGATTTTTCTGTTCGATTGCCTAAAAATATGATTTAAGATTCAAAACAGATTGGTTCCTTTCCTAAGGCCTGTGCTCACAAACAATCTAAATATCTAGAAAGCCCACCTCATACTTGAACAATCAACTGATATTTCCCAACATTTCTGAACATGGGTTGGTCTATTTTATGTTCATTTTTGATAACATTTGGACGATCAAAACATTTTTTTTTCAAAAGATGTATGTATGCCCACATTTAGGGTCCTGTTGTGGGTACACAATTGTTAGTGTGTTATTGTTTGGGGACACTTAAATGTTAGTTTGTCATTGTGCTTGGAGCCTACATGTGTTTCTCTTTTCTGTTACTCCCATAATCAATGTGTCATTGTTCCGGGACCCCCTAGTGTAAATGTGTAATTGTTTAGAGTCTGTCAGTGTGATATTATTTAGGGACCCCACATGCCAATGTATGTTCTGGAATACCTGGGTATAAGTGTGTCACTGGTTTGGGACCACCAAGTGGTAATGTATCATAGGTTGGAAATCCTTTAAGTGTATTCGTATTGTTCTGGCACCCCAAAGTTTCAGTGTGTCATTTAACAATCCTGATAACAGGGATTTTAAGACCCATATTGTCCGTATTATAAACTAAATTGCCCTGGCTCAATTTATCAGAGTCCTCACGGTCCAATACCCTAGGAAATTGCTTCAATTTAAAACTCAGAATTATGAGGTCCCACTAGTATCCAGCAGAAGAAAGCATTTGGTTGTTTATTATTATTATTAGGATCCCTAAGTTAGGGCTATGCACCTAAAGCCTAAACCCCTTTTCTCTGAGATGATGACTGTGCGTCTCTTAATATGATGATGTGCTTTTGTGTGAAGATTTTAGTAATAAATCTTCCCATTCTGTTGAGTGTGTGGTATCTATATTTGGATAAAACAGGAATCTAAGATGCAGGTTCATCACTTCTCCATACCTGGCTCAGTGCTCCTTTCCCAAACACACGATCTATGGAACCTTTGTTCTCCATGTGTTAATATGCCATTATAGAAATTACAAGAACTACTTCATCTGAATCAGGAAAGGTATATCCAGAAATTTCCAACCACATTTGCTAAATGCTCTAAATACAGTATACAGTATTAAATATAGTAGAATAGATAATACTCTCAAGTATGACTTTGAATATATTGTCTATCAAAATGGACGCAGTCTAAGAGGCGTTACCTTTACCTGGCCACACAGGGATAGATTCCTGTGCAATTGACCGGTGATCAATTACAGTATGGTGATGTCACCACGCTGTGATTGATCGCGGGTCAATCGTACGGTAATCAATGTGACTCACATGGGCACATCAATTACCGTACGATGGGAACCCGTTCTCCCGGTCCCCCGGGTCTCTCCTTTCCCCAGCTGGAGAAGCAAGCAACTTCTCTGGCTGGGGAAAAAGCTGGGTCCATGCTGGCCATGCCCCCTTGACACACAGAGCAGCTAGCTGATCACACAGTCTGTGTGTGCGGCTCAGCTGGCAGCCCATACATTACATTGGATGGTGACTCGTGGTCCCCATTTGAGTTCTTCCGAGCAGGATCCATTGATCCTGCTCAAAGGAACTGTGGATGGCTCAGATGAAGAAACAGATAAGAGGAGCATAGGGAGCCATGAGCGTGCACGGCGCCCGATGTTCCTCTAATCAGTTACTTCATCGAGCCGTGTGTGGCTAGCTTTAAAAAGATTTAGCAATTATTGGGCTTAAGCAAGAATCTTAATATTTAATAAATTTCTCCTTCATGGGTGGTCCATACATAAGGACATCATGAAGCTAATGGAAGAATGAAAGAAGAATGGATGAATGGCATTCTGTCTAGGAGTACTGAAAGCCCAATTTGGCATGACAATCCCCCTAGAGGGCACCCCCCATAATGGACTGGGCTTATTGCCAATTATCTGGATTAATAATTTTTTTTCCCTTTGGCCCTAATGGAATTTGGCTTTAAGTTATAAAAAATATATAAATCAATAATCAATAGGCTTAGTGAAAACAAAGTAATTTGTAGCATACTCCATTTCAAAGTAGCATCACAGTACTATACTGTAAGTAGTAAACCAAACTATAAGAAATAATAAAACTAATGTTTAAGACACAGGCCAAACTTCCAACTAATGAATTTCGTCTCCATTCTGACTCAAACTTAGAGCGATTATAGTCACTGCTTCAATAACCATTTTTACAATTGCTTTAATTTATTTTTTTAAACGAAAATAGGTCTACTTTAAGTTCTCTGTCCTCAAATCCCTTTCCAACCTGTTATGGGCGGAAACCAATTTTGAGCTTTCAGCTCTCTCACACTCTAGGTGTCAGTCCAAGATTCCCCAGCTATACTAGACACAATTTCTGTGCAAACATCCCCCCCGGGCAGACTCCCAGCCGCCATACGTGGTCAGAAAACATTATTTTCCACCTAGGTTTAAGTGCTGGTTTCAGGGTTGTAAAAAGGGGTCTTTGCTTTTCTCAGCAGAAAACTCCTTGGAAAAAGAGAAGTGTCTGGTCTACTGCCCAACATCTGACCCATGGATCAGAAAAAGGGAACGTGGCCAGAAAAGACCTCCAGTACATTAATGAGTCTCCCCTGGTGGGCATCCCACAAACAGGCCATAACTAAGAACCAACAGCCAATCACAAACTTTTTGTCTGTTGATCCCAAAGAGGGCTGCCAAGGACTTCAGCCGGAGCTGAGCGAGGCATACTGAGGTACCGCAGAAGAGAGATGGATTACGAGCCAGCTCTCACTTTCAGTTAGGAAATTATAAGGCTAAAAAGGAGTTTAATTCCAAAGCAACCATCACCACCGCCACACACAGCAAAAACACCCTGCAAAGTAGGAATAAAATAGTATGAAAAATATTGGAGGATGCCAGTTTTCCCTAGATAATTGGACCTTTGGTTATTTCAGACAGACGTTAAAAAAAACATTTTTGATACATAAAGAAGGCCTAAAATATCTTTTGTAATGTGTCGGATTTTAAAATAAAAATGTGCTATGCTGACGGAAAGGGAACACAGGGAACACATAGGTATTAGGAAACATTTGATTCATATTTTTTTTTTTTACTCCTGCTTGCCAATTGATGGCTTAGGTAGTCCTCAGTCTTCTGAAAGTTCTATATC
>CM070040.1:50447558-50473724 GCA_036250615.1 Ptychadena robeensis
GGGGGGGGGGGGGCACAGTCCCTCAATCTGAACTTGTGTTTCAATGGGGAGGAGGGGCTCAAAAATGTTCCTAAATAAAAAAGGAGGGCCCTGCAAGGAAAGTTTAGGAACCACTGGCATAGAGTATATTGAGGACTAACTACTTTTTAAGGGCAACTAAACCTAAAGATCATTTTATTTAAGGGGTGTTTCTATTAGTACTGTAAGCTAGGATGCATACTGCATACTGCTTCACCTGACGAGAACAATAACTGAATGAATTGACTAAGCCCATCTTTAGTCAAGGCAATTTTTCAAATTTTGTGCCAAAGAAAAGATATCTTCAGGAAGACATCCCATTTACAAGGAAGTAGTATAGAAACTCCATTAAAGCAGAAGAGAGACAGATTACCCATGTAAGGTATCACAGGACTTGAAATTCTGCACTTTATAGTAGATGTTTCTAAATGGTTAATGCAGTCCATCCCCCAGCAGTGAGATGTTGCCCCTTTTGAATTCTAAATCCCACCATACATGTTCGATTGTTGGGGAATTGAAGGCTCCCCACCTTAAAATATCAATACCAAAGATTTGAAATCGAACAAAACAAGGAACGAACAGGGATCCGACAAGGCAGGATTTTCCTGTTTGGTTGCCATTACTTTGGATGGGGACCCCCAACCCCCATCTAAATTATTGGCCAGGGATCAATTCCCCAAGGTGGAGCGCATTGATTCCACGATTGATCAGTGCACGATCTTTCAGCATGGTGATGTTACCACGTTAGGATCGATCATTTAATGATCAAGGTGGAATCTATACGTGTATGGCTAGCTTAAGTCAGGTTTGGGTAGGAAATGTCCAGCTTTCCAGCTTGTATATATTCAGATCAGGTAAAAAGGGTTTTGGCATTCCATATGCCATGGACAAGAAGTCACAAGTGCTTGACAGAATAAAAGTTCTGTGGCTTTTATGGTCTAAAACGTTAAGGTTATATGGTCCATAGTTGCTAATAGTAGTGAGAACATGTTGCGGCTTCATAAGAAGGCTTCATAATTAAGTTAATCTGAGGTAGAATTTGTTCAAATCTGGTGACCTCTTTGATGGAAGTTGTAAGCATTCACCTATAAGGTGGTTTCTTTTTGGAAAGTCATTAGTGGACAAGTAATATCTCTGAATCCTGATGAGGTATAACGCGTGATAAACAATGAATACATAAAAAATGATAAAGAATGAAGAAGCATAATGCACTAGAGGAAAATTGTTGCCCTGCTTCTGTGGTAGTATAGTAGCATAGTATGTACTTGAAGCTGCCCACTGTTACCCAAGTGAAGCCACCCATACATGCATAAATCCATGGGCATATCTAAGCTGCCCACCTGGTTGTTGTATAGATTATGTTACCACCCTTAGTTTACAATGATTTAATCTCAGAACTCGAAGTAAGGCAATTATTTTATATTAACTTTTGTGGCCATACAACACATTTTTGGCCACCAGAAGATAGGAAGAGCCTACCCTTATCATCATGGTTGGGGGTCTTGGTTTGAATTTGGCAGCCACAACTCTTCCTAATGCATCTAAGCCCCATTACTGCATCAAAGCGATATAAAGTCTCTCAGTGCAACTAAGTACATGGAAAATGGACTAGTCCGAAGCCATAACAACCTCAGCCAACGTCAACTCCGGTAGACGCCGTTGTTTTAGCTGGAGACATGTTCAATACAAGGCAGCCTACTTAGTCAGGCTTAATTCTCCTACACCCAGAGAATCCCATCCATAGGCGCATAATTCCTTACTGAAGTTATTCCTGGAGGAGCAGCCTCTATTCCTGGACACGTTTTGAAAGGAAGACGTGATGAACATGGGCCAAACCTCACGATATAACAGCTCGCTAAGTCGTGCCAGGTAAAGAGCCCATTAAATGAAAGACCACCCAAACTGATTGAGCGGGCAGGCCTCCAAAAAGCCAGCTTTTATCGAGCTTACATGGGAAAATTAATGGCCCACATAATCTGTTTAATTCTGCCTGGTCCACGATAAATACTTTAAGAACTGGAAAGAAAAATATGAAACAAACAAAACAAAGGACGGCAAAGAAAGAGTCTCCGTCACTGCCATTTTCCTTCACAATTAACCCTTAAGGTCCAATGGCCCTTAATGTTCTTTGCACCCCTAGTCCGGGCAGGTGTGAAAAGAATAAGAAAAAGGTTTAATGATTAGCACATGGCGATGATAGGATTATGAGCCTAACAATACCAAAAACGAAACTTACTACATGACATCACTTAAGACCATTAATAAAAGTATTTATACATCTGCTATTTCCCGGTGCGGCTACAGGCCTTCTTACATTTCCAACATATAAATCAGATCATTATAATTATAAGTGAAATGAAAGGAAAGAATAAAACGTTACATGTAGGAAACAGAAAAGGAGGCATGACTTGTATTATTATAATAGCCAGATTTGCCAGTGTAAGAGGCTTACTACTTCTAAAGAAATGTTCCACTTACAATATATATTTATTCAATCATCAGTACTGCTTGGAATTTAAGATTTTAAAACATATTCTTTACGTGTCAATTTGCAGCTGCTCTTGTTTACTAGAAATCTTGTAGAATTTACTAGAAATGTATATACCCTATTTTTAGATCAATAAGATACACCAAATGATAAGACACGCCCCTATATAAAGCTATGTACAACCACCGCTGACAAACTCTCCGCTGTGTGTGTCAGATTTGCAAATCGATACTTTAGCTTTCCCCACTGGGCAGAAAAAAGAAGTGATCACTTCCTTATCTCTGCCCAGCTGGACATGTAAATATACCGCTAGTCAAAGCAATACACAGCAGGTTTGTCTCCGCTGAGTGTGTCAGCCGTGCTGACAGCTTCCCCGCCTCCTCCTCCTCGAATTCATTCTAGGCCAGTTACACCAGCTCCATGGTTGGCCCCCAGCTGTCCAGATTGCCAGACTATTCAGTCTCTACCTGCCATGGGTGATTGTGCCTTCGATCTATAAGACGTGCACTGATTTTCCCCCTGGTTTTAGGGAGTAATAAAGTGCATCTCATTGAGTATAAATACGGTAAATTACATTAAAATTATTAATTGTTTAAAGTGTTTAAGGTTCTTATTATTATGTAAACCCCTACTTATTGTCAAAGGATAACACAAAAGCTTTTAAAATTTGTCTTTCAGGAGGTATATAGCCAACGGAAATAGAACAGCATGGGCATTAAACATCTAGTACAAGTGGTACATTTTTCCATTGTTTGAATAGAATGTTCATGAGGTACTTGGGAGGTCTTTCACACAAAAAATTTGTTTTGTATGGACAATACAGAGGTTTGATTTAACCCCTTTGTGACCACAAATCACTAATGTCTAAATTACAAGATCAAATTCAGCAACTTTTTTTATTTGTATAATATGAGCATACAAAATGCTTTATGGTCACAGCAAAGACACTGTGACACAAATTTTGGACAGGGCTACAAGCTCCAGAAAACAAAAGTCCAAGCTATAGGAAAAGTATTTCAACTTGGCGGGAAGGAAGAGTGATGTAATCCATGCCACGTGGAAGTATTTTTTTAAGATAACTGCTTGGTTTACAGTTTGTTTTTAATTTATGTTTTGAATTTGCCATAAAACATGTGAATTTTTATTCTGCCAAAAAACATTGTCATGAAGACATTATGCCTTGGATGAACCTAAACAGTTCACAAAGAGCATGGACACCAATTAACACATAAAAGTATTCACAAGTATTGAAGACAATACAGTGGCCACTGGCTCTGTAATGCACAAATCCCAGCTACACCATTTTTTGGTTCATGTGATGACAGAACTTACAGTTCCTCCATAGTTGGAGGGATACAAATTGTCACCGTCTGATCCAGATATCAAGGTATCCTATTATCATTATATAAAGTCAAAGTGACAGCAAGTTCCCTTTATTCCTACATGTTTCTGCTTTGAGTTTCAGTGGGAAGCGCTCTTTCCATTCCCCCTTTGATGTACATGAATTAAATCTGGATATCACAGGCCCTGTTCGAGCCTCTGGGCCCGGCATGTGGCCCCACTGCTGAGTGATAACCCGGCAGAATCATAAAGAACTTGAAGAAAGGACTTTTCTTTCGAGATCCTTGCTGGCCAGAGGGGATGAAGCAAACACCAGACCTCACAGACAAGATATAAACTTCGCTCTCTGCCAAATCTTATCTCTTTCCATACTAATCTTGGTACCTTATCAAGTCATTTTATTCCTATTATTTGAGTTGTTTTTCATTCTTGGTATCTCTTCCTCCGGGGACTCTTGGAAAAGCATGTGGATGGGATCTTTCTTGTTAGAAGAACTGCAGAGAGGCAACTGTTTCCGCTTATAGCTCTTTAGATCTCTCAATTTAAAAAGTAACCACAAGCAGCAAGCAAAACCAATTTGTGCGCCACCAAATAACCATCCAATTTTGTAGCTATGCTACGCTAAAAAATCTGTTTAACTATGAGTAGACCTTTAAGTAAGCTTCGGTAAGCACTCATGACAAAGCGGCAGGATATCTTGACACGCCATTCACCACTGTCAGATACCCCTTACAACAAAAGGAGAAAATACTATGTCTCCACATACCTTGACGTACCAGGTACCTACAAGGGCTCCAATGACAAATTAAGGTATGGCAAGCATATAAGTATCAGGGTTAAGCTGGGCATACACGTACCAATTCCTGCACGATCCGATCCCCGATCCGATGCCGTGCGCGCTCCCGCATCCCTTACGTGCAGGAATTGGATGCAGCACTTGACGAGGATTGGGCTGAAATCAGCCATCCTGTCGGATCGCACAGGGATCCGACAGGATGGTAAATTTTAGCTCAATCCCATTAGTTCGGCTGGGGATGGCTGCCCCCAGCCGAACTAATGAGCTGCAGATGCAGAGTGCTGGTCGATTCATCACGCCGCTCCTAGTGCAAAGAATCACATAAGGAATAGACGGTACATCGTACCGTCTATTTCCAGCTTTAGTCAGGTGAACATGTCCAAGTCTTGTATCAAGGCTGCAGGAAGACCACACCCAACTTTTGCACTGTGAATGTTAGATTTTATCACGTTGTACGATTTAAATATTGATAGCCAGTCTAACATCGATTGATCGCACCACCACACATTGTGATCAATTTGAACATGATCGATTCCACAATTGTACTAGGGTGTGCATGCTCCATAGTAAGATCGGATCGATTGAAATAGCAAGAAAAAAATTCAGATTATTGTACAATCTACTAAAATTTACCAGCATGTCCAATAGTTTTCGATGGACTTTATAGAGAGAGTTTGGAGTTCAAGTGATACCGTTTCTTGGCTAACTGAAGTCATTAGAGAAGCAAGCTTTCGGGATTAGAGATGGGCCGAACTGTTCGCCGGAGAACAGTTCGGCCGCGAACACGGCATGTTCGCCGTTCGCCTCGCCGGCGGACAGTACGGGTGTTCGACCCGTACTGTTCGCCGGCCAGAAGAAGGTCTAAATTCTTCCTCCGGCAGGATCACAACCTGTGTAATCCTGCCGGAGGAAGAATCTTTTCACTACAGAAGCCGGTCTTGTAGTGAGAAGACCGGCGGAAAAACCGGATGTGACGTCAGTGACGTCACATCCTGCGGCCGTAACCAGGAACTATGCGTTCCAGGTTGCGGTCCACGGACCGGATGTGACATCACTGACGTCACATCCGGTTTCTCCGTTTCAAATTCCCCGCCTAGAGGCGGGGAATTTGAATATGTCCGCGAACAGAGCGGACGGCGAACATCTTTGAAGTTCGACCCGCCCTGTTCGCGGACACCCCAGGGAGGGTTCGCGCCATCACTATTCGGGATATCGCATATCCCCAGATTAGCCTGAAGAAGGGATCTGCGATATCCCGAAAGCTTGCTTCTCTAATGACTTCAGTTAGCCAATAAACGGTATCACTTAAACTCCAAACTTTCTCTATTTATCGATGGCTAACACGGTACAACATTCTACTATTGCTAAGATATATTTGAAAAGAGAAGAGTAATGGTGACCCTTGTAAAATAGCGTGCGACACCCTGAATATAACTAGAAGAAAGAGACCATCAATGTGGAAATGAGAGGGATCTCCTAGAACAGTGTTTTTCAACCACTGTGTGCCGCGGGATGTTGCCTGGTGTGCCGTGGGTTTTGACCCCACCCTCGGCCCTCCAATCTAGCTGCCTCTTATAGTATAAGTCTTATACTATAAGAGGCAGCTAGATAGGAGGGCTAAGCAACCGCATCCTCACTATAAGACTTATACAGCCGATCCGTGTTATACACGGACCGGCTCTGTGAGGATGCGGTTGCTTAGCAACACGCGTCCCCACAAACCAGGGGCAGTGTTTTTGCTCTGCTGGTATGCATCTTCGTTCCAGCGGGGCACCTGCTGATGACGTACTTCCGGCGGGGACCTTTGCCCAAGTGTGCCTTTGCCCAAAAAAGGATGAAAAACACTGTCCTAGAAGACAGGTAGTCCCATACCATCCCGCAGTGTGTTGTTGAGTTTTCAAGGCACAGGAATCAGAAGGTTATTAAAATAACATCTTTATTAATAATTACAATAAAAGAACATAAGTGTGTTGTATCTTATGAAAAGCATCTTTAGCATATGAAGTTGAGATAATTGAACATGATCAATAACGCAATGCAAGAGAATTATCCTACTAATCATAGGTGTTCAATGATAGTTGTCCAACATGTTTCGCCCAACATAACGGGCTTCATCTGGGATATATTGGTTCATGAAGTCTCACCTCAATTTATTGGTGGAAGTAAATGCCCATAGTTGGAATAAATGCCCACAGTTTCCATTCTGTGGAACCTGCCTGCTCCGTCTGTCTGTACACATGTGAGGACCCGAGGCACTTATGCCTGTATTTCCATATAGACACATGGCAAGGCCACCTCCCTGGTGTCATAAGAGACCAGTCAGAGAGATGAGACCAGAGACTAATGCGGAGGACGCTGACACAGAGGGATGGCAAGAAGAACAGCTATTTTAACTATTTTCCTTCATTTCAGAAAGTATTCAAACCATTAACAAACTCTTCCCTTATCGATCGGCCAAGTTCTACAATCATCACCCTTTAAAGCTGGTCAAACATGGGTTGACTTTTGCTTAAACGATTGCTGATTTAATCACCCTTTGCACTTTGAGCGTCAATCAATTGGCAGACATCGATCGATCAATTGATGGAGCACATGCATATTGCAATTTATTAATATTATTATTGTGCGATGAAATTATAAGACGATAGTATTCCAAGCCTATTTAATATCACAAACAAATCTATGTTCAAAATCAATCATTTTAAGTCGATTGAACAGAAATATCGAGCCATGTATGACACCCTTTAGGCACTGTTGTGATACGAGTGTAATACAAAACATGCAGTAACATATTAAACAAAAAGCAATTACAATGACATGTAAGGCCTTTGGCCTAGGTTAGGTTGCCCAGGACAAAAAACAAACGGCAATTTTGCAGGGGAAAGAAAGATAAAAGTTAGGATTATTTCTAAGTTTCCTCTAGAAATTATATCAAATCTTTTTTGGTGGTCACATCCACATTAAATGTCTTTGTACAATTGTGCAATGTTGAAACCTGCAACGCCGATGCATCTGTGTGAACAGTTGCATTGATTTAAACTGGGCACGTTTAGGGAAAATAGTGGAGACTCTATCTTAAGCAAGACACCCAGGGATTTTTTACTAGATTTGAGCGCTCGATTGTGCTCGATTCTAATAAAAAATAGAGACGTCTGGGCTTTCCTTTTCTTCTTGGATCCTTCTTGGACATCTTGGATACCGCTTGAAGAAAGCTTGGTGGAACAGGGAACCAACATGTTACCCCATTACTTTGGATGGGGAAGTATCGGAGGGGATCAATGAAGCAGAAGTGCTGTGGCTCGATATCTAGGAAGCTTGAGCGTGATGACGTCATTGATTTGTGTTCAAATGGCCCCTCGATCATACGGCATGAAGCCTTGTATGCCCAGTATTACTCTTCCTTATTCTTACTCTTCAAACAGAAACATAGTCAGCAATAAATACTAAATTGGCTCTTATAAAGTAAAAAAGTTATTCTTTTGAATCCATTTAAAAAGTGCTCGTGTGCAAAGCATTGTATTAGTTGGCAAAGTGAAAAAAGTTAAAGGATTCTTAATGTCTTTTTTTTTTTGCTAATCTCATCTTGTAATTATCACCCTGTTCTTGTATCTCTTCCCAGTGGCTGTAGAATAATTAGTTTACACAAATTAACAACAGGAAATAACTGTGGAACCATTTGCCTACATTTTAAAGAATTTTTCCAACTCTAATTAAAGGCAACACATACAAGCAAAGTATCTATGAAAGTACATTGTAGGATTAGGGGAAAGGTAGCATGATCTGTATATTTTTAATGGATAGACCTAAAAAACATGCCTCAGGTTTGGGGGGACGGGGTTGGTGGAGGGACAATGTTTTGTATTGATCACACTGTGTGCTGGTACGATCGATTGATGTTAGACTGGCAGTTATAATAGCAGAAGCCAAACAAAGCTAAAGCTGGGAATAGCTGGGTAAGATTTACCGTCGATTCCCGATCCGATTCCGGCACTAGGAGCAGTAGCCCAGTAGTGCCGAGAATTGGCCGGCACCCTTTATGTGCCGCTCATTACTTCGGCTGGGGGCAGCTGTCCCCATCCGAACTAATGGGATCGGATTAAAATTAACAGTCCTGTCGGATCCATGTGCGATCCAACGTGATGGCTGACTTTAGCCCAATCCTGCTTGTTGCTGCACCCGATTCCTGCACGACCCGATCCCTAAGGGATGCGGGAGGGCACACAGCATCGGATCGGCGGTCGGGTCGTGCAGGAATCAGAACGTCTTTGCCCAGCTTAAGATCGAGCAAAAGTTGATGGCTAGCTTTAGGGTTGCCCATTCCATCAGAGGGGGATGAAGACCCAGGATGCACAACCTTTGAATTGGTGGATAGAGCCTTAAGCTAGGCATACACAGCTAAATTTTTTAATAAATTCAAGTACAATCAGTTGCCGTACGCATTCACGGTGAACAATTGTGCTTGACTTGCTCGATCAAACAGGGAACCTTCATGTTGGTAAAGTATTGAACGGGTTCTACTGCGCAGAAGTGCTGCTTGGCTCGGGAGTTAACCAATTGAACGGGTATCAACCTGTGTATGGACAGCCTTAAGCTAGCTGATCTATGACAATCTACAGTAGTATCTACTGCAGGGTTGGGTAGTTTTTGTGGTAGATGTTGTTGTGAGCTAAGACTCTCAAAAATTTTTGTATTTTACAGAAAATGTTTGAAGTTTACAAAAATACTTGTTGTTCTTGCCAGTAATCTAGAGCAGTGTTGGGCAACTGAGTTGATATGGAGGGCCACAACGGCCCTCTGCATCACTAAAGGGCCACACATAACATTTTCATCTATGCTGACTTGTATAGGCATGTTTTAATGCAAGAATTACAGCAGGCATTATTTTTAAATAACAAAACTGTTTTAAGTTATATTTCAAGCATTAGGGAACATTGTAGAATGGTAATGCACACTTTGTGTCATATATATCATCAAAGGTTGAATGCCCTTGGAATAGTGGTGGAATAGTGGCACCAAAGACACTTACCTGTCTGCCGACTGTTCCGGCTGAGCATACCCATTGGTGGACATGTGAGTTGCCTATGCATGAACAGTTAGGTTTCAGGGGCCACAAGTGGAGAACCTAGGGGAGCCGTTGAAGAGCGGCCGGGCACCTGGGATCTAGAGTGTCTTCTGTTTCATGGTTAACTGGCAACACTGAAACTGCAACTGTGTTGCTGTGTACAGCAATTGCACGCATTGTGTGTGCAGCTAAGGGACAGTAGTCAACTACTGTCAACCTCACTTTGCTGGGCAATTGTGGTTCTCAGGCATTCCGGCCTATGTTAATAGGACCATAAGGATAATCATGTGACATCTGCAAAAGGCTGTCCACCACAATACAGTCTTTTCCCAATTGTAGTGTAATCAGCAGATTGAAATGATGATCATATGTCTGTGTACCCACGTAAATCTGCCAAGAGCATGCAAGTCAATAATCGCCAATGTTTGCAAAGGCCTTTAAACTTTCTTCTTTCCTTTCACCCCCTTCACTCCCCCACCCGCACCTCCTCATCTCACATGCACACACTCACTATTTACGTTGCAGAGAAACACGTGGCTTCATTAGCACTTATTAATTAAGAACATATGTAGGTTTCAGCACCACTGCTAATGAGCCGCAGTGGAGGGGCTGTGGAATTTCAGCGTGCCAGGGCTGACTGCTAATGAACTCGCTGTATTGCTCAACTCTACTGACAAGCTCTCAGAGAGGAACCACAAAACTTGGCTGTGAAAGCAGAGCTGTGTGAAAGGGCAGCCCCACTCTATAAAGTTGCACACATGGCTTCAGCCACCTCGCTGTTAACTCCTCACATCCCCATTATGGC
This sequence comes from Ptychadena robeensis, assembly GCA_036250615.1. Classification (NCBI taxonomy): domain Eukaryota; kingdom Metazoa; phylum Chordata; class Amphibia; order Anura; family Ptychadenidae; genus Ptychadena; species Ptychadena robeensis. Next base: position 50,458,069 of record CM070040.1, read on the forward strand.
GATTGGAAGATCAGGCTCTGTGGAAGTCTTTAAAGTGGGCCTGAACTCCTGTATCTCCTGAACTCCTAAAATATGTATAATTATAGTTAATATACAATATCTGTGTGTTTGTATATATATATGTCAAGCCCATAATTATTCATATCAATTCATCAAACGTAAAGTTACTTTTATTCAACCAGCAAGTTATTTTGTTGATGGGAAATGACCTGTAATAAGATAATAAGACGATGTACAAGAGGCATCTTTGTGGAAAAAAACATTTTCTCAGCTTTTATTTGCATTTGTGTCATGTCCAAAATTATTCATACCCTTCTCAATAATCAATAGAAAATCCTTTATTGGCTCTTTCAGCAATCATACGCTTCCTATATTTGCAGACCAGCATTTTGCATGTCTCCACAGGTATATTTGCCCATTCATCTTTAGCAATGAGCTCCAAATCTTTCAGGTTGGAGGGTCTTCTTGCCATCACCCTGATCTTTAGCTCCCTCCACAGATTCTCAATTGGATTCAAGTCAGGACTCTGGCTGGGCCACTACAAAACGTTAATGTTGTTGTCTGCTAACCATTTCTTCACCACTGTTGCTGTGTGTTTTGGGTCATTGTCATGCTGAAATGTCCACTGGTGCCCGAGGCCAAGTTTCTCTGCAGACTGCCTGATGTTGTCGTTGAGATTCCTCGTGTATGGCTCTTTTTTCATGGTATCGTTTACTGTGATTAGGTTCTCTGGTCCATTGGCTGAAAAACACCCCCAAAGCATTAGGTTCCCACCACCATGTTTGACCGTGGGGTTAGTGTTCTTTGGGTTGAAGACTTCGCAAATAAAGGAATCATTGTGACCAAAAATTTCAATTTCAATTTATATTTTATCTGACCATAAAACAAGACAGATTTTTTGATCCGTGGACCCAGAAGTGACATCGCAAAGTCACTTCCAACACGGTTAGGTAAGTGTAATGTCCCTTCCCTCCTATTTTCCCACCCCGCTTGTGTAAATATTGTGCGGGGTGGGAAGTAAGGAGGAAGACTAATACCCCATTCCTTCAAACTTCCCATCCTGCTTGTGGGAATCAGAGCATGTTGTTAGGCCACAGATTGAGGTTGAGAACCCACAGGTTGAGAACCACTGCTCTATAGGATTGAGGTGAGGGGAGGATGGGGGTCACAGCATGATTTTCTCCCCCTTTATTCTGATAGCAGCCAATGATGCACAGGTGTTCCTTGCAGCATGATATGTTGCATTGTCATGCATGAAGATAATTTTGTTACTGAAAGCACAGTACTTCTTTTTGTCTTTTTTTGTGTTTTGGAAAAAAAGTGGGCAGTTAGAAACTCCATCTAATTTTAACACCCCTTTGGGGACCCTAAAGGGGCTGGCCAAATCTCTTCCCATTATTCCAGTCAAAAACATAACTCAGACAACTCCTTGCTGAAATTGCAGCCTGTTGGGGCATGGTGGCTGTCCACCAACCATCCACCATTTCATTCACCTGGATTACCTAGGGTTGCAAGGCACTCATCAGAACAAAGTTTGAAAATTAGTCTTTATGTAGTTCTGGGCCCACTGCAGCCGTTTCTGCATGTGAGCATTGGCTAGGGGTGGCTGAATAGAAGGTTTATGAATAACTGCAATCCTCTGGAGGATCCTTCACCATAATGTTCACTCCAGAGGCTCCAGTAGCCTCAAATACCTGTTAGCTGCTTTTTTATGTCATCTTAATCCAATGTGTTTGTCTGGCAGAAACTTTCCTCATTTTGTCTTTTCTACATGATCCTTTGTATGCTCTGAGTCAACCACACATTTTTTAAAAGTATAGTACAATGATCATGCTTAAGTTTTCGTAAAACAGATTTTCATACCTTGTCCAAGCCATTCAAATATTTCATGATTTTCCACAGTATATAGATCCATTTACTTTACCATATTGCTTGAAAATGGTGGTTTGCTTAATATTGTAGAACACCTTTTTTAGTTGTGTTTCCTTTACCTGGGCTCACCTGGCAATGTAATCATTACAAATGTTCCAGATTGATTTTAGTGATCAAAGGAGCCCTATGACACAATATCATCCATGAGGTCCATTGAAAAACAAAATATGTCATCTTTATGATACTTCATAACAATTTGGATAATAACTTGGAATGTGGTGTACAGTACACACTGTTGTTGCATAGTACATGTATACAATGCTAACAGAAGGACAGCTATAGAATAAGGGGTTCCTGCCAAAGTGTGACACAAAGATGTCCTGATTTATGGTTGTGATCATGTATGTAAATAGACTATATTATTATTTCTAGGTGTTACACTGTGGTATCCTGTATTGTTCACACACCATCATGTGAAATCATATACTGCGCCGCGTCAGGAGACTGTTTGTAGCACCTCATTATAGGCTTGTTAGACTGTATAGAAATGTGGATTCTTGTTAGTCCAGTTAGAGTAGAAACTGCGGTTTGTTGACTCTTGCTAAAGACTTTAAAGAAATGCAAAGATTACCACCAAACTGTAGACCATTTCATTGCTGCTATAGATTCATTAACCTCCCTAGCGCACTACTGAGGTCCAGATTTCTGTACCAAAAGCGCACCATGGAATTTTTTTTATGTTGTAGGCCTGTAACTTCCCAAAATATGTCCGTGCATGGGTCTTATAGACATTCTGAAAATAATAATGTTTGAAACACACAATTATGTCAACATTATCTGAATGATAAAATCTCTAAAATACATATTTTGTATGATAGAGTTCAAAACAATATGTATTCATATTTATGTTTTTTTACATTCATAATACAATTTTTATTCAATTGGAAATGTGTTATTTGGTTTTTTACTTTGAATTGTATTGGATACAGTTATCACTGTATCCAATACAATTCCCTTTGGCACCCTCTTTCCCCTTGGTGTGATGAACACACCAGGGGAGAAAGGGTTCCCTGCAAATGGCACATCTGGAAATCACACTGGGAACAATATCCTCCATAAAAGACTGTTCTGGCTGGTGTGATTTACAATTGAATCTCCCGTCAATTAAGGGGTCCATTCTCCTCCAGCTTCTCCTTCAGATGGAAGCCCCATAGCACAGCACAGAATAGTAAATCTGCACTGCCAGGGCCCTGATCTTCTGACCTGATGGCTCCATCTCGTCCATTGCTACACTGACAAGTGCTGGACGAGAGTCCATTTTGTCCAGACAGTGCTGGACGAGATGGACCTGTCAGGAAGCGGCATAGGCAATATTCGAATTTGCGATCCTTCGCAAATAATTCTATCAATATTCGATTCTATATTCACGAATTCGCAATCGTGCACAATTATAATCGCCTTGTAATTACCTTTAAAATGAATGGTCACACGCTATTGTGCTATTTATTTCCGCATTGCGATTATATATTCACAATCCATGCCCATAAGCATCCCTATGAGAATATTCGAAATTGCGAATATGCGCCGCCTTATTTGCGAAATTTGTGAATTCTGGAATAGCCGATATTCGCAGAATATATTCGAAATTCGAATATTCAAGCTCAACACTAGTCAGTAACAGCAAGGGGGGTTAAAAACTACTTCAGTGACACTAGTAAGTATTAAAAGTGCACCTAAAATCAAAAGTAAAAAAACACCAAAAATAGGTATTACATTTTTACTTATCTCTAAACTGTCCCAATAGCTCAAAGTTGCTCAAAACCTTACAAAATTTATTTAGCTATCTTGCTGACATCTGTGGGAGCCGCCATTTTAGATTCAGTGTTAGCTTCCAGTCTTGAATGGGTTAATGCTACAATAACACCGGGGGCCATTGTGGGGCCACTAAATACAATGTGTGTCAATGGACACAAAGTGAAAGCAGAAAAAAAATCAACGTGAATAGCTGATAAAGCAATGTCGGATGCCGCCCGCCTCGGCGGTGAGGAGATAATCCACAGAGGGGGAGGGGTGAGGGGAGAACTATGCAGACATCACCATACAGGTAACAATTTCTTATTTACATATTGCTCCAATAATGTGGGGTTGACTACCTAGGAGGAAAAGTTTGTCTGGTGGGTTAAGGTGTGCTTTAAGCTCATGTACTTGAATCTGATATTGACCTCCTGTAACCTTCTGCACATCAGCACTCTGTCCAGGAGAGGGAATGGCAGCAAAGTGAGCCAGGCAGTGCTCATGGTATAGGGACTTTATGGTATACAGCTGTCCAATCAGCTCTAAGAATCAGGCACCTAAGGCTGGCCATACAATGGTTGTTTTAGTGTTTGATTCCCGAATGATCGATTGCCGTTTGTTTGCGACGATCGTTCTGTGAACGATCGTTCTGGAATCAAGCACTGCCCACCTGGAGCAATGGATCTCGCTCCAATAAAATGGGATCTGACATGGTAAATAGAGATGATAAAATTGTTTGATTAGCTGACTTTGTGAGCTGATTGCAAAGCCTCTGAAAATTATATCAACACCAAAATTGCTGGGGATGTAGAGAAGGGTTGTGTTTTACTCTAGCACATGAATAAATTAAGTTCAAAATCAAAGTTGAAAGTTTGATTTTCTAAATTTTTTTTCATTGACTTTGAACTTAATTTATGCAAAAACTATTTTTAGTTAGAGAAATACTTTTTTTGTAGTATACCCCAATCCTTCCCTACATCTTCAGCAATTTTACCATGCACAGGGGCTTTGCAAATAGCACGAAATCTTCAAATAGACAATCTCTATTGATAAATCCCCATTCAAAGTACCAGACAGGGGTTGATGCAAATAATGACGCAAAGAATCTTCGAACGACGCCGCACTTGATGGCAGGTGGATTGCACAGGTATCGACCCATGTATGGCCAGTTTAAGATAGCAGAGATATGGCTTCATCAATGTGTACTCCTTCATAGTCCAAGTGCAATGGAGCATTCATTAGGAAAATGGCCTGGCTGGTTTTGAATAGGATATTTTAATTATACAGCTGGTTGTTAAAAACTTTGCTATAAGTAGATGTTATTTAGCATTATATACTGTATATATTCTTTAATGTGGCAGGTTCATACTGATCTCATCTCAGAGGAAGTGAGTTCATTAAAGACAGTTGCCAATCTTCCCAGGAGTGAATATCCCAGCTCATTTACTGCAAAGTTATATAATTCAATTTCTGGAGACATTGCAAAAAACATCAGCTACTTGTCAGACTCTCATTTAGCATGTTAAATGTTAAAGTTCTTCTGGAAAAATGTACTGTATTTTTTGGACTATAAGACCATAAGACACAACCAAAGTTTGGAAAGAAAATTATGGGGGGAAAAAAGATTTGCAGCCATTTAGATATCAAGTGAATATACAGAATGTTCCAGAAGTGTGCAGGACTGGACCATGCAGTATTTAGTTTATAATACTATATTTATAATCTATATTCTTCCAGCCAAAAGGCCAGTTCCAGGAGGGGTCTTCACTGAAGGGCTTAAACTTTAGCATGTATTTATACACTAGCAGTACCCATTCTCTGAACACATATTACAGTCTGGCACTGAACAGCTTACCCATGAGCAGCTATTTACATATGGGAGGAGATATGAGTCTTTGACACAAAATGTATTCATTGCAATGCAGAATGTTAATGTAAATACACTCATGCTATCTAATTGTAAAATGTGTCTCTCCATCAAGGTGGGTTTACACCTGTAGATTTTTTCGTTCAATCCCTGCCCGCTTTTTTTGGTTGTTGAACAAAATCTAGAATGGCCATTTGTTTGATGATACATTTGTTTGACCCCGACACAAAAATAGTTCGAAAGGTCATCAACATTTGGTGATTTTTTATTTTGTTGTTGTACTTTCAATGTATTTTCATTCGATATCGGGATGACACAAAAAAATCTAATGTTGCATTACTAAATGAACGACGATGTTCCCACAACGACATAACAAACAAAATCGAATTTGGCATTTGACTGAATAAAAATCTACACGTGTAACCCACCTTAAGTTGGTCAGTTTATTGAGAGAATGGTCTGGCTAGTGCTAATGCAATAAGACCTCTTCTTGGCCGTGGGCTTTTGGCTTGGGCTGGAGGGAATGAAAATTCACGTCCTCCTGTGAGGCAGATCAGTACATTTCAGCATCCGAGATTTTTTTTTACATATGCCGCCAAAGGCAAATAATTACACACAATAAGCCGAGGGGTCAGAGCCACGCCATACACTCCGGGGTGACCCCTAAAACCACAAATACCAGTTAATCCCGGTGTGCAAAAAGCTCCGCATGTTCGCCCTTTGGGCTTCTTCAGGGAGATGATCTATGGTTGACACATTCATTAAGTCCTCAGATAGGTTTACCCACTGATATGCCAAGAAGAGGGCGCTTATTGGGCATACAAATATATTAAATCCGAATCAATAAAGGGGAGTTCAGTATCACTGATTAATGTATTTCACTCCTGATACTACCTTTGTTCAGTCCATAATACGAAGAATAGTGTAGGAACAACGATATACATTAATGCAAGAGGACACGTATATACTTATATTATCTTTTCAATACATTAATGCAGAACACTATACCAATTATAGGTGTACTAATTTAGTAGTAGACTTCAGTGAATGATTAATTAAGGGTACACACTATTAGTGGTGATATAGTGACAGTTCGCGTTAGTGAGAAGACATCTAATTTAAACTCACCGTATTATCATGGCAACACAGTCAGCCGATAGATTAAAGTACGGTGGAGGACGCACAAGAGATTCCAGAGACTAGGCAGTATGGGCGAGTATGGGGGCACCCAGCCAGGGGCCTCCAGTGGGGAGCCCTAGCTGGGGTGCCAGGACCCTAATCGGTCCTACGAAACACTAAGGACAAGGCCACCTACTGGGGAAGGAGACAGGGCAGCACAAAGTTCGGGGAGGGGGGAGGAAAAAGACTGACAACCAGCAAAGACTTTGTACATCAGTAGTGAGAGTAAGGGGTTACCCTGTTGGATGTACCCTCAGGGTAACACAGAATCCCTGTATCGGAGCTGTCTACCAGATGGTTTCTAAACAACGAGGAAGGTTAGGTGAGTTAGGGAAACCTATGGAACCAATGATACAGTACTTACTGGCTTGGAGACCTCAAAGCACCGTGTAAGGTGCTGAACCCACCCCGCCCTAGCCACCTATGACGACCTAGCATCTAACCCCTATATAACAGCTGTCCCATTAAGGCAAGACCGCTAAGCGGTGGAGAAGGGAAAAACCTAGTGCACCCAGTCCGCATCTGCTGCCCAGGCTTCTTCCCGGGTTTGCAAAGATGGAGGTACGCTGGTGTAATTATCAGGGAGAACGTCCCATGGAGTGGGCGTAGTGTTGCCGCCCTCACTCTATTCCATCCACCGAGCGTCCCGCCCTGCCCAATTAAGAGCTCTATTCTTTGCATATCATGTGTAATACCTCATGCGACTTACTGATGGTCATACCATAGATCAAATCCTCCCTGCAGAAGCCCAAGGCGAAATATGTCGAGAAGATCGCTGAACCACAGTCATAGCATTTTTTGCACCCGTGGATTAAACGTGGTATTTGGGTGTTTAAGGGGGTCACCCCAATGTATGGGCGGGGCTCTGACCCCTATGGCATTATTTGTGTACTGCACTCTTTTTATGGATGTAAAATGTTTTTATCTATGAACGACTGTTCCTCTTAACACCCCTCCTTCCTGGTCACTCCCGGCTGGTAGAACCATTCTTCCATGGTCCCCCACCCTAGTGAAATGACCACTATTCTTTCTTTCTATTATTCTAGGGGTGAGGCATTTAACCACCAGGGCCCTGGTTCTTTTTCCCTCCACACTCCTTTCCTCTTATAATAGTCTTATAGTAGCCGAAAAATACGGTATTTTGAACAGAAACCAAAGTAAAATATTTGGATGAAAGAACTACTGATAAATTACCCCAACAAATCCCTGATAAGTCCAATCACGGAAGAAGCGTTGGGATCTGGAGTGGACTATGGACTGCTCCACCCGGGCCCACCAGGATTGTGGACTTATTTTAACTTAAACCTGAATTCTTAGTGTGGGGACCAATGCTCGTGATCTCAAAGGGGAGTGCCTGACTTGTACTATGGAACACCTTGTTAAGTAACTGTGTCTTGATGTTTAATAAGGTAAACGTCAATCCCTTGACTAGAATCGCTCACTCGCACACTCAAGCCTAAAATCCATACAAGGGTCTGGCCACCCCTGGGTTAGTTCCCCCGTTTTCCTTCAAATTATCCTTACTGGATGTGTGAGCTGGCTACCAGAGTCCCCCCCCCCCCCTCTGCCTACAAAGCTAAACAGACCCATATAGAGATGAACAGAGGGGCCAGGGCACATAGAGGTCCCAGTGGGTCTACCTGAACTCCTCTGTATACCAATATATTGCCCAATTAAAGAGCTATCTGCATGACAGATAAAGCTTGGCAAAAAACAGTTTATGAAACGGGACAATGATACCAAGTACACTAGCAAATCTAGGACAGAATGGCTGACAAGAAAAAGAATCACTGAGTTCCAAGGCCATGTCAAGGCTCAGACCTCAACTTGCTGTTGCAGGACCTTAAAGTGGATGTGCACTCAATATGTAAAAATAACATATGCAAAATTAAAGTTTGACTCACCTCTGAGCTTGTATGATGATGACTTGGGGCTCCATGTTCACTAAAAGAATATACTTGCCTGCTGTTCTGTAGAATCCTATGAGCCATTTCTTCTTAATTCACCAGGCTTCCGAGGGTAAGCTCCAGGTGCAATCTTGCGGTTGGCCACTGGGGGCGTTCAATGGTTTTCTTTGGGAATTTTCCTAAATGTACTTTCATTGAAATGCCAAGATCACAGAATCACCCAGCAAACACTTTGCTCTCACCGTGTCTTCACATAAGCATGACCATGAAGTGAAGGAGGGCTGCGGGCATCTTCTTAAATGACTCAATACAAGTGATTTTTTTTATGCATTCCTCCCCATTGTCGGCACTCCTAGTGCCATTCATGTGTAAATCATTTTCTGGTGGTAGCTAAGCTTTAAGGGATCATTCATATGACTTTCTGAAAGCACCATGTTTCCAGTGCCCAGACACCCAAAAAGCGCTTAAGCTGGTAAGACCTGACACAAGGAGTCTCCCAGATGCTTTTTGGTCTGATTGATATGCTTAACATGTGTGTGTTTTTAAATGCTCTGCAAGTGCCTGTATACAGTACACACAGTGCGGGACCCGGAACATGAAGGGGGGGGGGGGGGGGGGGGGGGGGGGCACCTGTGAATCTGTGTTCAAAAGTTCAAAAGCAGAATGGGCCAAATTTCTTTGAACAAACTACTAAACTAAAGTATATTGTTGCTAAAGGTGGCTCTACATACTATTGAATTACCGGGTGTACTTAATTTTTCCCACTTGGCTTTTCCATTGGCTTCATTTTTTTATATATATAAAGAATAACCTAGTATGAATCCTTATGTGTGATTTTATATCTCAGATTAGAATAGCATTATTTAAGAACCTATTTAAGACAAGATGATTTTGTGTTATGCCCTGATACCTTAAAATTTTGAGAGAGTGTGCTTTCTTTTTCTCAAAGCTGTATATATCTTCCTATAGTTTCACATTAAGCCATTTAAACCCTCAGCACAAGCTGCATAGCCCACACCCCCTTCTCCTCCTGTCTGACCTTTAGTAAAATGAAGACATTCTCCGTCTGCGAGATATCAGGAAGGCATACGCCGGCCTGCTCTCTCCGCTAATTAGTGCGAGTAAAACTTTCTTGCCCAAAACTTTTCACAGAACTTTCTTAGTCTTGATTGTGTGTTTGCTCCTTGAGGAGCGATCAGCAGAAATGTTTGCAGACGGAGAAAGAGCGCACGGCAGCTGTAAGCAAAACACATCCCTCTAGAACAGATACAGGTGCGTAATGTAGCGAGATTTGTGTGGTGTCATCGTGGTGCTGGAGATAAGGTGGGAGGCTGTTGGAAGAAGAGGGGGAATGGATATGGAGCTGGTAATTGGGCCTGCATATATCATCCTGAAACAGCAAAAACATTGCTAATTAGAGGAGAGAGATACAGGGTCCCTTCCTAAATGTAACGGAGACAGAGGGTATAATTAGCGCATCGGACAATCCCCTTCGTTAGTTTCCCGCATTCTGAGGGACAGTGCAGCTGCTGTCCCAGCTGGTTGGCTCTGGCGTCTTCTGCGCCAGCTGCTGTGAGATTCTCATGGCGCTGACATATCCCAGAAATTATTGTGCCACTTATAATTAACCCTTTCCACCATAGGTGTCATTTAATTGGGAGATATCGTTATCAAATCTCATTGCTAGATTTTATGGAGTAGACCTGTCAGTCTCTATGGGGATCAATATTGATGGACTTTTCACATTGCGTATATGAAGTGTCAGTTTTCATAAGCATGTTCCTCTGTAGAGTAACTGCATGGACTCGATCCATTGGTGGGGCATCTCAGTCCTGATACCTTTCAGAGGAACCTTCCAGTCAAACTGGAAAAGAAGTCTTGATACGATTTATAACCTGCTCAGGCTTTCACATTTTCATCCATGCTGTACCTTAGTACATCTTTCCACCCCTCTTCATGGTGTCCGTAAAATGCTGATACTGGAACACACCTGCTAGTGATGCTGGAACACCTTCCTGAATATATCAAAATCAGTGCTAAGATATGTTGGCATCTAAGGTTTACACCTCATCTCTTTAAAAGCTGACATCCATAAATTACATAGGAGGTGAAAATATATAGGTAAGACACTTTGGGTATCTAATCTATATAAGATACTCTGTGTAAATAAAATATATCAATATGTCAATTGGAACTGAAGACCTGCAGTCAAAAAATTACCACAATTAACTTTTTTTTAGTTAGAAGAGGCTCTTTTGGCATAAAAGCTTATGACCATAGAGTCAGATGTTGGGCAGGAGAGACATTGTTGGTGGCCTTTCAATAGAGTAATGTAGCGAGATCCATAAATATGAAATAGGAAATAAGACATGTTTGCCCAGTACTGCCAAAACCCTTCCCAAAGCAATAAGATGTATGGGTGGTAACATGGCTGACCTTCCACACACAAGTTAATCTCATCAGGTTGATCCAGAACAGCGGGGTACATGATCGGAAGTGCTGCCACATGACATTGGTCTGGGTCACCTAAAATTTGTGGGCCATCCAGCAAAACTTTGTATGCCTAATATTCCTAAACCCCAACCCAACCAAGAAACCAAGAAAGGGTCCAGGGGGTAAATTTTTCAAGTAGTAGGCATCAGCTTTGGCCCTGTACTGGTCAATTGGAGCCTGCCTACATAGCTATGGCCACACTATCTGGACAAGAGAGAGACAACAATGCAGTATGCAAGATTATAATGATTACAATAATAAAAGATTAATATTTTACTGTGTGTTAAAATGAAAGCTTGTTGGACTAAAATATAAATCCTGTGCTACGATATTCGCAATAAACCTGTGTTTAGCTGTATGCCTGGAGTTCACACAATTTACATAGAACGTTTGTCTTTACTGGTACACAGTTCAGAAAATGTCAACAATAGTAGAGAAAAAAGGTGCAGCTGCCTATAGTAAGCAACATAAACCATAAAACAGGTGATGGGTCTCATTTGAAAAGTTTTGGAACCTCCTCAAAAACAAATATAGGTGATCTGCCTAACAAATGAGATGCTTTAGCTCTGACACACCATGCAAATGGTTTAGTTAATAAACAGAGTAGTGCACCCGCTGAAAATATCATTTACATACATCATTCAACACAGCCCACAGTACCATATGTTCCAAAGTCTGAGAGCGGAGAGACTTGCAGCCATAACCATGAGGAGTGATTTATTAAACAGAACCCAACACAGTGGACTAGAGGAAATCATAGCACAAGAACTTGATAAAACTTGAGTCACAGTTACCATTTAAAAACAAATATTGTATTGTCTTTTTATTACTTTATCCGCATGTTACCTCTCCGACCAGTCTAATGAAATTGAATTCACCAGTCATGTGGCAACCCCTTTGCCATCATGCACATTACAAGACATGGGGTTGTGTATTGAATGGCTGAACCTCAAGGGTTTTAATGGCTGTTGAGTGAGCAAGGATAAAGTTTAGTAGCTCTCCAATCCAAAATAAAAGTACAAACATTAGCCCTTATTATCTGGAGGTAAAAATTCAAACAATTTTCCAGTTTCTATTGCTCTTTGTCCACACTAAGAACATTCACTCTCACCCTTTGCTCTGGTTACCACTGTGACCCAAAATGATGGCTAATGCAAATGTTTACATTGGTCCTAAGGAAACCTTTCAATAGAGACACTTAAAGTATCTCACAATGTGAAAATATTTAAAATATACACTGCATGACCCACAAAAAAGTCGCTACCTGAATTTAACTAGGCAAATAGGTACGATCCTCCTATTGGATAATGACTGCATGTTCAGCAACAGAATGTGCTCCAAGAATGAGGTCAGCTGACTACCTGAATATACTGAATGACTAGGTTATGCTATCAATGGATTTTTTATTTCTTGATGGCACGGGCATATTCCAAGATGACAATGCCAGGATTCATCGGGCTCAAATTGTGAAAGAAAAGGTTCAGGGAGCATGAGACATCATTTTACACATGGATTGGCCACCACACCTTAAGCCCAGACCTTAAGCCCATTGAGAATCTTTGGGATGTGCTGGAGAAGGCTTTGTGCAGCTGTCAGACTCTTCCATAATCCTGAGGTGATTGGTCATTAGGGACCAAGGCACACAGAGTGGCTCAGCCCCACATATCATACACATCAATATTTTTTTCATCAGATAAAACATGAAAAACTCAAGAGAGGTCTGGTCATCTGACCGCTCCTGAAGTTCCCCCAACGCTTTTTAGCCCTCAGGTGTTGGCCTCATTAGGAGGGAAAGGTAGGTTCTAACTTGAAATCATAGTTAAAGGTTCATGCAGTTGCCAAGGGTGACCTAAAGTTAGGTGTCAGTCACCTCATGAGGAACCCAATACTTGGACCCCTACCTAAACTTCTGACCTATCAATATGTATGTAGCAATAAATTGTTCCCATTTACACTTTGTCAATGTTCCCATGCCTATTTTGAGCCGCAAACTTTTCCAATCCAAGCAAAGGTACACAGTGGCGTAGCGAGGGGGGTGCCGAGGGGGCCATGGCCCCGGGCTGCGTATCAAAAGGGGCGGCGGCAATCACTATGATATTGTGTGTGCTGTGTGGGGTTGCTAGGTGGAGGGGCGGCGTATCAAAAGGGGCGGCGGCAATCACCATGATATTGTGTGTGCTGTGTGGGGTTGCTAGGTGGAGGGGCGGCGGATTTCCGGTCGGCCCCGGGCGACGAGGGCCCACGCTACGCCACTGAAGGTACACTTATGAATAAATGAATTAGGGCAACGATGATGGCCACATATAAGACATTTGTACAGAAGGCCGAAAAAAACAAAAACAAAAAACGAAATTAAATACAAAGAGGAGGATGGGATGTAGTAGTGAGGATATGAAAATCAATAGAATGGTATATCAATATAATGGTAGCAGTAGGAACAGCCTTTAAATGACATCCAGATCTCCCAGGGTGCCCCTCAATTGCTCCTCAGCATACCATGCAGAGGAGCGAAACATACATAATAGATTTCAGTTGGTCCAATGACAATTTTAGCAGGAAACATTTCCATGTTTTGAAGAAATGGTCTTCTAAATAGTCATCTTTCTTGTGGGCATGAAGCTGCTCCATGAGCATAATATGGTGCAGCTTATTCGCCACTTCATCTATAGTTGGTGGTGTTGCTTGTATCCATTTTGTCAAAATAATTTTTTTGATTCCCAAGATACAAATAAAATACAAATAAAATTTTAAATAATCTTAAAATCCATGTGTTCTTACAATGAGATCTACCTGACATAAACTTATCTGTCAAGTGTTTGCCCCTAATAGCAGGCTTCACAGAGATAATAGCTGATATATCTAGAAAGATATTAGAAAGAGAAATATTCATCCTGCTCCCCGGCACATACTGATAAATAAAGGAGTCAAGCCAAAATGCCAGTGCCAGAGCCTCTCATAAAAAGAGTCAAGAGCAGGAGCATGTAAAGGAAACAAAACCAGGAGAGGGTCAAAAGGAAATAAACTATGCTCACCTTTAAGATCAAGACCCTATGGTGAAAAGAAAGGCCTGCGCTAGTAAGAACACTCATCATTATCAGTAAATCAAGCCATCATTAGGCTGAAAAAAAAAAACAAACCCATCAGAGAGATAGCAAAAACATTTGACTATCTAAAAAAACCAAACAGGAACACCAGATTATAGTTTGCCAAACAACATCTGAAATAGTCTTCACAGTTCTGGAACAACATCCTATGGACAGATGAGACCAAGATCAACTTGTAATAGAGTGATGGGAAAAGAAGAGTATGGAGAAGGAAATGAACTGCCTATGATCCTAAGCATACCACCTCATCAGTGAAGCATGTTTGTGGTAGTGTCATGGCATGGGCATGTATGGCTGCCAATGGAACTGGTTCTATTTATTGATGATGTGACTGCTGACAAAAGCAGCAGGATGAATTCTGAAGTGTTTCGGCAATATGATCGGATTCTCATATTCAGCCAAATGCTTCAAAACTCATTGGACGGCGCTTCACAGTGCAGATGGACAATGACCCAAAGCATACTGCAAAAGCAACCAAAGAGAAGGGTAAGTCAATCCAATGACCAAGTCAATCACCTGACCTGAATCCGATTGAACATGCATTTCACTTGCTAAACACAAAACTAAAGGAAACAAGCAGGAAGTGAAGACAGTTGCAGTAGAGGCCTGGCAGAGCATCACCAGGAATGAAACCCAGCATCTGGTGATGTCTATGAGTTCTAGACTTCAGGCTGCAAAGGATTTGCCACCAAGTATTAAAAAGGGAAAGTTTGATTTGTGACTATTATTCTGTCCCATTACTTTTGGTTCCTTAACAAGTGGGAGGCACATATGCAAACTTTGGTAATTCCTACACCGTTCACCTGATTTGGATGTAAATACCCTCAAATTAAAGCCGACAGTCTGCAGTTAAAGCACATTGTAATTCATTCTAAATCCATTGTGGTGGTGTATAGAGACAAAAATTCTAGAATTGTGTCAATTTAACAATATTTATGGACCTGACTGTATATTATGAAATGCTGATCATTGCTCATGTTATTTGTAAATGGTTTGCCCCAACTTCTAGTTTCACTTTGTTCAGAAAGTCTTGAAAGAACCTGAGAAAGAGGCGGTAATAAAACTATGTTACATGGTGGATTTAGAAAACCAGAATGTGCAATGTTAATGGTGGAGACAGACTAAAGGTAGCCATACACAGGTCAATTATTTCGAGGTCCGATCATTTTGTGTGATTCAAAATCAAGTCAGCCGAACATCAATCGATTGTACCACCACACATTGTAGATTCACAACCGATTGATTCCTTTGCTGAGTTTGCTCGTAAGTACAGTTGAATATGAATTAATCACAATAACTAGAAAAGCGTCAGATACCTGAACAGTAGTGATGGCCCGAACTATTCGCGGCGAACATCGCATGTTCGCGTTCGCCCATGTTTTCGAACATATGGCAAGTTTGGTTCGCCCCCTATCTTTTAACATTGCAGAAACTTTGACC
>CM070040.1:50505739-50521062 GCA_036250615.1 Ptychadena robeensis
ACCATTAATACATGGGTGTGCTGGCAGCCAGTGGACTCATTAGAATGCATTCTGTAGATAAGACCCGTTGCATGACAGTTTGGGATGTGTTGGCATTATCCCAGCTACCCAACTAAAGTGCAGTGGTGTTACCATGGGCATCAGCATGGACTGGGAAGCATCTTTACGTGCCCTAGATTCCTGTAGAAGAGATGGCTGTCCTTGATTCCCTCTGGGCAGCCTGTTACTGTCTTAACTGAATGTCAAGCAGTCTTTGGGGGAAGCAGGGAAAATTGGCAAGTGTGAATGTTTGCTGGTATATCTTATGATCGTTAGTACAGCATATAAGGTGCGTTCTATGAAGTTGTTGTCTTTGCGTTAAATCAATCAGTGTTGCAAGTATGCTTGCCTACTGCTATTGCTTGATTCCTGAATCGGTACAAAAACTGAGGAGGAAATAACATATCCATAATATTCGTGGTGTTTCTCCTACTCCCAGCATCTCCTGAGGTCTGTTTATTGTGGTGATACAGCAGTCATTGTCAGACTTTAAGGCAGTGAGTCAGAGAGAACTCCCAGCAGCCCAGAGAATGATATGAGATGATAAGCCAGAGTCTGGACACAATTCAAGGAGTTCCCAGGTATAATGCTAGCCATACACATGCCGATAAGCGGGACATTTTTAACATGACCGACAGGCGTTCGCGCTCGCGCGGCATGTGCCCAATGGGGCGGACAGATCGCCCCACTGCTTGGCCGGCAGCGAACGGAAATGTCCGTATTCTTGGCCGATGGCAAGCCGGGAAGATGCCATAAGCTGTACAATGAAGAACGGCGTCTTCATTGAAGCTTATGGCCGGCACACAAGGGTGCCAGCCGACTGAAGGGGCCCCATAATGCACCGGGGGTGCAAACGTGATGACGTGTACGGAGAGGTCTGTCTGACCTACTCGGGCGTGGTATGGCCAGGGGTTGTGTAAGTCACCGGGTGGGTCCCTTAGGCCCCTGGACCAGCATGCCCCAGGGCCCCAGAGAATTTAGAGAAGCTCCCAGAAGACAGACACATACAGAGAATACGGGCGTTTATTATCAGGAGAGAAAGCAGAGGAAGAAGCTAGCAGCATGGGACACATTCGACAATTCAGCCTGGTGGCCGCGCAGCCGGTAGCATAAATCATGCGCCATTCCATGCTCACAGACCGCACTACGCATCCTGCTTGCAGGCTTAACACGGGACCAGTGCTGCAGTTCCCCTGGGGGGGTGGATCATGGGTCTAGTCTGGCTGACTGTATCAAGTCTACTGGCTGCATGTTGCTCTCAGCTTTCTCGCCTACCTGCATCGATGCCTCATCAAAGCTGGAGCATGCGTGCCACATTGTAGCTGACCCATCCTGGGGTAAGGGAGATTTTGTGCTTACGGGGCACTCCGTGCGTGGAATTAGGGGTAGCGGTGGGAGCTGCCGGCCCGCCTTCGAGTCTATCAAGAGAACGTTTATCTGGACTTGTTACTGTGGACTGTTGCCGTAACTTCAGATTGATTGTTGCACCATGTGCATAATGGTTACTAGCAAGACCCCACCTTCAGGGCCTCACATATCCAAAAGTCCAGTTTTGAGCATAACAGCCGTCTGTCGCTGACTTGATTCCTGTGTTCGCACATTAGTACATATTTCTTTTTGGGGAAAAGAGTGGGTATGTTGGTGACTATTAGGATCCTCCCTTTGCAAGTAAAAGGGTAAATGGCAACAAGGAGGCATGTTGAAATTTCAACAGCTTTAACTTGGAACTTTATCCAAAACATTTTCAGTACCCCTATGGCCAATTCCTCCTTGCAGCTGCTTTCCTAAAAAATAACTCAGAATTCGTAGAGGTCTGCTTTAAAAACACCCAATCCATAGACTGAGATAACCTTACATTTGAGCAGACTGTTTTTCTATAGTGTGATTTAACCGGTTAACGCATTTGCGCTCAGATGAATGTCTTCAGTGAAGCGTCCCCCCATCCTCTGATTTATTCTTTTCCACTCGAATTTATAGGAGAGCAACATGTGAGCAGTCCGGAAAAGTACAGAAAGCTAGGGGTCATAACAGGCCCCCGATCCCTAAATTGGCCGAGTAGGTTACTCTCCGTGTTTTAACTGTCACAAAAGAGCGAATGGATGCGGTGTCAGGGAAAGCCTGGGACACAGAAAAGCCATTTACTTTTTAAAGCTTGGCTGGATAGAATGGTTGTTTCTAGCTATTGTAAGTATGCTTCTACTTTGCTTTGAAAAGATAAGTTACAAAGGGGACTGCATAAGGGTGGCTGAGTTATGAAGTGCTCTGTGGCGGCTTCTCGAGATAAAGCAAATATCAAACTTTGTGCCAAGCAGGCAAAAGATTCTGTTAAGGGTACGTACACGGAGGACTTGATGAGCAGTCCAATGGATTTGAGCGTCAACTCCGATGGGCAAAAGGTTGAGATCACTGTTGCTAGCCTTTCACACAACTACATTAAACAAATTAAGGATCCGTAAGGACAAGAATTGCTAAAATGCGAAAGATTCACACATCCCCATGTTTGACCAGATGATCATTGATAACAAAATAAGACATCATAGTAAAACATAAAAAAAGAAAAATTCTCAAAAAAATTACTTTCTACGATCCAATTTAGACCTTTAACTATATTCCAACTATTAGTATTTTCCAAAAAGCTTTTATTATTTATTGGCTCTCTATGGGTAATATCAGTGGAGTAGGCGTGTTTTGAACCTCCAACCTGAAGAACCAGGAAACTCTTGGCTTTGACGAAACGGACCTCAAAGCCCCAGCCAGCCTCCATAGGTGCTGCATTGCATTTCTCTGTTGAAGTTGCTGATCTGCATGCATTTGTATGTTAATGTGAAGTTTACCCCATTCTTACGACCCTCCAACCCCAATAAAATTAAAATAAAAAAACCACAAATGTTACTTTATGTTCATCCAAATGTCCATCTAGGCTTAAGAATCTTATTAATGACTTCTTGTTGTGTGAACACTGCAGGTTTGTAGAGCTCTGCCGTCACATCCAGCACCATTCATCTCCTAGTCCTTCATTAGAAATTGTGAGTCATGGTATTGATTAGCATTTCGTTACAAAATGGCTCTTTTTAATTAGTTTCTTCTCTCCTTTAAAAGGTCTTTTTAGTTAGTGAGCAATTGCAGCAGTGTTCCTGCTAATAAATGTGGTTGGTCGGAAAAGCATCCTTATCAGTTGGAACGGTGGCCACTCTAACCTGTCATGTGCTCCCCTTCCTGGGAATTGCTGTCCGTTCCCTGCAACAATGTTGCTGGGATTCAGGCTGGGGACATAGGGATCCAAATAAAGGAACATGTATTCCTTGTTTTTACATAGTGAATTCAAGGGAATAGGACATCAGATGATAACAATAGTTTATCAGAGGTTCTACAACTTTCAGTCTGCCTTGACACTGTTGTCGATTCATAAAAAAAAAAGCCTTTTAAAGCAAGCTTTCATTTACATGTGTACTACCCTAAACCCTAAACTCTCTTAGAATGGTTATTCGAAATTTTATGAAGAAATGATGGACGGAAAACAATGTAGGAATGCTTTTAATTAGTCATCCATCTGATAGCTTAGGATACTGGTATGTAGTGATGGCCCGAACATGTCGGGGGCCATTTGTGGATAAGACTTTAGAAAAAGTCTGACGTCCGTTGTTACAGTTATGCTAACTCCAACAATGTGTCTGTGACCCCCCATGTCTACCGACAAAAATTATCTTTTTTAGATAATGCACTGCTGATCCGCCGGTGGAAGAATACCCCACGCCGGCGCATTGTGAGATAAGCTTTTAGATCCCGGTGTAGTCCCTAATATTCTGTGCAGGTGGGATACAAAAAGGAACTTGACAGAAGAATGGAGCGGTATGGTATTATTTCACCAGCAGGATCTTTTTTAGATCCCTCCGCGGAGAAAATAGCACATGCTGCGTGAACACGGTGGCCATCCATAAAACTTAGGTATGTATGTCATGGTGACTGCTCATGGTCCACCAGGCTAGCTCCCCCGCCCCGAGCTATTACATTTTCTGCGAGCACTGGTGATCAACGGAGCTGATTAAGCCGGTGCCAAACAGGAAGACTTCCTCTTTGGCATGTGATCGTCCAGCCAGGAACATCGTGGAAGGGTGAGGCCTTTGTTATTTTTACTTTCTCCTCACCATCCCAGCAGATAAGTGTGGGCCTGCTGGGAACATAACTGGATCCAGCAGCTTTGCTGCCAAGGGGAAGAGAAGGGGGGACGGACGGAAAGGGTGCGCCGTCATAGGTTGGGCACTGACACCCATCCACGAACACACGGGCCAGCCAGGTCCAGCATCGCGCGCCGAGAGCGCCTCATCCCCTCCCCCGACCGGGCCGCGCCAGGCAAGTCAGCTCGCAGCCCCACTGCCTCAGGCACCAGGGAGCCCCTCGCCTCTACACTCCTCGGGCATCAGCCGAGCGGGCACCTCAGTGGAGGATACCGCTCCCGGGGGGGGGGCTTCCGGGGCCCCGCCCACCGCTTCCACTCCACTGACCACCAGGCCCAGCAGGCGCAGGGACATGGGTCCCCGGCGCTTTTCAATGGGGGGGGGGGCGGACCCCGGAGACTCAGTGCCACGGATTGGGTTTTGATTCAGGCAGTTGGCACCCATTCTGTTCGCTTTGGGGTGCACCGAGGCAGCTCGCTGAGTGTTTGAATCGTCGAAAGGGGCCATTAACGCATTGGGCGGTGCGAGGCTGCTAATAGGTTCGGTCATATGTGCGTCCACACATGGTCTCTCCCCCAATGTTGATTAATTTGAAGTAGTGGTTACATGCGGGGTGTCCCATTTCCACCCATTTAGAACCGAGGTATAACGTCTGGATCCTCAGGCATTCTTACATGTATATGGGCAGAGCGAGAAACCGTGGTTCGTCGACGCGGCAATGCTCGGGGACCTAGACGAGGAGTCAAGTACATGGTTTGGCTTTCCGGTTTGACGGTGGCGGCAGTGTTTCAAGAGATTTTCAGACTTAGTGGAGTCAGATCCCACCCGACATCTGGTAGTCCACGCGGGGGATAATGACTTAGGGCAAAAGCCCAGGTTGGAGTTAATTCAGGGTATCATTTTTTGAGGATTTGGGAAATGTGCCCCCAACAAAATGCTATGTGTGTGGTCTGAGATCGTTTCCATGAAAACGCTGTCGCGTCGGGGCCGATGGAGTATTCCCACCATCTCCAGGCAAGCAGGATAAAGTTAATAGGGCGGTGGAAAGGTTTATTGAGGGACAGGGGAGTTCACGGATGGGCACAAATTAGTTTCGCGGAACCCGATGGAAACATTTTAATCAAGCAAAGGAGTTCAGTAACGGATTTGGGATGTGGGGTGTTTATTACAGGTTTGGTGGGAGCATTGAGGGGCATTCCTCCTTTGCGTGGGGGGGGGGGGTTGGAGCTTTTGCATTTGGAGGAGCTCGGACAGTGCCAAGGAGTAGGGCGGAGCTGGAGATATTTATGGTGGTATGTCAGTACGAAGGGCAGCACTTAGATGGTCAAAGCTGGGCGGGGCTAAGGCCCCCATTTATTTGGAACTCCCTGGAGTGGAAGTTTGGATGACCCCTCGAGTAGTATTGAAGGGCTGGTGGCGGTACGGTTGTTAAAGAAGGACAATTTGTTGGCAACTGTCGAGGCAGATCCAGGAATCTAATGTTATTTAATGGTTATTTAAATGGTTATTTAACAGTTAAAATTTGATTTAAAATATGTGATTTATATGCGCTTATTGGCTGTGGCCAAATATTTGTATTGTCCACAAAATCTCTTTATAATTAGTTTTTTAAATTGAATAATGCTTTTTCGTATTTTAGATTAAGATGGAGTTAAAAGGTAAAGGTACAGGGTATCAGTATCCATGGGCATGGGACCGCTTAAATTGCGTTTACATGGGTACGGGAAGGCAACTGGCCAGGATGTTATCCTCGGACACATTTCCTGATTTATTGTTGCTATTGCCATGGAAAATGTAAGGGGACTAGAGTAGCCACTTCATTTTGCACTCACCTGTTCTATTCTTCCTGTCATTAAGTTATTCAAATTATTACTATGGGTTCCATGATAGTTCATGGTTTCACTACCTGACACCTTCCTTAACAGATACATGGGATATATGTTATCAATATATGTAAGCAGGAGGAAGGAAAAAGGTTGCCCAAACCCCCAGTAGACAGGCGCAACGGCAGAATAACGGAACGGTAAGAGGGTTTTGATGGAATGCAAGGGTTTACCGTGGCCGGATGGAGAAAAAGATAGCCAAGAACCAGAACTGACGGATTCAGCAAGCTTCAAATTTGGCAGGGGTAATGAGCTCTAATTATGTATTGACCCTTTACACAACTTTTATTGTTGTATTTAGTCTTTTTACTAGCTTCTGATGCTAAGAGACAATCTCATGATTTTCCATTAACCAGATGCTGCCTAGGGTGAGCAGCACAGAGCGGTGTCTGGTGGTCATTTAATGGTAACCCAGCAGTAATACACAGGCTGTGCTCGCGGCTCAGGCTCACTTATTACGGGAGAGCTCTTGTCAGCTCATGTCTTGCAAAGTTACAGAGAAAGAGTGGCTGACGTTGTCTATCTCTTATCTGTCCTGCCAAGAGCAGGTACATTTCTAGGCTGTCTCCAGGGGTCCAAGACCATTTTCTAACTTCTGACTGTGATTAACCCATTGAAAGAGACTTGAAATATAGTTGTTCTAGATAAAAGCAGCGATAAAAAGACAAAGCCCTGTTCTCCACATGTCACCACTGTTAAAACTACAAAGGTCTGACCCACCCATCCTTTAACCTGGGAAATAGAAATGGTTAAATACTCCAAGAATAAAATTTTGGGAATATTGCGAACCTTCTGGTTTCCACCATGAAACGTTTCCTCCGAATAACACCCGCAGCCAGGGCACCATAGGCGTAGGGTGCCAGACTGGGGGGCGTTGCAGAAGAGGACGTGATGCGATCCAGGGGTGGGATTGGTAAGGGGGAAAAAAGGCAGAGGGAAGTGGACAGCGCCGATTTTGTCAAAGATTTACCTGCCCTCCCTCCCCAAAACTTTAGGGCGGTTTTTTCTTTTATGGTTTTCGTTTGCACCCCCGCCCCCCCCCCCTTATTTTGTTTTCTTGTAAAATTGTATTGTATCATGTTGTAACAGTTAAAGGTTCATTATTGTAACTAATGTTGGTTTTATTTGTTTAGCTTTCTGTCACAGAGGGTGCGGGTCCTGGCGTGCCTAGGAAGAAGAAAAATGGTGTGAACCTATTTTGGTGACGTGACTGGTGGAGGGGCATGACTTGGAGGACAACTGAGCTCATTACAGGGTCATGACCAAGAGGTTATGGTTAAAAGGTGGTGGTGAGGAGTCAAACGTGGCAGAGTAACCACTGAGCATGGTGTAGGTGAGGGCTGGTGGCTGGTACATGGGTTGGTTGTGTTATGTGGTATTATGACATTTAAGAAGGGGGGCACTGTAGGATCAGGTGTTTCATATTCTAATTGGGTAGATGTCATACCTGCATCGCATCGGGCCAAAAATATAATGCCCCACTTTTTCCGAAATATTGTGTTGTGTCTTTATTGAAGTTTAAATTTAAATGTCAGGTATATAATTTGAGCAACTGGAACAAGTCAACGCTCCCCCAGTCAACAAAACAAACAGATTTTAAAATATTTTGGTGAAATTATGCCCTTCAACACATCTACCTGTACAGTTGTAACAATGTCCCCCCACTGTAATCCATTCTGCACAGATCTCTTGAAGTCTCTAAAGGAAGTCTATCCACTTTCTTCTCGAAGAAAACACACCCAGGCCTAAGCAAAGACAGACCAGGAGCTAAGAAAAGTGTATTAAGCTGAGGGTCTACATGACAGGGATGAGAAGGGGACAGTAGTAAAAGGGGTAAGGTGACCATATACGGGTCCATTTTTCTTTCGATCAACTCAGCTACCTTTTGCTCAAATGTCCATTGAACAGGAGTCCGGTCATCAGATGTTCTGCTAACATGATGCCCACAAGCAGGATAGGAAGTTAGGAGGGAGAGTAACGCTCACTATATCCTAACTTTCCTCCCACGCATCATTTGCAAAAGTGGGGTAAAAAAAAAAGTATTCCACTTTCGGTATTTGGAATGAAATTGGCATGTGCGCATTCTAAATACAGTAAGTGACACTTTCTGTATCCGGGGTCGCTAAAATGGTTGAGAACCACTTATTTAGAGTAAGGTGGAATTGTTGTAATAAAAGATTACAACAAGGTGCAAAGATTCCCGCCATCCCTACCTTAGGCAAAGAATAATGGTAGATCCTGGGGGCATTAATAAAGTAATATGATGAAGTTAACATTTTCTGATTTTCTTTAAGATATTTTAATGTGGTTGGCAGGTTTTGGGTCTTTAAAGGTGGACAGTTTGGATTAAGATGGTTGGTAGGAATCTAGTGGTATCTCCTGTGTTTAGGTCAGAGTGAACTGAGCAAGTGTGGTGTGTGATCTCAGTGGGCCTGTGGGCATCCTTAGTTGTCCTCTAGTAGATGTGTGGCGGCTGAGGACCTACATAAACTAAGGCCCATGTGCCCAACCTGTGGCCCGGGGGCTGCATGCGGCGCTCTGTGTGTTCTTTGGAGGCCCCCCTCAGTTTTCCACTTGAGACCCCCGAAACCTAACTATTAATACATAGGGCATAGAAACTCACCTGTCTGCCAAATAGGAAGGTTATGTGCCCCATCGGTATAATCAATAGCTTTGAAGCACATAACCTTTGATGATATACATGACACAAAATGTGCATTACCATACAGCAGTGTTCCTTAATGCTTGAAGTATAATTTAAAAAAAAATTGTTATTTCAAGTTTTTAAAGCTTTAGTGATGCCGAAGGCCGCACCTGTGGCCCTCCATATCAACTCTGCACTAAGGCGGCTGGCACTGAAGATCTATATAGCTGATGTGATGGGACCTTCAAAGACTCGGAACCAGTAAAACTTAATGTAATTAAGATGTTATGTTTTGTATTAATAAAAGGCGCTGTGGTCATTGAAATCGAAATCCAATGTGTGCAGTGTATTATTAAAAGTGTACGTGGGGGTTATGAAGTTGGCGGTTTAATGTGTAAATGGCAAGATGAGAGAATGCAGGTCCATCTTCCCTATCCAAGTAATGGCAAATTGGCCATTTAGGCTCTTCTTAGGGTGATTTTAGGACTTACATAGGGAAAATATGTTTACTCCCTGGAATCCAATGGTGGATAAAAAAATGGTAAGTAATAGCAGAGAGAGGTATTGCCAAACTTCAGGTTTACTGTAACTTAATGGACTGTATGATCTGCTTACACCAACAAGGTACACATAGGCCAGAATACTAGATGGTTATATCTAAACATGTAATTACCTTTAGGGCATTAACATGGGTGTCTGTAAATACTTCGTTTTCAGCGCCTGGACATCCAGAAAGTGATACAGCCACAGACACAGTGATGACGCAATATGACGTGTGGATAACATGGGGCCCCACTTGTGCTTGCATACTGTGTTCGCCTGTGTGAATGCTTCCTTAAGCTTTAAGGCTTTGCTAAGAAAAACCTGTAGACTTTCATAATTTCTATCACCTTCTGAAGATAGTTGAGTTGGTTGGCTATCATGCTGACCTTTTTCATTCTAGATCAGACTACATATAAGGATTTTTAGGGGCTTTTTCCTCACTTTCCCTGATATGCATACTTGTTCCAGGTCTGTGACTCAGAATGTCCTGAATCCAGCAGCCTTTCATGACAGCCAGATGAGAAATGGCAGCCCCCAACTCTGACATGACAGATAACTTTAAAAACATGTCTGCCAACAGAAATGAATCTTTATCACCTTCCTTCCATAATGAAGACCTAATGACAGGCCCACTTTAATCCATTGGACTATCTTGCTATCTTGCAGAGACATCTCCGTCCTCCCACAGTTCTTCTCCACGGACGTGTACCTTCCACTCCAGACAGGCAGTTACAATCCATGGATTTGGGGAGGCTGGGAGGTCATTAGCGGTTTCAGTTCCTTTGAACAGACTTCTGTCCATTTTGGCCTAGGGAGCAATCGTCAGTAATGACAGCCAAGAACAATACAGCCCCGTTTGGCAGGGAATATTCATTTTAACAGGCTCGAGCTACCCTGGGAGAAGGCTGCTGTGAGCTTCAAATTCTTCCTTTTTTGGACAAGTGCAGACAAGGATTTTCAGGGCCTGTCTATATGTGCATTCAGCTGATGCAAAAAGGACACAATTGCAGGGCACAGCATTGTGGGTAATATGTGCGCCGCTCTGACCATTGGCATTTAGAAGATCACGCAGACCATACGTGCTGAAGTAATGAGCCAAATATTCTTCTCGACTTAGGCTGGCCGAACAAGTCTTGATTTTTACATCACTTGTGATAATTTCAGTTTCAGTGCAATAGTCAGGGAAATGTCAAGTTATAATCTTCTTTCAGACGATATATTTTTTTTTTTAGCTGTAAATACAAATGTGACCAGCTCAAGGTAAGTAACTGCATCACAGTAAATGTATAATAAATAACTTTTATATAAATGTTATAGTTATTAACACACTTGTACATGGGGGAAGTCTTTAATTAGCTGCTAAAAAGCAAGAATAGATTTTGATTTATTTAAAATCTTGCATTTCAGGGGCTTAAAGAGTCCATTCATTGGGGCTTTACTGAGGCACGAAGTGGACTAATGTAATTGAAGAACTCCTGAGGAGTCATTAGTTTCATTGTACCTGATGCCAGTCAGGCAGCCATTTTTTAATGATGTCTGTGTTTAAAATGGGATGATTTCTTCTCCCTGTCTGTCTGTTTGATGGGTGTCAGGCAGAGCAAAAAGTGATATAAAGAATCTCCAATAAAATCTCAGGCCATTGTAAAACTACAGATGGAATTTATTTTTTACCTTTGTTGGAATAGTAAACCACAATATAGCCCCATGTTAACCCCTCTATGCCCTGATCCTTTGATAACATATTTCATATATTATCTTACATTTAATGCAATGTCATTTATGTGATTCCTGAGATAGTTGGAAGAGTTTTTTTTAAATAATAAGTCTTTATTGTAAAATTTTTAAACAATACAAAAGATGCATACACAAAACACAGGGTCAGGCAGGTTCCGCTGATTCCATAGAAAAGAAAAACCATAACAAGTGCAGAGCGAGCGGACAGGGCACATTATACCTGGGGCCAAAGACTCAGGGTTGGAAGAGTTTTTAATCACATCTGTTATTAGACCACTCCTCATCATTTCTGCATTGCATCCATTCTCCGCACTCCTAAATGCCATCCATACCGTGGCAATAGCAATTCTCAAGATAATTTTAGAAATCTGACTCATGTGAGATCTCACAGACATTTTAGTAATTTTTTTCTCAATATAATATTGCACCTCTAGTGTTCCCTAAACCCAGAACAACTGCTGTTCCCTACCTATACCTCTGATTATAAGGATAATCATTGTTTACCCAATTTTAGAATTATATTGAATTAGAACAAATATTAGTTTGCTCTGCAAATTTATGCCACATGGACTGGCATAGGGGAGTCAAACTCTGGCCCAGGGGCTAAATCTGCAGTGTAGTCATATTTGGCCAAGATATTTTAAAAATTTCTATTTAACCTCCTGGGCAGTCATCCCAAGTTAGTTTGGTGGTGTTTACTAACAATACAAGCATACTTACCTATGTTGGTGTCCCTGCCAATCATTCCATGTCCGCTCTGAGGAGTCGATAAAGGCAGGGGAGCAGTGCCATTTACCTACATATTAAGGAGGCAAAGTCTGCTGACACCGGGGGTGTGAAGGGGCTAGGAGGAAGGGTAGGGAATCGCGATTGCTCGTAGTTCGCTTTTTATAAAAAGCCCAGGAGGTTAAGAAATGAATAGTGATGGCCGAACATCACTAGATGTGAATAGAACAGTTGTGTCTTTTATTTGACATTTGTTATGTATTATGCATAGTATTATGTATTGTTTGTTTCATATTGAATGTTTAAGTAATACTTAAGCTTGTTTCCATTTCAATAGGCTCTGATGAGAAGGAAGTTTGGCCCAGGACTTTGTACAAGTTTTGAAATTTAGCACACTATATGCTTCAGTTTAACACCTCTGGACAAGCAGGAATTAAAGCTGTTATGTAATCAAAATATTAAAAAAATATATGTGTAAAAAGAAAGTTTGACTTACCTCTGGTGTAACGCTCCACAATCCTAAAAAGAATACACTTACCCACTGTTTCTTGGGATTATATAAGACATTCTATCTTTATGTGCGATTGTCTTATTAATTTAAATTCAGAGCCGAGATTACCCTTTCTATTTCTTACAGTAAATTTTTTTTAGTTTTTTTTATGCATTTACAGTGGCTTGCAAAAGTATTCGACCCCTTGAACTTTTCCACATTGTGTCACATTACAGCCACAAACTAAAGTAAATTTTATTGGAATTCTACGTGAAAGACCAATACAAAGTGGTGTACATGTGAGAAGTGGAACGAAAATCATACATGATTCCAAACATTTTTTTACAAATAAATAACTGCAAAGTGGGGTGTGCGTAAATATTTAGCCCCCTTTGGTCTGAGTGCAGTCAGTTGCCCATAGACATTGCCTGATGAGTGCTAATGACTAAATAGAGTGCACCTGTGTGTAATCTAATGTCAGTACAAATACAGTTGCCTCAGAGGTTGTCTAAGAGAATATTTGGAGCAACAACACCATGAAGTCCAAAGAACACACCAGACAGGCCAGGGATAAAGTTATTAAGAAATGTAAAACAGGCTTAGGCTACAAAAAGATTTCCAAAGCCTTGAACATCCCATGGAGCACTGTTCAAGTGATCATTCAGAAATGGAAGGAGTATGGCACAACTGTAAACCTACCAAGACAAGGCTGTCCACCCAAACTCACAGGCCGAACAAGGAGAGCGCTGATCAGAAATGCAGTCAAGAGGCCCATGGTGACTCTGGACGAGCTGCAGAGATCTACAGCTCAGGTGGGGAAATCTGTCCATTGGACAACTATTAGTCATGCACTGCACAAAGTTGGCCTTTATGGAAGAGTGACAAGAAGAAAGCCATTGTTAACAGAAAAGCATAAGAACTCCCTTTGAAACATGTGGAAGAAGGTGCTCTGGTCAGATGAGACCAAAATGGAACTTTTTGGCCAAAATGCTAAATGCTATGTGTAGCGGAAAACTAACACTGACTCTGAACACATCATCCCCACTGTGAAATATGGTGGTGGCAGCATCATGCTCTGGGGGTGCTTCTCTTCAGCAGGGACAGGGAAGCTGGTCAGAGTTGATGGGAAGATGGATGTAGCCAAATACAGGGCAATCTTGGAAGAAAACTTCTTGGAGTCTGCAAAAGACTTGAGACTGGGGCGGAGGTTCACCTTCCAGCAGGACAACGACCCTAAACATAAAGCCAGGGCAACAATGGAATGGTTTAAAACAAAACATATCCATGTGTTAGAATGGCCCAGTCAAAGTCCGTGGGGGGAACTTAATGACATGACACCGGTGGAGGAAGCATCCACATCCGGAAATGGTTTTCAAAGTTTTCAAAATTCAATCGCTCTGAACATAGTTTTCGGTATCCTGCGTCACTTCCGGTTTCCGGTGCCCACAAAGGGGGCTGCATGTACAGTAGAGTGGGGACACAGTGGCCTTGGAGAGGACCATAGGATCATTCCATCTGGTGGGATGCCCTCTTTGGTTACCTGGTGCAAACCTCTGGGTGGATCTGCCCTGCATCTTAAATGCCAACACACTCCAGTGGAGTTGTAGCATTCACCTTATATCCATCTGTTATGTTGCATAAGCTGTACACTGTATAATAAATTTGTAAGTATGATTATGCTTTAACAGATTGATTAAATTAGAGAATAATCAATATATATTTATTTTGCATTATATGATGTATTCTATATGATAGAATAGAACTTACATTAAGTTACACAAAAAATTAGGGGTGCTTTATGATATATGACCGGGGTACTCAATAGGCGGACCCCGGTCCGGACCCAAATAGAGTCAAATGTGGACCGGCGGCTGCTTCTTGCCCCTGGGCTCATCCCCCCCCCCTCCCCCATACCAACTGTGTTGTGTAATGTTGCAGGCACGCGCCTGTATGCCTGCAACAGGTAGGCGGATCGGCCAATCTCCGCCTATCAGCAGGCGACAAGGGGTATAAGCATGCCGGGCTCCGCCAAGATGGCGAATTCTGGACATTTAATGTACGCCTGCAACAGGTGGGTGGACCGGCACATCGTGTGCTGCTCTCCACCTATTAGCTGGCATCGCGGGGTATAAGCATGCATAGTTCTAAAGTTTGGAATTTGACCGTCACTTTTCCGGACCTCAGACTGAATGGAAATTTGGTAAGTGGACCGTTCAAATTTATATTTGAGTAGCCCTGATATATGTGATATTTATGTTATACAGTTATACAATTTACCACTTATTGTAAAGTGAGACTACATAGTTGATTGTGGGAATTGTGTCACCTCTAAAAGAAATGTATATGTTAGACTGTATAACTTGTTTACTGGTGAAACCGATATGATGTGTCCATTTACCCTAGTATGTTCTCCCTGAATAAGTCCAAGCGGGCGAAACATGTAGGAGCCCATATGCCTATAACATCTGCTAAACAGATTACCTTAAAGTTATCACAATAATAATGGGATATTAGCCATATTTTATCTAAATGATGTAGGTTCAATATGGTATGGTCATGTTTTTATACGTGATTGTGTTTCGGTCCAAAATGATAAATAAAGACATTATTAGAATTATATGATATTTTGAAACATTCATTCTAACAAAATGCAATGTTTACTATTTTTACTGAGAGGGAATTTACTAATATATGAAGGGGTGTGGCATGTGATGTATTGACCACCTGTAGCAGTTAGAAATGTATACCTTTTATTACATGTATTTCTTTTTTTAAATTACATTTTAAAAAATAAATGAATACAATTTTTTTAAATGTATTTTTTTTGCTGCATAATTGTGTGTATCAAACATTATTATATTCTGGAGGTCTACTAGCAGGGCCGGGACAAGGTCCACCAACAACAGAGGCTGAGCTGCCCAAGTGCGCCCCCCCCCCCCCCGAAATGATAGAAATAGATATAAATAAAATGCAAAATAAACACATAATTTTAATGTTAACAAACATAATCCTGTCAACAACGCAACAAATGTTATTGGGCTAAACTGTATATGGTCATTATGTGTGAAATAAGAAGTCCATAATTTGAC
>CM070040.1:50534866-50556818 GCA_036250615.1 Ptychadena robeensis
ATAGTATGCCTGCAATAGAATGTTTAAGCTTCTCTATCAAACGCATTTTAAAAAACATTTCCTGTCCTAGCTATGAGAACTTAAGACCCCTATGCCCCACAAGTCAAAAAGTTTTCCCACCCCTGATCTAGATGTACATCAGCATATGTAGTTGGCCATGGTTGGCTTAGAGTCTTCTCACAACTCATCCCTCTCCCCTTCTTTTGCGTTGCTCCACCATAGCCCATATCCCTCTCTAGCCATGCATCATTGGATTGGGACTGACTCCCTAAATATATAGGAAGAAACTTGAAGTGTCTATAGATGGGTAGACATGAACAAAATCCAAGTAGGTAATTGCCTGCTCTCAAATTTATATTGACTGTGGACTTCACATGACCCTGTAACTAAAATATGTTCACATATAGGCCTTTCCTGGCGTCCAGGCACATGTAAAGCCTGAGAAAATAAAACGAAGAGGGAAACATTGCAACATTGAAGAAAAATCAAGTTGTGCCCCAGGCTACACCCTCCAGACTCAGCCCCATCTTCTTGAGCCTATAGAACATAACCCACTGTGCCTGGGTATCAAGCCTACCTCAACATACAAAAAAAGTCTGCATCCTAACATCTAAGAACCTGAGGGCATACTGAAAATTGTAAGCCAACATCAGCAATTGACATAGAATGTCTTGAATTTCACACCGTGACCACAGTTATTTTTGACGCCCACTGTAAATGCCCTAGAACCCCCATACCTCCTCCCAACAGGGATAGAGAGGTGTCAGTTAGCAACTTTTGGAGCCATTCAATATAGTATGGATTTTGTAATATCCCCTGAAGAAGCGGGTTAAGCCTGCGAAACACGTCAGGACTGCTACATACACAAAATGGACTATATGGACTATATAAAAATTTCAAAAATCTATCTCATATTTAAATGTACTATTGTTGTATCTTATTGTACAATCTCTTAACTGTATTAATTGAACATGTATGACTTGTGTATGATTTATTGACGTTTAAGTCCTGTGTGTCTCTGATCAACCTAAGTTGGAGGGATGCCTCCCCACAGTGCTCTTTTTTTCTTTACAATGGAGCATGTGCACAGACCTAATAAAAGGAATTACAACAATGACAAAGGCACGCCTATTTCTGTTTCCCTACTACAATTCAAGGGATTTTTAGGGTAACCATATATAGTCAGACTATAAGTCTAAATTAATTAACTTTCCATGGCAGTTTTGTTCACAGTATTTTGCATATTGTTTACAGTTTGCACAACTTCAAAAAAGTCCAAAACAAAAATACATAGATTGTAGCCATATAATACATGCATATGTGTGGTTTCTTTACTTAATGCGTTTGGCAACCCAGAAGGTGCTTTGTCAGGAGAACAACATGTTTAAGTTGCTACATTCACTTAAAAGTAGGTTTCAGTTCGAAAATTCAGGGTTGTTAGCCATTCCACCAGGAACGGAGAACCTTATGGTCTACTTCACTGTTGCTATTTCTGTCAAACAAATATGGTCAGTCAAACAAATTCGACAAATGCGGTCATGTCTTGTATGTTTGTCCTATTGCATCATGAGTATTGGCTTTAGGCCCTATTCCTAGTTTATATTGAAGTAGATACATCTGGCCTCTCGGTTTTCTTGAAATGAAAGAAAATGATCACTACTGGTGGTAGTACAGCGATCAATGTCTGATTGTCGATTTGATTTTGATTTGAAATAATCTTTACTTGGCTATCTTTACTTCTGGCTCAGCTTTCACTTTACTTCCCACAGCACAGATTTCTTTATAGCATTGCTGGATATAATGGACTCACACATTCTAGTTTAGGCTGAGGAATTTACTGTGAACTTTTTAACAACAAAACATACCATTAGGATCAGGCGATCTGACACTCTAGAGAGAACAGCGCTACCCAACATTAGGTGATGGATCTTTTGCTTTTTATCAGATCCTCTACATCATAATTTATTCTATCATACTATAGAAAATAGAATCTATAGATGAAACATGGCCCACACCCCATGTTGACTGCAGGACACAGGAACAGAGGACAGATGAACTCTACTGAACAAGGACCTTTTCCACCCTGAGCGCTATCACCTTACTGAGCACCATCCCCAACCTGAGCGCTAACTCCTTACTCAAGGAAGATTCGGGATCAAACTGTGTAAGCTTAGCACTCCCCTCAACATTGTAATATCCTTATTCCTCAACCTGAACTTTTTCTAAAATCTGACCACATCTGTGGGCAGTAGAGGAATTATGATAGTTACTATTGTGATTTGACTTGCAGCTTTACCTATAAAAGATTATTTACCCATTTAAGTTTCTAGGTTTCTCAACCTTTTAGAGAAGAGCTTTTTTAAAATATGGGTCCCAATACCAGGTGTGCTATCACTGGCTGAGACCAATGCTGATATGAGCACTAGTGATGAGCAGCATAGGCAATATTCGAATTCGTGATATTTCGCGAATAATTCTACTAATATTCGATTCTATATTCGGGAATTTGAATATTCGTGGTAATACCACGTATTGCGAACATAATATTCGCAATTGCGAAAATCATATTCGCATCGCCAAAATCTTTAACATGAATGGTCACATGCTATGTTTATTTTCGCAATGCGAATATTATTTTCGCAATACATGGCCAAAATGCGAATATTCGGAATTGCGAATATTAGCAGAGATATTCGAGATATTGGCGAATTCTCAAATTGCCGATATTCGCGAAAAATATTCGGCATTCGAATATTCAAGCTCAACACTAATGAGCACCAAGGAACAGTGCTGTTACACCAAATGACAGCAAAATGAATATGTTTTCTAACTCTCAAATAGCCTGAACTAATCATTAGGTATTATATATAAAATGGCACAAGTTCAGCCTTTTCTATTCAGCCTGACACTGGAGGAACATTTTTGCTCTGACAGGCACTGAATACCAGTACATACCAGCACACAAAACCATTCCTTAGAGATAAAGGTGCATTTATAACAACTTTGGAACCGAGATTTAGATTCTTACAAATACTTATTTGGTTTAATTTAGGCTTGTCACATGACTGTACCATCAACAAGACTATTTGATCCTTTGTATGTGCCACTATACTTCTGAAGGCCACAACTCTATTCAACCACACACTTTAAATATTCTTACATAATTTGCCTGATAAGTGCCTATTTTAGGGGTCGCCGATGAGACATGACTGCAGCGTGTGTACCTTTTTTCATCCTGCCTTCCTCTGGTTTCCAAGCTCGGTGTGCTGACAGATTAATTCGCCTCTTACCTCCCCTCCCATCATAAAAGTAATACAATGTAACACTAGCTCGCACCGTAAAAAGCAGCTTTTAATCTCGCACTCCACTTTATGCCTCAACCACTCAAGTCACAAGTGGAATAGTTCAGCGCAATTAGTGACCTTAGAAGCTGTTAAAGCAACATCACTTTCCCCCAAAAAACAAGAGAGCGAGAGAAAGAGAGCCGGAGTTGGAATAAAAATAAATTAGAGCAATCTCGAAGCAGGGGACTGGAAGGGAAAAGCTGTTTGGCAATGAGAGAGGGGTGCGTTCGGGGGATATACAGAGAAAAACAACTTTTTACTTTTTTAGACATTTATATACGTTAAATTATATAGACTTTTATGATGTAAAAAGTTTCTTGACACTAGCTATTCACTTAAAGGGAATATAGGGTATTATCATTCATCGCACATTTTGACTAGTTTTAGTAATAGTTAGCCAAATTACAATTTTACATTATTGGTTTGTAGGTTGCAAATATTTTCCTTGTAGTGCCTCTCTGTATTTCACTTCATTGTTCCTGACCACCTACTGCTTTGGAAAAATTTATACCACCCATTAGAAGGATTGGCCAATAGGAACTGACAATACTGGTGAAATGGATGACACCACTCCCCTGAGGAACTGAAGGCCTTGTTTAAGCAAGTCAATAGCTAAGTGCTGAATTTTCTAACCACTTATTTTCAAATTTTCTTAATGAAATTTGTATTTCTTAGGGCCAGTGTACTATGGTAAATGTGATGGAAGATACAAAAATATTCTGGGGAGAAACATTTTCATAGGGTCTGATGACATATCTTAAAGGGGTGTCCCATAGGGTGCAGAGATTGCTCTTTCTTCCTGTTGTGTCTAAAATACAAGTAAAAGAGAGGAGACTACTGTACTTGTTTCTCTCTATGTGTTTCACAGAATCAGAGTTTCAGATTTGCAAACAAATATCCAGATATTCTTTCAAATTACTGAAATCAACCTTAATATAAAAAAGACTAATTGCTCCAGTATGATTGGTATGATCCCAACATGGCAGACTCTGCATGAAAAATTGGGTTTCCTGAATCTATATGTCCTCTATCTATTAAGGGTAAGTTTTTCCCCAACAAAACGTTGGTAAAAGAATAAGGATACATTTATCTTAATGTATAAAGTTTCTTGGACAAATGCACAATACAGGACACGCATGTGGAGACATGACACATTAGGATATATAAAGTGAATGAAAACTTTCTCAATAGGGCACAGACAGCAGTTGTGACTCTCCATACTATCTAAATGATAATAACGATTTTGGCTAAAGTTTTATGTTAAGCAGCCAACTGTATAAAGACTTGGATGCCCCTTCCAAAATGGCTACAAGCCAGGGGTGGGTGTCAATAATATTTAACCTTTAAAAACCCAGGGAAATCAGACCTAGGGTCCTCCAAATCAGAAGATAATTGAACCCATATGTGGTCTACAATTTCCTCCTCATCCATTAATATTATCACCCTAGAATTAGCATGTACCTAGTTCCAGCCCGCCTAGCCCGTTTGTACCCGGATTGCTCCAACCTGTTTTTTGAAGCTGCTCTACCAAGGGCAACATCTGGTGGTCTTGTCCGCTTGCCACCAGATTTTGGATAAGGTTATTCTGCCCTATGTACAAGGTTTTTAAGGTCTATGTCCCCTGTGATCCCTGGCTTTCTCTCCTCCATTACTGCTATCCACCCCTGACCAGCTCCTAACAAAAACTTAACACTTTCATATTTTAGTGGTTAAAAAGACATTGGCCAGGGCATGGAAACAACAATTACTCCCCTTTTGGAGGGGTCAAACAGGGTATGGACACGTTCTTCCTAAATGTTAGTGTGAAGGTCCTGGATCCATTATGCCCATCCCTCTTTGCCTGATGCTAAATTCTTGTCCTTGACTAGCCAACAGCCATGTTAAGATAAGGCACAATCTGTTGGGTAAAAGCCGTTGCTGCCTCTAAAAGAAGGGATGTCTGTAATGGGAGTGAATAGTAGTCTATATTCCTCTGGCTATATTAAAGGGGAGTCCTTTTTCCTCAACCACTAGCACAGCAGGGAATTAACACTCACATGGTAAAGCTGGCTCCTTTGGTCCCTCAGGCCTGGATGTAAGGCCTAATCCCACTGGGATGGTCTTGAGAATCACAGAGACTCTGTCACACAAGTTGGCAGCAAGCAGAAGACCTGGAGCCCCTCAATCATATTTATAGTATCAACCTTGACATAAGAAAGTGAAAAAATTGAAAACCAGACAAGGGTCTTTCAATGCATTTAAATCAACACTTTCTCAAGGAAATTCTAAATAAAAAGGTCTTTAATAACACTTAAATATGCACACATATATCATATATATATATACACACACATATAAATACAGTCATACCCTCCTCTTTTCTCAAGAGAGGTTGCCATTAATAAGTTGGCACGTTGCGCTCCTCAGTGCTTAACGGCAATCATTCAATATAATCGAATAGGGGTTTAGGACTCAAGTTAGATAGCTTAGGGCAGGGCTCTACACCAGTAGGAGGGCTGTCAGCCAGCCAAACACACACACAGGGGGTATTTTCCCGTGGGGGTAGGGGCCACAGTTTCGAATTCCCCAGCCCAAACATGACTCCCTGAAAGTGGGGTAATCCTAGGAGTTTTTATACAATGCACAATGTCTGCTAAACATAGGAAAATGCTGTATCACGCAGTGGTCTCTGAAGTGGACTTCACCCTTTGTCCACTAGGCAGTCTGGGTCTGATGACATCTATGAATATCTGCTGGGTCCCGATGCGCACACTACACAAATGCCCCCCACTCAGCATCTAACTTTGGGTCCTGAACCCCTATTGGCTTATTGGATGTCACTATTGAGTGATTGGCATTAATTTTATACCCTGAATAAGCCCTGGGGATGCAGCGTGTTGGTTCATTAACGACCACCTCTCTGGAGGAAAAGGGGGGGGGGGGAGACTGGAGACTGTATTTATGTATATATATATATATATATATATATATACATAAAATATATAAAATATATGTGTGTACATTTTTAAGTTTTGTAACTTGACCAGGTCAGACGTTTTAGAGCAGACCCTTTTTATATAAAATTTTGTTGTGATACTGTTGATTTAGATGCCTTGAAAGCCCCTTGTGCAGTTTTCTTTGTTTATGGTTTTCTTATGTGCACATGGTGGACAAATGTCCATACTGCCATACATTTTACTGATTTGACTTTCAATTGTCACACAGGGGGCTGATGAAGAGTAATGATAATAGGAGGATGTTGGGTATAGTGCTTGACAGAAAATCAGAAACACTGAGAAGCACAAAACAATTGTTTGAAAATTATTCTATTACAATTATTCTATAACATAAAAAAGTAAACAGAGAAAGGCCCATTATCAAGTGTAATACTTTTCTTTGAGAAAAGATAATCTGACAGCCTAGATTGACAATCTACAGCGGTTCATATGAGATGTCAGAAAAGAGAGTTGCAAAACAAGCAGCATCTGCTGTGCTAGCTCTTCAGCCACCCTAGTCCAGCCTGGAATGATTTTTTTTATTATATGTTTATTTTTACAGTATCTAAAAGTATATTAATAATTCACATATAAGGGTTAGTTTCCACATACGTTGGGACGTATATGCTTAGCGGGCTCCCGACGTAGCAGATAGACATTGCCTGCACGGCGGATGATCTGTCTACACATCCGCCGGTGCAAAGAATCAACGTATTCGACTACGTTGATCCTTGCAGCAGCGGAGCGGCTCAGTGCTGTGAAGACAGAGCAGTGTATCTGGTACGTTGGGGTCGAAGTATGTGGAAACAAGCCCTAAAAGTGAACAGTTTAGAAACAGTAAACAGTTGTAATAAAATGTAACTATTTTATCTTCCATTAAGTACACACTTTCACTAAATTCTCTCTTAGCTCTCCCAGCTACGATGCACTGGAGGCCCTAAAGGACTCAAACTTTGCATTTCAGTTCACTTTGTGTTTACGGAGAGCAGCTGGAATGTAAACCAATGTGCTTTTGTATGATTAAAGAACTCTTTCTAGCCCAATCAAAGTTGCGATCACACCGTGTATCTGACTTGAGAGCTTCGTAGGGGGAAGCAAAGCAGATCAAATTCCAATTTGGCCCAGACCCGGCTCTGACCAGCAATAAGCCATTTAACTAACACAAACACGAGCATACAATCCTTAAATGAGCTTTTGCAAGGCTTATTCAGCATGAAATAGCAAATTAGGTTGTTTTTGGCACCTCAGGTTTCTGAAAACTTGGCTTCTGGGTTGAAGTCCAGCAGGGGGACTGCTGCATCCATTTTGTAAAACTTTCTTGGTATTCAGGGAAATATATACAGTTAAAGAATCATTTGTTAGTGGGAAAGAAAGAATAGTTTGTTCTTTAGACCACAAATAACTCAGCTTCACATACAATCACTTTCTTGGCGGTAGTGTATATGGAGAACAGAGATTAGAAAAGGCCAACATGGTTGCTTCTGGCTTATACTGGAAAAGTTTAGAGATTCCTGAGTAATCCAATATGGCTGACTAGTGACATCAGAGGAGGTTTTAAGGCATGGTTGTGGGTTTTGCTTGGAAGCAAAGGCAACATGTTTAGTAATTAAAAAGCAATGGTCTAGTTGATGGAATAAAGCTACAGTGTATTTTTAGTTCTCATTTACCTTCCCCGGGTAAGTAAGAAAGTGGTTAACATCATCCACAGAATAAAAAAAAGAATCAGCATCTCTGAGCAATATAGACCAGACCCAACAGGGTAGAAAGTTAACTAGTTGTGTTTGACATGTGTCAAAGCTTCAATGGAAAGGTTAATGTTCATATACTAACTTCGGTAATGACGGAGTAGCTGCCATTTTGTCCTCTGGCTTTAGGTGTTAATAATACCATTTGCAGAGGCTTATTGGTTTTTCCCTCGCTTTTATTAGACTATATGTGACACATAAGAGTGGTAGTTCTGTCTGTAAAATTGAAGTCTACGGAATAATTGATCTCTTTTCTTTTAAAGTGAACCAGTACCTTTTCTATTGAGGGCAAAGAAACAGGCCCATCTAATAACACACTCTTCCCCAACACCCAGTATTCCAGATAGAAGAAAAATTCTGCAATCAGGTCTAGTTTCTGACACTTGATTGATGCAAGATAATACAGTCACTGCTTCACCATACTTGTACAGGTTGTTTGTCTTCTCTTGTTCTTGTGGGCAAATTGAGTGTAGGTCCAAAATGGTTATTAGCAAAAGGCAGTTTATCAACCTGTTGTAAATAATACAACGCTAATGGAAATGCCAGGGTTGTTAACTGATTCTCCCTACATACAGGTTAAACCAAAAACTAATATATGAAATAGACTGATAGTGATAACATGCAAAGTGAGACATTTCAAGCCTTTGTTTGCTATAATTTCAATGATTTTGTCTTACAGCTTACAAAAATCAAAATCTCAGAAAATTTGAATATTGTGAAAAGGTTCAATATTTTAGGCTCAGCTTCTTAGATATGCTGACCTCATTGTCCAGCAGGAATTGGCACCTGCCTACACTGCCAAAAGTACCATAACCTGGTTCAATGACCATGGGATTACTGTGCTTGGTTGACCAGCAAACTGGCCTGACCCAAACTTGGATATTGCCAAGAGAAAGATGAGAGACATGAGACCAAACAACGCTGAGTACATGTGCAGGTTTATATTTTTCAAAGCATTTTTCAAATTAAAGTCTGTGTTTTATTGATTTTATGCAATATTTAAATTTTTGGGGTGTTCATGCACTGTAAGCATGAATCATCAAAATCATATAAAATAAAGGCCTGAAATATCTCGCTTTGAATGTAATCAGTCTTTTTCTTATATAAGTTTCACCTTTTAAGTTAAAATGCAATACGGGAACTTTTGGATGATATTCAGATTTTTTGCAAACCAACTGTAAGTCTAATTCTATTGAACATGCTTGTACCAACTATTTTCAACAGCCTGGTTACAGTTGGCTGAAGTAGCTTAGAATATAGAGTGCTAACCTTTCTTCTGTGGTCCGCAAGGATCTGCTCCGAAAGTCTAGAGACTGGCTGCTTGGAGACATTAAAGATTTGCTAATTGGAGTGAGTGAAGATTGAGCTGCTTAGAGAGTCTAACGAATACAACTTGATCAATCTTCAATTCGATCGGTGTGTGTGATCGCAATTATAATGGCCTCACATTTACCATAAGCATCACAATGGAATGCAGAGTGAGGATTGCTGTTGGTCCCCCTGGGCTGCGTGACCGTAGACCCCGAAATAGAAGAGATGTGATCACATATGGGGACAAGGGTAACCTAGCCCTGAGGAGTTGCCATCGGGAGGAGTGAGGGCTGGGCCAGAGACTTATGAAAGGCAACCGCATCTTCCACATGGCTGGCACAGAACTGAAGTAACTGGAGCAACATCAATAAATAACAATTCTTACACCAACTTGGCAGTGACTCTATGGACTTAATGGGAGTGTGACTCTGCAATGGGGCATAAAGGTACTATTTGGGCACATTTCAGGCCTGGCTGCAAATCAGAAGGTCTGGAGCATATATCTGGAGCATATATCTGGAGCATATATCAACTAGTCTTCACCTATGTTTATTTTTTGCTCAAATGAACTGAATTTTATCATGTAATTTTGAATGTTCCAAATCCACACGAATGTTTAATACATGATGGTGTATTCTGTAAATATACTGTACAACGCAATATATGCAATCAAGTCCATAAATATTGGGACATCAACACAATTCTAACATTTTTGGCTCTATACACCACCACAATGGATTTGGAAGGAAACAAACTGTGCTAAAATGTGCAATGTGCTAAAAGGGCCATTTCTCACTATATGCGTTGCGGTGTGTTTTAAAACCAATGTTACCAGTCACACTGTATGTGTTGAGTTTTTAAAAACGCAGTGTTTCAGCATGTGTTTTAAAAAACTCCTTGCTGTATGCATTTTTTAAAGATTTTTCCTGAATTTTTCATTCATTTGTTCAAAAACGCAAATGCAGATGAAATGTCAAAAAGGCATGCGTTTTTGTATATATGCAGAAACGTATGCCTATAAAGAATGCATAGTGTAAATGGGCCCTAAATGCAGACTGTCAGCTTTAATATGAAGGTATTTACATCCAATTTATGTGATCAGGTGTAGGAATTACAACAGTTTGCCTATGTGCCTCCCACTTGTTAAGTCCAAAGTAATAGGAAAATTGGCTTCTCGGTCGTTCAATGGTCAGGTGTGTGATATTCCCACATAATCCCAATTACAAGGTGCAGATAAAAGGTCCAGAGTTCATTTCAAAGGCCCATTATTTCATCGGCCAACAAAACCCCAGCTAGATATGGGTGGAGTGTGAGAGAATCCTGTTTCTTCTTTCCCCCTACTAGGGATTTGACGGTTTACCATGAACTGTGCCTGTCTTTGCTTCTTCATGGCAGAGCCTCAAGCTCTGTGAGCAGCAGTGCCTTGGAACTAACACTGCAGATGTACAAAATGAGATTCTAGACTCGCTGACATAACAGGAAGTGAACTGCTATATTCCAGAGTACAGTTTCAGTACAATAAACATTTTTAAAATATGACCAACCAAATTTGAATAAAATTCATATTCAATAAAAAAAAAATATATATCTTTGTGTATAACTGTTTACTGATCCGTTTGGTTGGAGTTCCCCCCTAAGATGCTTTATGAATAAATGCTGTCCTATTCATCTATTTTATCCCTGGCCCAGTTTTACCAATGAACAAGGATTTTCGGCCTGGGCCAGACCTGCTCTACATCTGCCAAGAACATCTCTGTGTTTCTGTTTAGTCTTAATACCGTGCTGTATTCTTATCTTCCTCTTCTGTAAAACAAAGAAATGTTTAATGATGATCCACGTTAATGTTTATGGAGGTGAAGTGCAAGCGCACAGAGTTAATAGAGCTTTTTCACCACTAATGGAATGCAGGAATCTTTCGTTCTGTACATCTTAACTCTTTATCTGCTAAACCTAACCAAGTTTTCAGTCACATCCAAAGGTAACAAGTGCTATTCTGCTATGAGTAGTTTATTAGACTCCAGTTCATTCAAATTAAGGTTTATGTTTCTAAAGGCCCCCATACATGTGTTGATTTTTCATCCAATCAACTTAATTCAATCAATTTTTTGGTTGATTAATTGAAAATCTATGGCAGCCCACATGGTTAGATCAACCTAAAACAAATAAAATTGGGGGAAAAAATTGATTCAAAAAGGGTTGGACGTGCTGGTAAATTTTTATTGGTTGTATTGAAATGCATTACACTTTCAGTCGATTCCCAAAAAGTTGAACAAATATCTGTTACTACAATTTTGATTGGGGAGGGTTGGAACTAAACCCAAGGGGTGGCCAGCCCTTGTGGACTTTTAAGGTGAGTATTTGGTAGAGAAAAGTAGTTTTTCCCAGTCAAGGGGTGGTTAAACCTAAATACTTT
This sequence comes from Ptychadena robeensis, assembly GCA_036250615.1. Classification (NCBI taxonomy): domain Eukaryota; kingdom Metazoa; phylum Chordata; class Amphibia; order Anura; family Ptychadenidae; genus Ptychadena; species Ptychadena robeensis. The sequence continues at coordinate 50,546,655 of CM070040.1, forward strand.
TATTATTGTAACTAGCCTATAGTACGTAGAGTAAAAACAGTGGGTGGTTACAAAACATAATTCAACCATAGAGATATACCAATTCATGGGGGTTTCAACAAGTTGAGAATGCTTGAGCCACTTTACACTTTTAAACAAATCATACAATCACAGGTCCATTTCCACCATGCAAATGGTGCCCGACGAAAGGGGTTCTGGTCCTATTAAAAGGTTCGTGCACTCCGCTTGAGGTCCGACGTCGTTTCGTCCTACTCTGGGACTTTCTCAGGGATCTTTCTGGGAGGTTTATCTAGGAAATCATTTAAGGCGTATACATTGGACCATACTTTGCATAGATGGTTATGTACAAATTTACTTTAATCAAAAGGTGCTTGGGTTTTCTTCAACTCACAGGCCCGTAAAATCTATCTTTGTCTAACAAGGTGATGTTTTAATCCAATTCCCACATTCCATACTATACATACTTTTCACTAAAAGTTTTTTGAGTTGTCAGTTTCTTTCAAGTTACCCCGTCACCATCCTTGAACATTAAATGCACAAGGACGGTTCGTCCTTCAACATAAAAAACAGTTTGGCTTACCGACATCTTATGTGGTCCATGTGATCAAGACGGTTTGCACGGGCCCATGCCTCCTGGGTCTCCCACCGTTTCTCCGAGAGCTGTGCCTTTGGGGATTCTGCACCTTGTGTGTCTACACATGCTATGCACTGTGGTATGGGGGGAAGGGTAGTTATACTGTCATAATAATAGTCAAGGAGAAAGAACCTTCACCCCACGGGTGCTCTACTATGTATCCGGCGTGACCATAAGTTCAGGGATATGTCTCGAAACATTTCTGTCAATTAGCCACACCACCTTGTGTTATCCCAAGTCAGCCATTATCCCCATATGATTAGGAATAGCAGATTTACTAACCTCGATGGTCCGATGTGGTCATGTCTTTATCGGTGACAATCTAAAGTTTTCAATATTGTGCAGTGGTAGGTGTCAAAGTCAGTTCTATTGGGAAGAAACCTTGTCTATGAGCCTTCCTCTATTTACAGTCAATATAAGTGCGAGTACATCTCCCATTAGTTATAGTCATACCTTTTGCTTTTGGTAGTCGTTTTCAAAAAAGTCCAGTCTTGTCCTCTCATGTATCTGTCCGTCTCCTGGGAGAGTGCTGTGGTGCAGTCTACCCTCCATGTCTGGTATGATCTTTAAATACTGTCAGCTTTCCCGCCAACCTGGGTGGACCTCCGGTCCGCCCCTCCACCGTCGCATCAGAGGATGACCCTCCTGGTGCGCTGGGATGGCGCTTCCGGGTGTCCACCACCTTGGGCGGTCGCAATGCGTCTCTAAAAGACGCATTTCCGTTCTCTAGTCATCATCACTTCCTGTAGAGCCTGGTGCTCATCGGGAGTGATGCTGAGCACTGTTACTACAGTTGACAAACATACAATCAATCACCAATTTCCCTGACCCCCCAAAATTTATCTTAAGTTGATTGAACAGAACAAAATCTAGACGTGTATGGAAGGCTTTAGGGTCCCAAAACATCATGGCACACTGTCAATGATAACAATTTACAAGTATCGTGAACACTTTCGACATGGTTGGAAGTGACAATTACCTGCTTGTATGTGTCAATCCCCCACTTGCTACAGTGAGGGGGGGGGGGGGGAGTATTTGTACAGCCAACTAATGTCGTCCCCCTTATAAAGATGAGAGGGTAATTTCACCTCAACTATGAGAGACAGAATGGGGGGAAAGAATCCAGGAAATCACATTGTCTTATTTTTAAAGAATGTATTTGCAAATAATGGTGGAAAATAAGAATTGGTGTTTTTGAAAAGTTAATCTCAATACTTTGTTATATCCCCTTTGTTGGCAACGACAGAGGTCAGACATTTTCTGTAAGTCTTCACAAGTTTTTCACACACTGTTGCTGTGAAGAAATCAACTGTGGGAGCAATAATTAGAAAATGGAAGACATACAAGATCACAGATAATCTCCCTCGATCTGGGACTCCGCGCAAGATCTCACCCTGTGGGGTCAAAATTATCACGAGAACCACATGGGGGAACCTAATGAATGACCTGCAAAAAACTGGGACCAAAGTAAAAAAGACTACCATCAGTAACACACTATGCCGCCAAAGACTCAAATCCTGCAGTGCCAGACATCTCCCCATGCTTCAGCCAGTACATGTCCGGGCCCATCTGAAGTTTCTAGAGAGCATTGGGATGATGCAAAATAGGATTAGGAGAATGTCATATGGTCAGATGAAACCGTGTTTGGAGGAGAAAGAATGCTGAGTTGCATCCACAGAACTCTATACCTACTGTGAAGCATGGGGTGGAAACAGCATGCTTTGGGACTGTTTTCTGCAAAGGGACCACTGATCTGTGTAAAGGAAAGAATGGATGGGGTCATGTATCGTGAGAATTTAAGTGAAAACCTACTTCCATCAGCAAGGTTATTGAAATTGAAACATGGCTGGGTCAATCAGACAATTATCCCAAACACACTTTTTGAAATGAGGAAATATAGTGGCGGCTGTTGCTGGTATTTAAGAATATATTATGGTGTATAGCCTAGATCCCATGTGAGAATATACATTTAATTAGAGATAAGAGAAAAGATATGGGATTCAAATTAGGTTGACACCAAACGGAGATTTTAGAAAAAATATATAATCACATTTATTATTAGCAAAATAAGTATCCATATAAAGTGCAGATAAAAACATGTGCCAACTAAGGCCAATATACATTGAGTTACAAGACAATACTCATGATAGATATTTCTCCAAAGGCGACCTCAACGTTTCACCCGACTAGGGCTTCCTCAGGAGGTAGTTATGGAGTAGAAAATCTAATATCAAAACATTGCAAAAGATTTAGAAATCATATAGCTCAAGTACAGAAAATACCCCCGACACTGCCACATATATCCATCCAAACCACACCTTGCAATTGTTACCTGATCAGAGGGAAATGGAGAGCATAACCTTAGTTGTACAGCCCAGTGCTTTAAAATCTTTAAAGATCCTGAATGGAAATGCTTTCCAAACCTAAGATGATAGATGTAGTTGCAGGAATCCACTGGACAGGAGGGGCCAGTGTGTTAAGAAAAGCACACCTCAAGATGTAGGTAGATCCTAGTTATATGGACAGATGAGATGACAATGGTCTCAATATATGTATATGGGTACTAAATACACATATATATCAGATTCTTTTCTGTTAGACTAAATTTAAGTGTATTTTTATAAGTTAAGATCATGGCAGGAATAGCAAACGTCACACAGGTATAGTAGTCTATGTTCAAGTATCTAGCGTGGGACCAAGCATAAGTCCTCATCACTAGTCTAAAGAGAGAAATTAATTTACACTTACTGATGAGTGGGAGTCCCTCAGGGGAAAAAGAGCATTCTGCTTGGTCATTTTCAGTGGTATCACCAATAATCCAAAGTAAGCATGTCCAAGAAGCTGTTAGGGTCCTACCTTGTACTAACAGTGCCTCTCATATTTATGTCCAGGGCTGGCGTTCAAATTTCGCGCCATCGCGCCACACGCCAACGCGATGACGTCAACCCGCATGCGCACATCGCCGCGCATGTGCACAACGACGCGCATGACCACAACGACGCGCATACGGCCGGAGCTGTCCCAAACACACCTCCCGGGCAACAAAGAAGTGGCTTCGTAAGAAGCATTTCAAGGTCCTGGAGTGGCCTAGCCAGTCTCCAGATCTCAACTCCAAAGGAAATTTTGGAGTTGAAAGTCAGTGTTGACCAGTGACAGCCCCAAAACATCACTGTTCTAGAGAAGATTTGCATTGAGGAATGGGTCACAGTACCAGCAACAGTGTGTGAACTTATGTTCCAGCCTAATTTGCAAATAAATTCTTTAAAAATCAGACACTGTGATTTTCTAGATTTATTTTTCTCATTCTGTCTCTTAGAGTTGAGGTGACCTATGATGGAAGTTACAGGCTTTCTCATCTTTTTAAGTGGGAGAACTTGCACAATTGGTGGCTGACTAAATACTTTTTTTTTCCCCACTGTAAAGCGTACCTGAACTCATGATTTCATTTTAAAAAAAAGTCTAAGGCTAAGCTACTCCCATGAATGCAGTTTCATACATACATACCATTAGTGATGGCCGAACTGCCCGCAAGGCGGACAGTTCGGCCGCGAACAAGCAAGTTCGCCCTCCTTCTCGCCGGCAGACAGTACGGGTGTTCGACCCGCCCTGTTCGCCAGGGAGAAAGAGCCCTCTATTCTTCTTCCGGTGGGATCGTTAGCAGCGAGATTTCGCCGCAGGAAGAATATTTCACTGAAGACCGGGTAGAGAACCCGGTCTTTCAGTGAAATTCCATCTTGTAAACACTATGCATGTAAAAACTATGCGTTCCTGGATGCATTCCAGGGACCGGATGTGACGTCACTGACGTCACATCCGGGTTTTCCGATTCAAATTCCCCGCCTAGAGGCGGGGAATTTGAATGTGTCCGCGAACGGGCGGACGGCGGACTTTTTTAAAAGTCCGCTCCGCCCGTTCGCGGATGGACACGGCCGAAGTTCGGCCATCACTGCATACCATACACATCACAAATTCAGAAGATAATAAGACGATGTACAAGAGGCATGTTTGGGGAAACTAAAACATTTCTCAGCTTTTATTTACATTTGAGCAAAAAGTGTTATGTCCACAATGATTCATACACTTCTCAATAATCAATAGAAAAGCCTTTATTGGCAATTACAGCAATCACAGGCTTCCTATAATTGCAGAGTCTGCAGACCTGCTTTTCGCATGTCTCCACAGGTATTTTTGCTCAATTATCTTTAGCAATGAGTTCCAAATCTTTCAGGTTGGAGGGTCTTCTTGCCATCACCCTGATCTTTACCTCCCTCCACAGATTCTCAATTGGATTCAAGTCAGGACTCTGGCTGGGCCACTCCAAAACGTTAATGCTGTTGTTTGCTTACAATTTCTTCACCACTTTTTCTGTGTGTTTTGTCATTGTGTTTATTGTCATGCTGAAATGTCCACTGGTGCCTAAGGCCAAGTTTCTCTGCTGACTGTCTGATGTTGTCATTAAGAATCCTCATGTATTGCTCTTTTTTCATGGTACCGTTTACTGTGATTAGGATCCCTATGGTTTTCTTCTATCAAAACCATGTAATATGGGGACCTTCCTAAACCTTCCAATCACTATGTGTTCTATCAGGGAGGACACTATACTACATAGTTGTTGGTAGATTGTATGGAGTGATCTAAAGTTGTATGGGGGGCTTTACATTCCCACCACCATGTTTGACAGTGGTGATAGTGTTCTTTGGGTTGAAGGCTTTTTCTTTTTTTTTACGCCAAATGAAGGAAACATTATTGTGACCAAACAATTACATTTTTGTTCTTCCTTGTCCAGATGAGCATTTGCAAAGGTCAAGTGAGCTTTTGTGTGCCTTATCTAGAGAAGTGGTGTCCTCCTTGGTCTGCATCCATGGAACCCAGAGCCAAGATGAGGGATTTACCTGGCTGTTACTTTGCTCAGACACATCTGGCTCTTCCGTGGACACCGCGACACATGTCATCAGAGCCAGGGAGAGTGAAGGGGTTGCAAGGGATCTTCTTAATTTACTCATTATAGGCAAGTTTTGTTTTTTTAAGCATTCCTCCCTGTTATCGGCCTCATCTGATGGCAAAAATAAAATGTTGAAGCCAACACATTTCATGGTGTTAGCAGCCTGCTTCATCAAAGTTAAAAGAAAGGAAACTTACAAAAGTGTTTTAATTGAATGAGGTCACAGTATTCTCATGATGATTGGCCTCTGTGTTGTCAAATGTCCCCCATTACCCAGATGTGCATGGTATTTCTTTGTGCTCCAGAGACAGATTGAGCCGGCAGGAAGAATGAATTAAATGAAGTATGTCCTGAAAATGACTTTAATAGTTAGGTAGGTAGAGAAGAGTCATCAGACAAAGACTTTACAGGTAGGATGTACAGTCTTTTTAACTCCATGAAGTTTTTCATCCTCCTTGACTTCCTCTTCAGATGGTTTTCACATGCATTATCTCGCCCTGCAGATAAATTGGATGATAAATCATTAACAGCTCGTTCTATTAGGACCACGTCGTTCTTACTTTTTGAAGATAATTACAGGAAGAGACGGTTCTGGCAGTTACAAGGCCTGAATTATTCAAAAAAGAAATTCAAGTCTTTCTACCAGTCACGGTGTATAATAATTTGTATTTAATAAGTATGTAACACTTTTAAATGAAGTGCTTCATGACCGCCTGATGAAATGTGTAATCAAACTGCAAATTGGGTTTCTCTGTTTATGTCCTTCTCTTCCGTTTTAGCACTCAGATTTGGTCTTTGCTACTGATAGCCAGACACAATTTTCTAGTAGTTTGTGCCCAATGGCCATTTTAAATCCAGAAAATCCAGTCCCCCCTCTCCCCCCAAATGCTGCCATACATTTCCATTCCTCCAAGAAGGAAGACTTTAATACTTTAGTCTTCCAAGCCATTTAAACAATGCTGCGTCAAGCTTTTTAGAACACTGTGGGGAAGAGACGTTTATGTTCCTACATGACTGTGAACTAATGGGCCTATCTTAGTGCACTGGGTCACAGTCATCTTGAAACAGAAAAATCTTTTTCCCTCAGTGTTCCAAAAAGTTCGTGTTGTTCTATGCAGACTATGCATGAGCATAGAGCCCCTTCGACCACTGGGGGCCCTAAGCTCAGCTCTTTACTCCATCGCCAGCACCTCATTGAGCCGAACAGAGCATTCCCACATTAAAACAGGCAAGAGCTGCATGCCCGAACAGTTCTCCTGTTAGTATGTATACTGAATGCCCATATTCTCCTTCTTTTTCTCCATTCCTCTCCCTCTGTCAGGGTGGGGGGGGGGGGGGGGGGTGCGATGTATTGGCGATAAAATTCCCCCATCCTTCTTTTCCTTAACCCCCCTCCTTCTGGTTGGGGTTGTTGTGTAGGGGTTGTAGAGCTCTGCAGCATTCCCCTCCACTCACTCCCCCATGTGTAATGAAGGAGACTGTGATGTAAGCTGTGAGTTGACAGCAAGTGTTCACTAGGGATATCTTGTGGCTGAAGTTGATATTGCATATTAAATTATTCCTATCTAGAAAAGGGGGGGCCTGCAAGGAAAGTTTGGGAACCACTGGTTTAGATCTAGTTGATTTCTTTTTTTTTTTTCAGTGTAACAAAGTGAGGCACAGATCATCAAAGGGTTTAAACTTCTTAGCATCATAGTGTACAATAAAGGACCCCCCAACAAGCATAGGACCCCAAAAAAACTAGAAACCCTGTATCTCTGAAGATATCAATCGACAGAGCATTGATAACCTAATGCACCTTGGCCATGCACCTTGCACCTTGCCACTTAGAGACCCCAGTCTGAGATTGTACATGTACGGGCACTTTATTAAAATTTCACAAACTAACAGTTATGGTGGTATACTATGAAATCATTATGCTTTAATTCAGTAAGCTCTAAATAATGACCCACTCTTCCAAAAACGTTGGTAAATGCAGACTTAAGGTAGGTGCTTCGATTTGTACACCTCTGGCAGGGGGGCTGAGCATGAATAAAGCAGGAACAGCAACAATGCACATGGCTGCTCAGAAACACCTACCTCTAAAGTGAACAGAAACACATATTCCTGTTGGTACCAACTGTTTGTGCCTCTGGGAGGGGCAGAGGGAGATTGATGAAAGTTCTGGCTTTTTGGAAGGTCAGTCACAAGATTTGATCCCTGACAATGAAATGTTCATGAAGTAGGACCACTTGCAGGAATAGTTCAGGCAAATTACTTCTTCAGTCATCATCCAAAGTCAGAAACGACTTTGATGGAAGCGCATGATGTAAATTCTGATTTATGTGCAGTTTTAATTGTAGTGTAGTGTAAGTGTTGTGAGTTAGACAATGATGCTTCGGGCCTGGAAGTATATAAAAGGGAAATAAGCAGAGAGGGTTTCTCAACATGTGGCCCTCCCTTGCCCGAATTTCTACCCGGCGTGTGTGCAGCCGGAGAGCATAATGGAACACACTCCACCCTAACCACAGTGCTGTTGCAGTTCTCGCCAGGGACCAAATCTGTCTTTCTGGTGGGGTGGTCCAAACCCAAACCCTAGGCCCAAGACCACCATGGAACCAATGCTACACTGGTCCACCATTTATGTTCCCAGTCCCCATTGACTTCTGCTGGCCATATGTGGGGTGAGAAGAAGCACTGCTCATATTGTTTCCCCTTACAGTGTGGCTAATTTGCTGCGGACAATTTAGTTTGAACTTTCTGTTTGCCTTGGCAGAGACCCTTACCAGGCCTTGTTGCCAAATAAAGTTACAGTTCATGCCTTACAGCCACCTCTTGTCGCCTGGTTGATTTCTGCACCTGTTACAAAAATATAAAGGGAGAACCTACCTACATTATCCATTCAACACATATATGATAAGGTAGGTGCTTGTACTGCAGTTGGTAGATGTATACAGATTGTACCATCAGATTATGACATATGTTATGGCTGGCAAGAAAATTATGGATAGCATGTGAAATGCATTCTAACTTTCAAACTTAAATATACCCATCTTGTAGTTATGTGATGCCAATGCACCATCGCAGCCTGTTAGTCGTTTTTTATGTGACTATAAACATCCTGCAGAACAAAAAATGATTGGGGATAATGATGTGATTTTCAGTGGGAAAATGGCAGAATTTTTTAAATAACACATGGAACGGGGGCATCAGTGCAGGTGTTTGCCATGAAGATGATTGATACCCACTCTATCCATCTCCTTCCCGCACCCCTCACCAGCCGCAGTCACATGATGAAAACGGACAGATGGCTACAATTTCATACTGTGTATCAGAATGTTAATACATGTAGGTAGCAATTAATGATGGAGCGCTCTCGGCTAAGGTGTGAAATTGTTTATTTATGTATAGGAGCCTCTGAAGTACTGTCTCAGCTGTTCTTGCATACTTCTCGACCCCGAGGACCCCTACCAATATGCTATAAATCATTCTCTTCTTTATTACCGAATTGGTGAGTTTAACCGCTTAATGCCTGGAGAAAACCTGCCTAAACTTTCCCTGGACATTTTTTTAAAATGTTGGCTTGGACTTTAATGTTGTGGGGATTAAGACTGAGACATATTGACTGTAAAACTTTCATAAACTAGGCCAATAGGCATTGAAGAGAGAAAGGGAAGAAAGTCAAATTATTTTCAAGTTATAGTTATAGTTTGTTGGAATTTGTTGGAAGTTATAAGTCTCGAGGAACTAAAGCCTGCCATACACGTACCGAGCGATGGGCGTGCACGCTTGCGGCCGTTGTCAAAATCGGTCGCCGGTCAGGAGTGCCCACATGGGGCGACAGATCCCTGTCGCCTCACAGCTCGGCCGGCCAGAGGACCTGCTCTGTCGGCCCCCACTCGGTACGTGTGTGGGGGCCTTTAGTAGGTTTTCTGGTTGGTCGGCTGATTAGTTGTTTGGTTACTCAGCAAGAGAGGAATGGCTTTAAGAAGATGAGTGAACCCAGTTTAATCAATGATGTGATCAAATATGCCTAGATCTATCTATCTATCGAGTATTCTTTATCCATTACAAGGAGTTTAGCAAACTTTTTTTGAAGCTGCATACATTTGTCTCTTCTGAAGAAATAGCTGTTTGTGTCACACAGTCCTTCAGAGACTACTGAATAGGAAGGTCTGCTTCATTTTAATTACCTGAGGCACTATCAGTGTCTTGAAGAGGAAAGATGCCATGCCTGCATCAGAAATGAACCCTTAAGGCGGGCAGGCCATTTTTCCACTTAATGGACTAAAAATATTGATCTTTTGAAAACGGATTCCTTTTTACATGAATTGACCAACAATATGGAAATTTTAGTGGATTGTACAAGTATCTGATCAGTTTTCTGTGTATTTGGATATATTTGTATCCAATGGTACTATGGAGCATGCACACAGGACTTTGCAAAGCATTCAGAACATTACAGTGGCTGCAGAATAAAATGCAATGGTCATTAGTGATGTCGCGAACTGTTCGCCGGAGAACTATCCGCGGCGAACATCGTATGTTTACGTTCGCGCATGTTCGCGAACATATGGCGAGTTCGATCCGCCCCCTATCTTTTAACATT